>OU015742.1:35425671-35454428 GCA_907169655.1 Acomys percivali
GAGAGAGAGAGAGAGAGAGAGAGAGAGAGAGAGAGAGAGAGAGAGAGGAAGTTCCATGGGTAGAGGAGTGGAGAGGACCTGAGGGGAGTTGGAGTAAAGGAAAGAATATCAAATACATTGTATAATTTTTTCAATAAAAAGTTTTTTAAAGATTCAGAATTATTGAATGGAAGATATTAACACACATAGTAAATATATACTTAAGATTTATTACTATTTTGTTTGTCATCAAAGAAAGAGTAAATAAATGTTCTGCCTTGTGACTGTGGAAGTCTCATATTAAATAAAGATCAAACCTCTCATCAAAATTCAACTTAATTTTGACAGCAATTAGTCTGATCTGGTGACAGCAATTCCTTGTCTTTTTGCCATGCTTACAAGACCCTTTTCAACTACATTAATTTTACTTCGTTGGTGACATTAGAGACAATTATTGACAATACAGAGATCATCTTGATCAGACTTCTGCCAGTGGTGGCATCCTGGCTGATTTCAGGTGGGAGCCTAGAAAGCTGGAGTTTTGTTCACTCTCCATCAGTGCGCATTTCTTATTCCGTGTGTTGAAGGCCCCAGAACAGTATGATTGCATGTATTTACTATGTATTGTAGAAATTTTCTACATCCCTTATAGTGTGAATTCCTTTCTGCTTGCTGTGTTCCCTGAATGTCCATCATAGGAGGTATATGTGACAGACAGCAGAGTCCAGCACACACTTAACATAGACCTATATAATCGTTGTGAGTGACTTACAACATGGGACCGTAGTCCTGGCCAGTGGCTGACGGTAATGTCTATGTAAGAATGTTCACTTGACCTAATTTCCCTTAGTATTAAGGATGGCTGCCTAAGTATTGTCATGTGATCTTAGTCAGTTGCTGGGGTTTTTTTTTCTTTCCATTTCATCTTTGTTTTGTTCTTATTTGATTTTAGTGGGGAGGTTGTTTGGTTGGTTGGTGGTTGGTTGTTTTTTTTTTTTTGTTGTTGTTGTTTTTTTTTTTTTTTCCTGCTTTGTTGTTTTTGAAAAAGAGCCTTACAGTATAGTCTTCTAGGTTTGCCTAGAACTCACAGTGTAGATCTGACTGGCTTTGAATTCACAGACATCCACCTGCCTCTGCCTCTCAGTCTGGAATTAAACACCTGGCTTATTGTTTGTTTCATATGTTACTGTGCTGGTGCTATATTAAGGGACAGGCTTTCAGATAGCTAAAAAATTGAAGATTATGATAGTTTATGGTAGTTTATCTACATCTAAATGAAACATACTATGCCAGCATCAGCTTTCCCCTTTTCTACCCTCTTCTTCCGTTGAGGACAGGAATCTGGAAGATATGAAACACATACATTGCCTCCATGGTGATCATTAATATTATAGCCACAATAGGAATAGCCGGGCTTGAAACTATCCTATACAACGATGGCTTCACCTTTGCTAGGCATTCCTCTTAAGTGATCTAACAGAATTCTGTGTAAAGGGGAAAGCAGAGAAAGTATTTGGAAAATGTAGTTGGGTGAATGAGAGAGATGATGAGAAGTTTCCAAACTGAACTCAATGGAACAGGAGTGCAGGCAAAAGCTGAAGTCCCAGCAAGAGGGACCTGAATGTGGACAAGGCCTCCGTAGGCTCTGGTTTGTATTACCAAAGAAGATGAGAAGACATACCTATCTAGTTCCTTTGCATAGAAACATAAGAGGCTGAGATTGGGCAAGGAAGTAACCATGGGTACTTTGGAGCCTGGATTCTTGAAGTTTCTGGCATTTTCAGTGAAAGCAAGATGCCAAGATGCCTTGGTATCACTTACGTCTAGGGACTATAGTGGTAAGCCTCTTCATTTGTGTCTGTTATCAAGGAAAAAAAAACCAACTGGCCAGGATTGTCAGAAACACTGAAATCAGGGACAGGGAATAGGTAATAGAGAACATGCTCAGAGACTCTAGGAAGCACTAAGACATGCGAGGATGCTGACTCCAGGTGAAATTGTTGTTCCTCCCTCTGAGCCCTGAAAGTAGGAAGGCTTGATAGAAATATTACCTAAGAATGGAAACTCGAGATGCACAGACTCACATTTTGAACTCAGGTGCTTGGCTCTGCCTCTGGCTTGTCAAACACCCTGGGTTAAGTCACTCAACCTGTTGGAGCTACGGCTAAGATGTCAGGCAGGCTTTCAAAAGCACCTCAACTGTCCACCCACTCTATTCCTCTTATTACAGCCATTTAAGAGAACAAGAACAAGTTGTTTCAGCCATGGTAACCTTGTGAGATTAAACAGATCAAGCTGCCAGAATGTCTTAGGTAGGAGGAGAAATGAACCTTTAAGAATGCTGAGCAGAGTTTGAGGTAATGTCCAACCAATGCCTGGCCCAACCCAAGATACCTTCCCCCATGGAAGAAAGCCAACCCCTGATACTATTAATGATACTCTGCTAGTTTACAGACAGGAGCCTAGCAGAGTTGTCCTCTGAGAAGCTCCACCAAGCAGCAGTTCAAAACAGATGCTGAGACTCACAGCCAAGCATTGGGGCTAAGCATAGGGAGTTTAGTGGAAAAGTGGAGGGAAAGATAAAAGAACCTAAAGGTGACAAGAGCTCCACAAGAAAACCAACAGATCCAACTAACCAGGGTCCAGAGGGATCTGTGGAGTATGAAACACCAACCAAGGACCATGAATGGACTAGACCAAGTCCTCTACATAGATATAGCCAATGGACAGCTTAGTGTGGGTCCACTAGTAAGGGGAACAGGGATTGTTTCTGACATGGACTCTGTTGCCTGCTTTTCGATCACTTCCTACTGATGGGACTTCCTTGCCAGACCACAGGGGAAGAGTATGAACTCAGTCCTGATACAACTTGATGAGTTGGAGTAGATGGGTAGAGGAGCTCCCCTTTCCCAAGGAGTAGGGGTGGTAGTATGTGGGATGGAGGGTGGGACTGGGAGGAGAAGAGGGCGGGGGCTGCAACTGGGATGTAAAGTGAATGAATTAATACATTTGAAACAAGGCTTAGATATACCCTCTACAGTCCCACCTTGATGATGTGACCCTGCTTAACATAATGCTTCATTGTAACTCTGTGTTCTTAATATGTTATTCTAGGTGTATTTATAAATATCTGTATTTAAACAAAACTTGAATGAATTTGTATTTCATAGTTCCTTGCATATCCATGAACATTCTTTTTAAACTTCCTTCTTAAAATCACATCGAGTCTTTATATTCAATGATATAACTACCTTTATTAGACCCATTTTACAGGCAAGAGAGCTGAACTACAGAGAACTGACAGATCTTTCCTAGTTCATAGTACTAACAGATCCAAATACAGATATCTTTTCCTTTTGTATTCATCTTTTGAACTAATTCAGATGACGTCCCCATTTGGGGATCTATTTCCTCCTCATCACTATTAAAGGGCTTTTTCCTAAGATTTAGGTTCAAATTCTTCTGAAGTTTTTAATAGTTTATTTTTGTGATGTAGACAAACTATGACAGAGGTAGGATGTAAGACTGGTGAACTCAAATGCAATTGGATGGTCATTTTTGCCTTTCTGTATGCACAGTTCTATAATCACACACAAATATATACATGCATGCATTCATGCATCACGGTCAGTTAATCAATGACACAATGGCAGTTTACCTGGTGATCTAGATAAGTTGGTTCCCATTGTACAGATCTAAAGATTGGGGCTTTGATAATAGTTGGAAAAGCATGGCCAGTACTGTACTACTAAAAATTCTGTGTTGTAAGAGAACAAGGAAGAAGTGGGAAACACTAAAAGGTCAAGTAAAAAAGAAAAACCTAAAGACTTCTGTGGCACTCTGGGTCAGGCCCTGTAATAGGAAAGTAACTATTAGAAAATTTGGGGTGAAATACAAATAAGTGTTGAGCTTGAGTACATTGGCTACCAAACATTGGCTTCTCAGTTTAGGCAAACACATCTGGATCATTCGAGATGTCAATGTGAGGGGAACTGAGTGACACTGTACAGGAACTCTATGGACTGTGAAATTGCTTCATTAATCTAAAAGTAACCAAAAACAAAATTATTTACAAGCATATTAAAAGATAGTTCTTAAGCTTGGAAAAAGAAACCGTGCAGTAATGGAACTATGAAAACTATGGCAACCAGAGACACAACTTTGTTCCAGGCTTCCTAGGACCATGACTGGGGTTCCTACTACACTACATATGTGTTTTAAAAGCAGAAGTCTATTTATAATAAATATAAATTACATTAAGTAGCCCAACCTGAAAGACTTGGAGCATCCTTTGTCAGTAGCGTGGGATGAGACTGAGCCATTTTAACAAGGTTGAAATGGGAGACATTGTCACCCTTTTTTCCCACTGTTCCTCTGGTGATCTATAGTGTTCATTGCAAATGGGATGTCCCCTCCCCTTAGGCAGCTTTTATTCATCCTAAGAGTGAGATAAAAACCCACAACCAAGCCTCCCTTTGAATTTTGCTGACTTGGGAGGCTTAGGTAGCTGGTGTGAGCCTCCTCTGCAAGGAACTGGTGCTGATCTCCAACTCTGCTCACAGGAGGGTGTTCTATGAAGCTGGAGGAGCTGGGACCAGAGCCAGGTCTCTATGGAGAGTGGAACCCCTTCGGATAAGGTAACACATGGTCCAGATGGTGCCATTTGCAAGAGTGGTTGGTTTTCTAGTACAGTCCATTCTTTTATATCTGTTATTTGTTATATATCTTGAGATGAATCCTCAAAAGTCCGTGGAATTCTAAAATTTCTATGGCTTTGCGTATAAGAACTCTCTCTCTCTCTCTCTCTCTCTCTCTCTCTCTCTCTCTCTCTCTCTCTCTCTCTCTCTCTCTCTCACACACACACACACACACACACACACACACACACACACACACACATTCTCACATTCAAGGTTTTTCCAGGCTCTTATTATGATTCTAAGGTTAGTTGCCCTCTGCTCTTACAGAGCCTGGACAATCAGGGACTAGCTCTGACATTACAACAGAAAGCCTTTAGAGTCTCCCCACCCCCACCCTTATTTTATTAAACAAATCCTCTGGAAGCCTTGAGTAGATGTCTTGGCTTCAGTTAAGAGCTATCTTTAAACAACAAAGATAGACAGGAAGTCAGGATGAAGGAACTAGTAAAATAAGACTCAAGCTTCATGTGGCTTTGAAGGAAACATTTGTCAAAGTGTCTCACACAGTAATGTTGGAGGTGAAGGGAACAAAGGCTGATTTTTCCAACCATGAGCTTGGGGAACATAACTTAAACTCCAACACTGAGGACCCATCTAGTTAAAAGCTGGTCCCCTTATTTGCTGGGGAAAGGGGTAAGTTAGAGTAGAGATGAAACGAAAATAGTGAAGCCTCTCCTACACACCCTCATCTCTCCTTTTTTGCTCATTTAAATAGTTTATTGAGAAACTTTTAAAGCTGCTGATTTGGAGCATTTCACTTTTGTATAATTGAAAAACAAAAGTTATATATAGTGTGTAAAAAATATTGATTTTTTTTAATGGGACACCCATTTATTAACTGGCTCAAGACTTGCTTATGAAATCTTTCAAATGTCAAAGTAGGCATACACATACTGTTGTGCTTGTAGCTGTTAGCTCTTTACCTCAGAGACCTAAGCATAAAGAGCCTAAGTCTTCTATCATTATGATTTTTATTCTCAGGTGTTTCTAAAACTGGACAAGGGTGAAGAATGATTTTTAGAGTTTGACACATATATGTAACCTAATTTAAGGGATGAAATTTGAGTTACTAGTGATCCCATGGGTAGTATCTCCCCTAATATTTACCATAACTTCTTTTGGATGCTAATCTTTTGGAGAAGGGTCATAAAAAGACTGACATTCTATCTGGGATTTTCCTTATCATCATCCTTCAATCTTACTTTACTTCTTCCTGCAGAATTTAATCTCATTCAAATGTAACAGGATATCTGCTTCCTTATAGCTTCCCTTTCTACCTGCCTCTTCCTCAGTAAGCATAACCCACAATACTTGCAGGTTTGACTTGGTTAGTTTGTTTTATCATTTCAGACATAAAGAGTTCAGACTCTTTATGGTGGTGAAATATTTGACTTTTAACAACAATATGGAAAGACTGATTTCCCAGATAACAAGTGTTCCTAGAAGGAAGTTTTCCATCATTTTGAGGTGGTTTGCATAAAGGTGTATTGGTAGACTGAAGGGCAGGTTAAAATTTAGGGCTTCTAGTCTTGGTATGGCATTGTCCTGCCCTCAGGACCATGGTCCTTGCCTTTAAGAGGAGTCAAAGGAAAGTGCTATGCTGAGTTTTAGACAGGCAGGAAATGGGTTCGTTGACCCTTACTGATAACCCCAGAGAGTGGATAACTTTGTGGCTTAAGAAAGGACAGGGTAAATGTTAAACAGGACTGACTTCTATATATACAATTTCTCATGTGCTTTGTCCAGCTGGAGTGGCAGTAACATCAGGTGGGGCCAGGCTTTCCGACTCCGGCATCTCACCACAGGCCACTACCTGGCCTTGACAGAAGACCAAGGCCTTCTTCTGCAAGACCGGGGAAAATCAGACACAAAGTCTACAGCCTTCTCCTTCCGGGCAACAAAGGTAAGACACTAAGGAGAGAGCTTACTCTGCTCTGGAAGGGCAAGTCTCTAAAGCTCTCCCTGTAGATCTCTGACAGAAATTTTGACAATCACACTGGCATCCTGAAAGAATGTCTATCCAGGATGAAGAGTAAAGTCTGTTACAAGGGACTAGTAACTCTTAAGAAACACAAAATCATCAGAATAGACAATATTGCTCACAGGCCAAAGGAAACTATAATTGGCCAGAATATTCTACATAGTTTTTAATAATTTCTAATTTGCGTGCTTTATTCTCCTTTAAAACAATGTAGGCATCAGGTTCAGGCTGTATTTATTTAAAGTAAGGAAGTTACTTCATTAAAGATTCAGACACAATTCCAGACATATCATTACCGTGAAGTTATTTATAATATACAGTTAGTAGTACTTCTTCATCTTTTTCTCATTTTTTTTTTTAGCTTTTTCCTGTCCAGTCACATCTTCAGAGAATGGATCCTTAGTAGTTAACTCAACATTTGATGTGTATATAAATATACTACCTTTTCAAATCCAGGTTTGGGTTCTGCCTAACTGAAAGCTGGATCTGTCTGGAGTCAGCATTGCATGCTCAGCTAACTTCTGATGGACAGTTGGATGTACCATCATTTTCTGATTGGTCTAAAAAGATCACCCAAGCATAAGAAGGGCTCAGCACAGATGTATGCACAGCTATCAGGATGTCTGCTCCTAGAGAGGGCAGCGCATTCTCCCCTTTGGGAACTTCGTCTCTAGTTTCATTCTCCTTTGCATTTTCCCAGGAATAGGTTTCGGTTTCTGTTCTCAACATGATTTCACTGAAGGGTTATTGGTAGTTCTGTTTGTGTAGAGATAGGTAAGCACTTGACAGCTGAATTCTCTATGGAGCATCTCTGATTCCTAAGCCCTTTCAGCATTGCCTTCCTCCACCCCTTCATGGTTCTATGATCTGCCCTTTAAGACAGAGGAACATTTTGGCATAAAACAAAAATTAAGCTCTTTTTTAATATCTGTATTTAAAGAATCAAAAATAACCAAGTTTGGAGTCTGCAGAGATGGCTCTGCAGCTAAGATCATATATTGCTTTGCTCTTGCCAAGTTCCTGAGGTTGCTCCATAGCACCCACACCAGGAATGAGGATCCAAAGCTTCTCGCCTCCATGACCATCTTCACTAAATTGTACAGAGTCACACAGAGATGTACACACCAGCATATATAGAAGATAAAATCAATCTTTTAAAAATCCATGAGCTTCCTGCCCATTTCTTACTAAACCAAATTCAGATGCCATGTTCATTCTGTCTTTCTGAGCATGTGTGTGTGTGTGTGTGTGTGTGTGTGTGTGTGTGTTTTCTTTTACCATCAGTCCTTTCATCTCAAGATTCCTAGCTCAGAGATTTTAAAATTGTGTCTATTTAGCAATTATTCTGGCTACAAGAAAGCAGCTTGTGGTGGTCCAACTTGATAAAATAATATAGAAAATGCAAGAAGAGCAGCAGGCAGCCCTCTTTCTCCCCTGAGCGATGGACAGAAGAACGAGGGGATCAGCAGATGGGGAGGGGAAAGAAGATGGAAAGTGAAGTGATTTGTAGCAGCTGATGACCTACTAAATCCCTTTCTGAGAAAGCCAAGGTGGTCCTTTCCTATCTGAGCACTCTTCCTCATCTCCCTGCTGTGTACATGCTTGACTAGAAAAATGACTAAGCCTTTGCTGTTTCACTTGCACAAAGGAACCAAGCAACTTCCCATGCAGCTGGCAGTATCCTGCTCCTAAGGAGCCTTTCTATTGAATTTCTTTTTTGTCTTAGTAAGGCTCTATATTTGCTGTGGTTTCCGGTGGAGGTGGGGGGTGGGGGTGGGTGGGAGCAGTTAGAGAGACTCATGGGAGCATCATGGGAGCCTTACAACACACCTCTCACTTGTACCACCTCTGGCCTCTGAATACATTTTGTCTTCCCAAAGCCCCTCATTCATCTCCCCAAGTCCCTCCATCTCCACGTGCATGGAAGCTAGCACCCAATGTATAAAAAGCTTCTGTGGTTGTGTGGAAGCCAGCAGCTCAGCAGAACTAAAGGTAAGAGTTGCCCTGTGTAATTGGCAGTGTGTTCACAATTTCCTGGAGTCCCTGTATTAGAGGTTTTAAATAACTCTCCATTCATTTGTACACAGCCCAGTTACCTTCATTTCCATTACAAAAGAATAAAAACTGAAATGACTTCAGCTGCATAGCAGGACACATATGGCTGTGCTCCCACAGGAAATTGGGGCTCCGTTTGAGATACAGTGTAGGAGGAACATTTGGAATCTTAGACTGTGAAGCTACACACAGAAAAAAAAAAGAAAAAAAGGAAGACCATGTGGGGAACACTTCTCTCTGCCCTACCACTTGGAAATACCTATGGGAGAATAGCACCAGAGGTGTCCTGGCTTCCCAGGTCCTCCACATGGCTCCTAACAGAGGAGCCAGTTACAAGAGATCTTCCCAGCATACAGTTTGATGGGCTTCTCCTCACTGGACAGAAGTAATGATCTCCTGAAGACACGAGGGGGTTGGAAGTCTCCATCCTTCAACAATCCATAGACATGGAGTAGTCATCAGCTATCTCCTGTTAAATATGTCCGTTAGCAGAGTAGACAGTAGACAGCATTTCAGGGTCAAGATGATGCCAGAGGAGTTTGAGGTGCCTCAGTGGAAAGGCGGAGAGGTAGAAACAGAGAGGTGAACTTTGTGAGAAAGGAGTTAGGGAGAAGTCGGCATGCTCCCCTGACCTATTCAGTAAGCTGGACAGTCTAGTAATAGAAGAAGAACTTCCTGTGGGAGCAGCAGTGTTCAGGCTTCAGACACATGCCCTTGAAGGATGCTGCTCTGGGCCTCTTGTATCTGTAATTATAAGCTTCTCATCCTCTTATTTGCAATAAAATTGCAACAGTCTATAGCAGCTATGACTGCAATATGGGGCCATAGAACAGTTGCTAGTAAATAGCATCCTTAGCAAGCTGCCTGTACCAGACAGGTGGCAGGTAGGTGCTCCTGGGGAGTTTGTGTATGCTGTAGGATTAGAGTGTGAGCCAGGCCTGATGGCACACGAATATAATCCTCACTGCTAAGGAGGCTGAAGTAAGAGGATATTGAGGCTGACTTTGGCTGCAAAGTAAGTGGAAGACTAGCCGGGTGAGTGTAACATGACCATGTAATAAAAGGCAGAACAAAGTTCAGTGGTTGAGTACTTGCCCACATGTGTAAGGCCCTGGGCTCCATCCATAGTACCACAGAAAGACAGACAGAAAGAAAGAAAAGAAAGAAAGAAAGAAAGAAAGAAAGACAGCCCAGGGCTGGGCATGGTAATGCATGCCTTTATCCCCAGCACTCAAAAGTTAATCAGAGGAGAGTCTTTGTGTGTTTGAAGTCAGCCTAATCTACATAGTAAGTTCCAGGTCAGCCAGGGCTATATCACAAGACCCTGTCTCAAAAATCCAAAATAAATAAATAAAATTTAAAAACCTGGGATATGACTGAGCCTTGCTGAAAGGTGACCACATACAAGCACCAAGTGCAGTTAGAGGCCTGGGCCTGGCTCTGATTATTCTAACCAAGGTCTTTGGTCAAGCTGTATGCAACATGTACAATAAAGAGCACAATATTGGCCCAGGCCCCCGCACCACCTTTTCCACCAGATTACTCACATCAAAGTAGAGGTTCTAGGATATGTTGTTTCCTCTAAAATGTGGCACGCCAACATCACTCTGAAAGTGGTGTGTATAACAGCGTATCACACAGCTTGAACACTGCCTGGCTCTGGCCTTGACTCCCATCTGTTCTTCATGAGACCTGGAAAATAATTCAAACTCTATTTGGACCTCATTTGAAGTCTGTCATGGAGACTCTCACATCTGTCCTCCGCCCACCCCTCCACTGTGTCTCCTACTACTTTCCTGTGATTTCTTCTAGGTCCAATATACTGCATGATTATCAGTTTTTGAACATGCTGGTTTTCTCATGGCCAACCTTTACCCGTGTCATTCTTTGGTCTTTATACATCACCACTTGTGAAGCCATTCTTGTATTTCTAGGAAAGTAGCAGGTACAGCTTATAAGATGAAATGTTGTTCATGCTTCCAGTGGGCGGTCCTATTGACAGAGACCATACAAATCCCCCACTGAGGTGTTTTTTGTATTCCAGCATCAGTGGATACTTACTGTGTAAAAACTACAGTTGGAAATGGCCTGCTGAAGGAATATATAAATGTGCTCATAAAAGTCCACAGTGAAATCCATTTCAATCTAGCCTCCATCATCTTTGTAGCAGTGTTCTGTCTTCCTTGTGTAATCATTTTGCTATCATCTCATCCCTGCACGCACTCAATGAGAGAGATTCATTTTATTTTGAACATCTAAGTCAAATTTCTATGAATTTGATTTCCCATCATTTTCCTCGGTCTTGACATTGCAAGGCCATTCCCTAAGGACTGTCAGATAATGTGATTTAATATTTACTCTGGCATGGCAAATGCTGTTTAGATGTCATGCTTCAATGTCAGTTTACAGCACTGCATTCCTTTCATGCAAGGTTGAATTAATAATATTAAAGCAGGCCTTATTATGTGTAGCCATTTATTCTATGGCCTCTCTATATATACTTTTAAGAATCAGTCTTGAAATGATGAAAGATAGACTCACATTTTGCCTATTTCATTGTGTATGGGTACAGAATTATCACTGTTTCTACTTGGAGGAAAAATGTCCCCAATAGCAGTTTAGGAAACATTTATCAAATAACTGTTACGTATTAAGTGCTGCATACTTTTCCACCTGCTTTTCATGTGCTCTTTAACCCCAGCAGTCTGCAGGACGCCCAAACAAAGGGCAACTGGGTGCCTAGTACCTCAGTCTATGTGCACTTGGGTCTTATCCCTGACCCTGTTTCCTCTGACTATGTCTTCATGAAGTCATCAGGTGGAAAGAAGGACGCAGTCCACAGCTCATGGGACAGTGAACAGCTATGATTCAACATAAAAAGTGAACTTACTTAAAACATCATAAGAGTTTGGGTCTTTGTTTTGTTTTGTAACTGAATAGTGGTTCTCAGTGATGGCCTTTGTAGATGACAGTGTTCGGTAACAATGTCAGAAGGTTGGGACACATGTGGCAGAGCCAAAGAAGAAAAGTGAGAGGAGAAAACATAAACAATGGTCTAAATATCTAGAGACACCACCACCTACTGCAGTTTCACTTTAAATTGAGGACTACAAAGGATTTAGACTTCTCTACTGGGTGTGTTTTCCCAAAGCCTTTGTTGTTCAAAGTGAACCAAATAGAGTCAAGGAAAACCATGGGCTGTGAAGTGGGAGACGTCTAGATTTGAACCTTGATGCTGCCATTTGCTGTTCAACTTCAATATATCTTTTTATAAAAATGGGGATAACGAAGTATATTTTGAAGGATTATTTTGAGAATTAAAGGAGACGAGGAAAGTGACCTGTGTTTTAATCTATGAAGTGGCAGTTGGTATCCCAAAGATGAAAAGAGAAATATGGGCATCTTCTCAGGAGGTGTGCTCCCCCCTGCCCTACTGAGGCAGATGGACCCATTCCCTAGCATGCTGTGACCAGCAGGACAGCCTTGTTTTCCCATCCAATGAAGGCTTTGCAGAATCTTACAGGCTATAATAGTTTGTAAGCCAATACTGAGATCTATAATTCTAGATGAGGTGTTTGTTCATGAGGAGACTATATTGGTATAGTAAACCCAAAGTTGAATCCTAGTCATTTCTTCAGAGACAAGTAGATAGAAGTCGGCTAAGCATGACTTTCCTAAAGGCTCCCCTCAACAGCTGATAGTGGATTCCTTTGTTCTTTCTCTTTCTCTGAAATATTTTGGATGCTTACAGTGTTTGCTCAAAAGATATTTTTGCAATGTCCATGGTCACACATAGTTTAATTGTGTTAAATAATAACACATTCACACTAATATGTGTGAATTAGAAGCTCTTTCAGGCATCTTCCTCCATTTTATTGCCTTAACTTACAGCTCACCCATCTCTAGTCACACTCCCTCTCCACCCACCTTTTTTTTATTGATACTGGAATGGTTATTCTAAGAATGCAGACTGGTGCCTCGATGGCTTTGCATTAGCTCAGCTTTTCCTAAAACAGATGCCAAACAATGCTAGGAATGCTGCATTAAACAGAATTGGATTGATTACTTTTGCAGATAATGATGATGTTTGACTTTTACTGTAGGACCTATAATTCTGAAAGCCTCTGTTGGGCTCCTAGAAGATTCAGCATTTGTCTAAAGGCATCTTTTCCTGCAGGATGTCTGCTAACATCGTGATTTTTTTAAAGCATGGACCTGTAGGATGGTATCTTTAGTCTTTAATTTTTATCAACTTTCTCTCTAGATTTCATCACTTTTCTTGCCTTATTTCCTCATCATACCAGAACGCCATGCCCTTCCATAGCCCCACTGCTATGGCTCTAAAGGGTTCATGTATTGGAATTATGTCCCCACTGAGGTATTGAGAATAAAATCTTGGAAAGATAGCTCACAGTGAATTGCCCTTATTGCTCCTACAGGAGTCAGACCCTATTCCTAACACCCTCAGGGAGGCTTATGGTCACCTTTAGCTCTAGTTCTCTAGTTTCAGGGATCTGACCCTCTCTCTCTCTCTCTCTCTGTCTCTCTCTCTCTGTCTCTCTCTCTCTGTCTCTCTCTCTCTCTCTCTCTCTCTCTCTCATAGTGCACTTAGATAAGTGCAGGGAAAACACTTGTGTTCATAAAATAAAAAAATAAATGGCATCTTTAAATAAAAAATCATGGAAAAAGCTTCATTAGACTGTTTAGTGGTGAGGTGTTTGAAGATGATTGAGATTGAATAATGTCACCAGGATGGATACTGTGGATACAGGTAGCTTTACAAGAAAAGTGACAAAAAAACAGCACAAGCTCCAATTGTCCTTTGAATGCATACCCTGTCACCTGTTAGTAATTGATTTATTCATATAACTTCTAAAGTTTGTATAAACCCAAAGCTGCTTCTTTCATAAAGTAAGAATATGCATTTCAGCCATTTCTTTATATTGGCCTTTAAGTAGCTAAAACGTTGATACAATTAATCACTTATCGATGCAAATAGAAAAGCCATTCAATCTGTTAAGTGGGTTTTTGGAATCACACCCATTTTAGAGCCTGTTCTTTTGCATTCTAGCTGCGTGTCTTTGAGTAAGTTGTTGAATCAAAACAGGTCTTAGTTTATCCTCAAATAAACTAAGTCAATAAAAGTAGTATGGCCACTGGAAGGATTAGAGAAAATGTTTGTAAAGATTTATATAGTACTCATGTGACTTTGTAGGCACAGCATTTTGTGTGTTGGTATTCCCATTGTACAGTACTTAGCAAAATACATGGCTCATAGTATGCACTAGGCAGATACTATTTATGGAGAACAATAGCTTGATGATCTAAGCCAATTGCTAATGTGTCTGTTGGGATATGCTCAGGAGTATTTCCTTCATAGCAGTCAATGGAGAAAATAATGCTTATTGCCTTTCAATATGCATCAGGAAGAATAGCCTATTTCTTCTCAAAACCATCAATGAGAGGCAAAGATGACATCAATATGCAGATATGCAAATCTAATATCTTCAGAACAATAAAACAAACTGTTTGCAATCTATTTCAAGCAGAGCACTGCTTTGTTTAAAAAAAAAAAAAAAAAAAAGCAGCTCCTGTGCCAACAAAGGTCTCTCACATGAATTCAAATGTACATTTCCCTCTTTGGGAGGTATAGCAAAGCAGTGGTTTAGAAAGTGATTGGCTTTGAAACTATACTTTGTTAGTTACAGCTCTGAAGACCGGAGGGTGGGGAGGGTATGCCAAACCCACATATATGGCTAGGTCAGAAAGTTCCCCTGAGGAGACAGAGCAAAGGGCACGTGTCTTAGCTAAGGTTTCTATTGGCTTTGTTAAGATACCATGATCAAAAGCTATTTAGGGAGAAAAGAGTTTACCTCACCTTACAGGTGCGTTATCCAGGGAAGGCCAAGCAGGAGCTCAGGGACGGAGCCTGGAGAAAACAGCTGAAGCAGAAGGCAGGGAGGAGTGCTTCTTACTAGCTTCCTTTTTATGGCTTGCTCAGCAGGCTCTCTTGTCACACCAGGACCAGGACCACCAACCCAGAGGTGGCAGCGTTCATACATAGGTAGGCCCTCCTACATCAACCATCAATCAAAAAAAAAAAAAATGTACCGCAGTCCAATTTGGTCGGGACATTTTCTCAATTGAGGTTCCTTCCTCCCAGATGACTGTAGTTTGTATCTAGTTGACATGAACTTGGCCAGCACAGGGGAGATAAGAGAAAGAATCTTTTTGTGGTCCCCATGGAAAGAGAGAGGGTAGGAAAGATAAGTTTTCAAGTTGATTTGAATAGCTTCAGCAGGTTTTGAAACGCAACAGTTATAACAGGTTTGGAAATTGGCCCTGGTGGTTAGGACAGGAGAATGATGGCCTAGAGTATGTCAACTCTATAAAGGGTTAAATTGGTTTCTGGCTCTGGATTGTTGGTTCACATGTGAAGGGAGTGCTTCCAGACCAGCCTTCTGTTGTTTTTAGGAGTCAGGGGCTCCTAAGTCAATCCTATCGGGAGTCCTGCCGAAAGTATGAGATTATGACACTTGAGAAGCCAAAGGGGTCTTCTAGCTCTGGATGTGGGATGAAGGAAAATATGTGAAAAACTCTGGAAAAGAGCTCTTTATTCTCACAAGTCCTAGCATTGGAAAGCAGAGTCATTCAGCGAAGTACTACTGTGTATCAGGATGGGGTGCTGTTTGGAGGGTAACATGTCAAGTTTACTGGAGTTTCCATGGGCAAAGACAGGTGGTTTAGGGTTCACTAATTGGAGTAATTGCTGCATGTTCCAAGCTATAGAGGTGTCCCTAGCTTCCTGGTAGCTGACCTTGGGATAATAAAGCAAAGAGATATTGCTTCCTGGGGTATACAGGTCATTATAGACAGGGTCTGGTTCTGGATTGTTCAGTGTGCATGTAAGATGCCTTGGAGCCTTTTGCTATGTGTAAGAACTCCAGGTCTCTCCCTACTCAGATAAGTTTCCAAGATGTCAACATATCAAAATATTGAGGAAATGTTAGGATACAAACATTACCTTAGTGAAATTGCAGATGTGATCAGGTGATTCAAGTAATAATGTCAATAAAATCCCAAGAAAAAAGAAGCATTTGGTATGTCAAGTCAAGGTGTGTTCCCAGAGCTGTGAGTATCGCTCAGTGGTGAAGCACTTACCAAGAATGTGGGGAAGCCTGAGTTTGATCCCCAACACTGAAGATGAAAAAGCCATCACTCCTAAGCCAATTTTGTTAAAGCCTATGTTACATAAGAAATGGACTGTATTCTGTTAGAACTTGGGAACTGAAAGGAGGCAATTGATGTAGCCCAGGATGCTTGCATCTGCGGCCACCAGGGTCATTCTTCAGGAATGTATCAGTGCTGTGAATTGCTGGGTGGAGCTGGGCTTCCTGTTTGTTGACATTACCTGATATCCAGTACTCTTGTGGTTGTTATTCTTCTAAATGAGAAGCAGCTACCACAGTGCCCACCACAGAACTCTGGAAGATGAGGCTGTTTTGTAAAGCCAAGTGCTCAGACACCCTGTAGAAAATGGTGGCTCATTTTTTCAGTGACTATAGGAAATGAATCCTTCTGTTTATTTTATTTTGGAAAAAAAATATTTAATTAAACAAAAAAATGAGAAAACAAATTGCTAGTTAAGAATATGTATTTTTTTAAAACCAGGAGCTATTAGAAATCAGTGTAATTACCATATTTAACAGCTATCTTTTCTGTTGTTTCTATTTTAGTGTATTGACTATAGTTAGAGAACAGACACCAGATAAAAATGTTGACATCTTGTAAGCCCTCTTGCTGGCAGGAACATCTATAGGACTTTGGATATTTCTGTGATGGAAATCAAGTGTTCATTGTTTTATAGAATAAGTGCATTCATGACCCATTAATTGTCTATATAGAAAAGTCCTGATATATCAAAATATGTTTTCCTATCAGTGTACATTACCAATTCAGAAATGTGTTTCTTTTGAATATGTTCATTTGAGAAATAAGATATTTTTTAGCATTCCAGCCAATGTTTCAGCACACATTTAAAATAAAGAATTTTCTTATGAAATATTAATACTACTCAAATTGATATTTTATGTGTAGCTGATTTTTATTTTATGAAAGTCGTAAGGAAAAGAAGTGAGAGCTAAAGTCGAAAATAAATACATATGAAAGAAAAAATAACTCAGCTATACATGGTACCTCACACTGTGTTCCATAAGTAATATAAGTGTTGAGCTCTCTATTAAGAATCTGTCATTAATTGCCCTGGTTCCTTTCACAGATGCCTTATGAGGTGCTAAGGTAGAGGAGCAAGGCAATGCTGAAGAGATGCAGCCAGAGAGACACACGCTAGACTCACAGACCAAGTGACATCTGAAGAAGGAATTGAGGGCTCAGTTCCATTTAGACTAATGGGAAAAAAACTACAGAGTCTAGAGATGAAATATTTTAGTGTTTAAATTTTTTTCTTTGAAAATGTCAAACATATACAATGCATGTTTACCACATCCCCCGACTCCCCTTCTCCTACTCCATTCACGACCTCCCACGATCACATCTCCTCCTAACTTCATGCTCTCAGTTTCAATTTTTATTTGGTTTTTTTTACATAAGTAGATATAAGCAAGCAAACAAACCACAGTAGTGTCCCCTACTTTTAAAAAATTTTCTTTCTCTTGATTTATTTTTACCTTCTTATTAGTTCTTTTAAAAATCCCATACAATGTGTTTTAATAGTATTTAACCCCCAGTACTTCCTAGTTGGGAGTCTATGGCCAATAACAAAAGAGGGAACTTATTCCTGGCACTGACCTTTTTATGTGTTAGCCTCTGGTGCCTAGTAAGGATACTATCGCCCCAATTATATGTCTCTCTGTCTGTCTGTCTATCTGTCTGTCTCTCTCCATCTCTCTCTCTCTCTCTCTCTCTCTCTCTCTCTCTCTGTGTGTGTGTGTGTGTGTGTGTGTGTGTGTGGTGAATATATTTACATAGTAGTAACTTGTCATATGACTTTTTTCAAAGATCTTTAGTCTTCTTTGTCCCCCATAGTCTCCACTGCCCTCCCATCCCTAACTCCAATTTAACCCTTCCTCCATTATTTTCCTTTAACCCTTTAGTCCACTGAATTTTCTCTCGCCTCCCTTTAAAGTATCCCCATGTCCCACACTAATATTTTTGCCTCTATAGATATTCAAATGAAATACACATATCAGAAGATTCAAAACTAACATCCACACATGAGAGAGAGTATATGACATTAATTTTTCTGGGTCTGGGTTACTTCACTTAGAACGACTGTTTCCAGCTCCATCCATTTACCTATGAATTTCATAATTATATTTTTAACAGCTGAAGAATACTGCATTGTGTAAAATATATCACTTTTTCATTATCCATCAGTTTATAGACACTTAGACTATTTCCATTTCCTGGCTATTGTGAATGTTGTGCTAACAGATGGTGTTTTAAGCTCCTAAATTGTGGCATTTATAGAAGATAAGCATTTAAATTATAGAAGATAACAATTACTGAAAATGAGTTAACTGACCACTTAAAAGTTACTTGTTGGTATTATCTATGTTAGGGTGAGGGAAGTAGAAATATAATAGAGAAGCATATAAAATCAGAATAAAATAAGGAGCCTACCACTGCCCCTTTTCCCATGGTTTTAAAACTCTTTTAAGTGGCTGAAAGCTTCAATGCGTTGGTTTCACAGTTACTAGCAGATAAGGAAGGCAGCCCTCCTACAGTCCTGGCTTGGAGACAGCAGGATTATTCTGATACTAGCTTTTTGTCTTATAGAGTCTACTCAAGTGACTTGTTTTATATATTGAGTTGCTATGTAATCAGGCGTTCCTACATTTGTTTGTTTCTTTCTTTCTTTCTTTTTTTTTCCTGTACGTGGAATAGGAAATCAAGGAGAAATTGGATTCCAGTCACAAGAGAGATATGGAAGGCATGGGGGTTCCAGAAATCAAGTATGGGGATTCTGTCTGCTTTGTCCAGCATGTAGCCAGTGGCCTTTGGGTCACCTACAAAGCACAAGATGCCAAAACTTCCCGCCTGGGACCTCTGAAAAGGAAGGTAAAAGGTCTGAGAGTTGGTTATCCAGGGCTTTTCACTCTGAGTGGGAACCAGCGAGGCGGTAGAACTGGTCCTGAGGACCAGGTGGGCATGAGAGTACTTCACCCTTTACTATTCTAAAGAGTGGTTCTGTGACAGACTGCACATCATTTCTCCAGCAAAGTAGGCTAATTTGGTCACTGTAATCCATTTCCAAGTTTTTTTTAGACTACACTTTATTTGACAACTCTACATGAACTGAAGGAGCTGGGGCTTGTTTGATTCACTGAAACCCAGTCTCAATGACTCTTAATAGTTCGACTATTTGGGGATTATCCGCATCATTGCTCGCTTCATTTAAGTGGATAATGGAGTTATTATGCTATTTTCATAAGATAGAGACTGACTAGAATCTCTTTGGAGAAAATGCTGTTTGCATAACAATGAGGCTATAGATGTGCAGAGAGATGTGAATTGATGCTCTCTATCCACAGAGATGTACCCAGATCCTAGTAGTGCACCACAGCCTGCCATAGCAGGGGGCTAGTTTGGATAGTTGTAGCATCTTTTCACCACAAAGCCGATTGCCATAGTAGTCATTCTTTCTTCATAGGAACCAAAGAATGAATGCAAAGGGTATGATTTTTCTTGGAAAATACACTCAAAACACAAGTTTGCATAGTCAAGGAGACGCAGAATAAGGTTACGGGAAGCACTGTGAATGATAGTCCTGCCAGACTGGCCTAAAGTAATAATGACAGTGTCTCTGAATGCTAGTTATTATAGGATATTGAAATCATACCATGTGGTAATAGGAAGGCTTCACTAACCAAGATCCTTTTAATACAAATCTTGCTGGTCAGAGCAGAATATGTGGACATAAAAGAAAACCCACTTTGCTTGTGCTGTTGCCTCCACACAGCTGCTGATCTGTAGACTAGAGCGGGGGGGGGGGGGAGTGGGGAGTCTGAGGTCAGCTCCACTCTAGTGGAAAGACAGAATATGGACACAGCATCCGCCAGTGTTTCTGGGATTTCTAGGACCAAGATCCCGAAGAGTCAGCTATAGACACATCCTGAAATTCTACATGCAGTTTCTGATAGGATCCTAAGTTGTTCATGTGTGGGATATGCCGGTGAGACAGAAAACATGACAGCACAGCTGTGATAGAGAAGCACAAGGCAAGGATACAAACAGTATAACAGTCCTAAGGAGGCAGGAGTTGGCAAGCACTGTCTCCCATATTGGAATGGCCCTGGGAAGTATAATAGGCTTTCAAATGAGTCCCGACGGGGCTGCACTCTAAGTCAGAGAGCTGCACTCTGAGAAGGAGAGAAAACTGAAAACATCTGTTCAACTGCATCCTCTGCCAGCCTATCCCAGGCCTCTGTAGAGTCCTGTGGTGTCTTGACAGGCTGTATGGTTTTGTGCACTTACGGGCATGACAATGCTGGAGTGGAATTTGTGAGTTTGAGCCTGTGCCTCTACGTAGAGAGAGATTCTGTCCACGTGGATAGATGTTGGGCTGTAGTGTCTCTTTTCTCGTCCATAGACCCATCTAACTGTTAGAACATGTTCGCAAATTTGGGAGAGAACTCTTCTATACTTAGCCATTGGCTGGAAGGCAATGCTGTTTCATAAGAATAGGTTAAATTTTCCCTTGAAGATGTCCAGATCTATATGAAATTGATAAAACCCAGGTAGGACAACCACATGAAGAAATTGACAAATAGTAGTTCATGTTAAAAAGAGTGGTCCCTTTACCACACACTCTTGCAGTGTGGGGACCTCCATGAGAATCATAATCTAAGGACCCAGACATGGAGATCAATCAATTCTCATTTCTTTCTTGTCTGTCTTTCCAACTTGCATGTTATCTGAACAAATCCTAGGGATATTTATCTTTCAAGACCACAAAACTGGGAGCTACACAAAGTATATGTAATAGAAGAGTATTGCTAAATTGCACATCATTAACCAGATGCCAGGAAGGTCTGAAAAAGTAATACTGTTTAAAGGCTGGAGAGTCCAATCTCTAGGCATCCAGTGTGATGCTTAATCATTATGCACATGGGATAAAAAGTTTATTTTTAAGGAGAGCCTTAGCCTACTTCTTATGTGAATTTATTATAGTAGGCTATGGCTAAAAGAGGAAAAATATAAGCGATTTCAACATGAAAAGGAAAATAAGCTTTGGTTTTAAACTAAAAATCCTGAGACACAGACTGAACTCCAGGACCCTACATGGTCTCTCCTCACTTCCTGAAGCTGTTGCCATGCTTGGGAATTTAGGTCAGGATTTGACCTTTGCATCCTGTTTACCATGTTCACATACTGGACCATGTTAAGAGGAAAAGCTAGCCAGATCCAAAAGCTGCTAGCTTTGACCAAGATATACCATGATGTCCCGGGTGATCAGTAAGTTCACAGAGCTTCTTAATAACTGGCCAAAGATCCATAACTATTGTCTATGTAATAAACAACATTCCTTGAGCACCCTTTACTTTCTAGGAGTCATTTTAATTTATAGGTAAATCACCCCAAACGCAACCAGCCCTGAAAGATAAACACACATTTGCAAAGGGTGAACTGGAAACAGAGAATTCAAGTAACTTACCCAAAAGTCCATCAGCTGGCACCTGATATGAGAGGCCATTCCCTGACGTCACCTCCCTAAGAAGCATACTCCCACCTTAATCCGCTTTCCCTGGTCCATCTGCCATGTAACTGACTCACCATAGTTGTCCTTCAGGCGAGAAAGCCAAGCGTGATCCCAGGAGATAGTTTTGCTTTGAATTGTTTTTGCCTGATTTACATATGGAGGAGACGGGTCCCTCCATAGGTAACACAGGGGCCTTCCCCATTCCCAAGGGTAAGCCTCTGTGTTCATTTTTAAGGGAAAATAAAAAATCTATTATAAAAGTATGTTTTCTCTCCTTCAAATTGGCTATCGAGTCCCAGGGAATTTATTGTAGCTCATACCATGGTAGCACATAAAACTTCATTCTCATCAAACTACCAGGTTGTGGGAATAATTCACAAGTCAGTAATGGGGCATATGGGCAAAATAACCTTGTTAATGTCCCATTTATAAAATGGACTCAGGGGGAGCTTGGCTAGGGAAAAGAATAATAAGAAACCACTACAAAAAAAGTGGGTGGCCCAACAGTGAAGTAATGTGTAACCTGGAATTATTCCCGTGCCCTGTGGGTAGGTCATACTCCATCAGGAAGGCCACATGGATGACGGATTAACTCTGCAGAGATGCCAGCGGGAGGAGTCCCAGGCTGCTCGCATCATCCGGAACACGACAGCCTTATTCAGCCAGTTCGTCAGGTACTTTGCCCTTCCTCTTTCTCTTCCGGACCCACCCACCCATCTATCTCCTTTTGATACCAGGAATGTTTTGAGGAAGACATTAATCACCATTTAGGTTTGTTTCCCCTCCCCCCGAGAGATTAAGACAAATTTTATCTGCCACATAGGTAATCTACCAGCTTTACTCATTACCCAACGTGCCTAAGGCCACACTAGTTGCACGGATTAACGAATGATTGATAATTAATTAGTGCAAAGAATATCTAAGGTATTTGTAAAATGAAAAACAAAGAGTAAAAAAAAAAAGTCAGGTTTTTTTTCAATTCCTTTCTATTCATAGAATATAGGAGAACAAAGGGATAGAGAGAAACTGACCCACATCCAGACTATTTAGAAAGGGTTTGTGTATCAGAGTTTTTTTCATTTGCTGTGGAAGCCTTGAGTTAGCCAACTTTGGCTGGGGCTGTAGCTGGGAGAAATAGCTGAATTACCTGCTTAGATGGTAAACCCTTCAGTCTCAGCATGTTGCCCAAACAGAATACAGGATATTTTTAATCAATTACTGTGGGGAACCAATCTTGCCGTAATCAATACAGTGATCCAAGCCATTATTCCCTTGTCGAAAAATCTCTTTCAAGCCAAGAGGGTAGAAGCTGAGTTAGCATAAAATGAGAGCTCTTAACACCATTACTTTTACTTTTCTTGCAATTAAAACACTGCAAGCTAAAAGCGTGGCTGCGGCTAAGCTACTACTGCAAGTGAGTACTGGGCGTGACTAAGCCACTGCTGTAAGTGACTAGTGGGCATGGCTAAGCCACTGCTGTAGAGAAGAATAAACTGTTACTCCTCCTTCTGATAATTGTAAGACTATTCTGCTAGCTTAGGGGAAAACAAACCCACCTCTTGGATGGAAGTTTCCTCTCTCTTGCTGCCTTAGCGCCTCCCACAGGTTCCCAGACCAGCTTAGCAGCTCTACATACAAATCTGTTCAACATATATATTGTCAGCTTTGACCTCAGATAAACTGAATCAAGCATCCAGGGAGTCAGAGGTTCTTAACTTGTGGGTCATGACCCCATTTGAGCTCACATATCAGATATCTTACATATCATATATTTATATTATGATTCATAACAGTAGCAAAACCACATTTATGAAGTAGCAACAAAGTAATGTTATGGTTTGGGGGGGGGGTGGTCACCACAATACAAGGAACTTTATTAAAGGACCATAGCACTAGGAAGGTTGAGAACCACTGCCTAGTTGATGCCTGCCTATATGTTCTAAAGCCTAAGAAGCCATTCCCTGGAGTAAAACTCTCAACCTTGGCTAATTAGGTGTTAGGTTCATTGGGACAGCATTTAACACTATGGTTTCTAGGCTGTGTCTTAATCCAACTTCCTCAAAAGTCTGAAGATCCCAGAGCCCGTAGTTAACAGGGTCCAGGCTCTAATCTGTGTACTAACTGGCAAAGGTGGGAGGATTTTGAATTGCAGGTCAGCCTGGGATACATAATGAGCTGCTGTCTCAAGAAATAACAACAAAAGGCCAAATGGCAGTACGTCATTGAAGCCTACCTGATGATTGTACCATTCAGTCACAATTGAGAATTGGCTGAGCAAGTTTCTTCCTCTGCATGGTCAAAAATAGCTATTAATGTCGACGTGTCTAAGGTATGCTCTGCAAAAGGGAGAATGGAGAGTGGATAGTATTTCACTGTTATAAATGGTAATATCCAGATCCCTTTGTACCCCTTCATTTTGCATTTACTCCATTGGTTAATGGAGAGAAAGCCGCATGCAAACACATCCTTCGTGTTGTCTGTCACCCTTGAGGTGGCTGGTTTTCTTATCTGTCCCCCGGGTCTCCGAACCTTTGGCAAGAACTTTTCTTTAAAGTCACCAGCTTTAACCTCACATGCAAAAATTAGCTGTCAATGAATCAAAGATCTAAATATGAGAACAAACACTGTAAAATATAAGGCATAGGCGTAAGTTTTCACAACTTTGTACTAGGACATGGTTTCTTGAATAGACTAAAAAGACGAAAGCAACATAAGGGAAAATAAATAAAGTGGACTGTTGAAATTTGTAAATGGTTTCACTGACAAAGGATGCAATGAAGTAAGATGAGGTAATTCACATAAAGGAAGAAAATATTCATAAATCATACAGTTGAGAAGGGATTTGTATTCAGTGATAAAGAACAAGCGATTTAAAAAGTCAAAGGATGTGAATTAAAATTTCTTAGAACATTATATACAAATGACCAATGAACACATTAAAAGATGTTCACTTTGAATCTTTAACCATGAGGAAAATGACAACAAAGATCATAGTGAAACACTTCCTATACCCACGAAGATACATGTTAATTTAAAAATGTAAGATAAAGTATGACAAAAACTGCTGGTGGGAGCATAAAATATAGCAGTTACTTTGGAAAATAATCTAGAAGTAGCTTCATTTTAATATAAGAGTTGCTACAGGACCCATCAACTCAACTCCTACATATATGCACAAGAAAACTGAAAACATTTGATCAAGTAAAATGTTCATAAATACTCATAGCAGTGCTATTCATAATAGCTCCAGTGTAGAAATAACCCAAATGTTTATCAGTTTACAAGATAAATAAAATCTGGCGCATCTCTAAGATAGAATATGGTATCAGCACAAACCATAACCAGAGTATTTCAGAACCAACAAAGTTGCTTTTGCCTTTTGTTCACATAGGCATGATCAAAAGCGTGTTAAGTGAAAGAACCTAATCGGGAAAGAGCCACTGTGTGTTCTCCTTACCTGGCCTGAATGGGTAAATCTGTAGACACAGAAGGGGGATGAATTGCTAATGAGAGTTAGAGGATGACTGATTGGGGGTGGGGAAGAGAGCTAATGGAAAAGTTCTGGAACTGTTTAGGTTTGCATAACTATGAAGACACTGAACATCATCAAACCACTGAATTATGTCCTTTAAATGTGAGCTTGTATGAGATATGAATTAATATTTCAATAAAACTGTTATTATGTAGTTAATGAGGGTTCCAAGAGTGACAATGGGAAATTGTTTTTAAACAGCTTTATTGAGGTAAACTTTATATATATCATAAAATTCACTCTCATAAGTATATGATTCAATGAGATTTACTATATTTACAGAGCTGTGTGCAGTGATTGTCACAATTAAATTTTAGAGTATTTCCATTTCCTTACAATGTCTTATGCCTACTGAAGTTTAATCTAGCTTCCACCCTCAACTCTGTTTTGTCTTGACTAAAAACATTAAATTGATTAAATAAGACACATTATTCTTTGAATCTTCCCTTTTTATCCAGCACTGTATTTTTGCAGTTCATTATTTTTGTCTTTTTTTTTTTAACTTGTTTTCGTTTGGTTTGGTGTTCGAGACAGGGTCTCTCTGTGTAGCCTTGGCTATCCTGGACTCACTCTGTAGACCAGGCTGGCCTCGAACTCACAGCGATCCGCCTGCCTCTGCCTCCCGAGTGCTGGGATCACAGGCATGTGCCACTGCACCTGGCTCATTTTGTCTTTTTTAAATTGCTAAACAGTATCTGAATTCTTACATGTGTGTCTATGTATAAAGTATACATGTATGTATACATAAAGTTATCTATAGAGAAGTGGATAGACATTTTATATTTAGCAGTTGAACCATGAATTATTTCCAATTATTATTTTAAAAGTAATGCTTCTAGAGATATCAGTGTAGAAAATCTCAGGTATATGCTTTCATCTCTCTCTTTCTCTTTCATCTCTATCTCTATCTGTCTTCTTTGTGTGTCTGTGTGTGTGTGTGTGTCTGTGTGTGTGTGTCTGTGTGTGTGTGTGTCTGTGTCTGTGTGTGTGTCTGTGTCTGTGTGTGTGTGTCTGTGTGTGTGTGTCTGTGTCTGTGTGTGTGTGTCTGTGTGTGTGTGTCTGTGTGTCTGTGTGTGTGTGTCCATGTGTGTGTCTGTGTGTGTGTGTCCGTGTGTGTGTGTGTGTGTGTGTCTGTGTGTGTGTGTGTCTGTGTGTGTCTGTGTCTGTGTGTGTCTGTGTGTGTGTGTTAGGTCATATGCAGGTATGCAGGTAGACATTTCTGCATATTCTTGTGCGAAGTCCAGAAGCCAACGTCAGGTGTCCTCTTCTGTTGTCCTCCTCCTCCCCATTTTTGAAAACATTCTCTCACTGAAACATGGTGGAACTTGCTGACTGGCTTAGACTGGTCTCTGCTCTCACCACCCAGTATATGGGATGCATCACTCATCACGATGACTGGCTTTTGTATAGGTCCTGGGAATCCCAATGCAAGTCCTCTTTCTTGCCCTGCAAGCAGTTTACTCACAGAACCATCTCCAGTCCTGTTTTCGCCATTCCTGGGAGCCCTTCACAGTGGTTTGAGTGAATGTTACTGTTGTGTAACTATCCCCATACTCCATGATAGCACACTGCAAACTTGTGCCAATTAAATAGCCACCCTATTCTCCTTTTGATGTCTATGTACTCTACCATTCTAAGTACTTCATACAAGTGAAATTTCATAATATCAGCCCTTCTGTAATGCCTTGTTTCACATGGCAAAATGATTTCAATGTTTCCTTCACCTATTAGAATTTCACTCCTTTTCAAAGATGATGAATATTGTGTTGAATGCATAGTCTATATTTTGTTTTTGTTGGGATTTTTGTTCCCTCCTCTCTCTCTCTCTCTCTCTCTCTCTCTCTCTCTCTCTCTCTCTCTCTCTCTCTCTCTCTACCTCTTTCCCTCCCCCTCATTCTCTCACAATGCTGGTGATTGAACTCGGGGCCTTACACATGCCAGGCAAGAGTTCTGCCACCTGATCTATAGCCCCAGACCTGTTTATTATGTCCCAGAGACAGCTTCCTTATGTATTGCTCATGATAACTTTCAACTCCTGACTGTCCTGCCTCAGCCCCCAGGCATTTCAGGCATACATTGACATGTGGGGCATGTCTAACTTTTGAGAAACTGAAAGAATTGTTTCCCAATGAGGTGTATATCATGTGTAGTCCCCTCATAAATGAATGAAGTTCCATTTTCCATTGCATCCTTGCCTATCTTGCTGCTATCTGATGCTTTGATTGTAGCCATTATGTAGATGAGTGGAATGGTGTGCATTTGCATTTCCAGAATGAATAATGGTATCAAATATCTTTTCATGTACTTCCTGGTCATTCATACATCTTCTTTGGTGCAGTGTAATCAAATGTGTTTGCCTCTTAAAAATTGAGTCATTTGTCTTCTAATTGAGATTTCTGAGTTCAGTGAACTTTCTAGTACAAGTCATTTAACAAATGTTATGATTTACAAGTATTGTATTCTAATCTGTGTTTTTTTCTTCTCATTTTCTTTTCACTTTTTTAAAGTTTAATTTATCTTATACATATATATGTTTTGCCTGCATGTAAATCTGTGCATTAGGCACATGCCTGGTACCCATAGAGGCCAAAATATGACATTGTATCCTCTGGGACTGGAGTTAAAGATGGTTGTAAACTGCCATACGGGTGCTGAGAATCGAACCTGGATACTTGGAAAGAGCTGCCAGTCCTCTTACCCACTGAGCTATCTCTCCAGCCCTTTGTCTCATTTTATAATGGTGACTGGGGAGATTGCTTAGGGAATAGGTGCTCTCTGTAAACATAAGGACCTAAGTTCACATCCTCAGCAGCCACATAAAATCTGGCTGTGGCAGTGAATGACTATCACCCTAGGACTGTAGTGTGGGAGGAGGGTGCAGAGACAGGTAGGTCCTGGGGCCTTGCTGGAAAGCCAGTCTAGCCATAACAGTGAACTTCAGGTTCTGTGAAAGACCCTGTCTCAGAAAATGGGGCCAAAAGTGATTGAGGAAAAAAAAAATCCTGATGTCAGCATCTTGACTCTCCATGTTTCTATATAAGTGAACACACACACACACACACACACACACACACACACACACACGCACACACACATACACTCACACACATGCACATACAAATACACATACCACACAAGAAAGAAGAAAGAAAAGGAGAGAGAAAACTGTACCTAGTGTTATATGCTGCAGTCCCAGCATTCAGGAAGCAGAACCAGGAAGACCCTGAGTTTAAGGCTAGCCTTGGCAACATAGTGATGTCAAGGATATCAGATTGTCCCATGCTTTAAAAAACTACCATTCCCCCATCAAATGGCCTTGGCACCTTTATCAAAAATCACATGAGCCTACCCACAGGGTTATGTACATGTAATCGTAGCACTGGGGAGGTAGAGATCTCCACATGCTGGGGCTTGGTAACCAGGCAGCCTCACCTAATCTGCAAGCCCCAGGTTCCAGTAAGAGGCCCTGTCTGACTTCTTTTTTATCTTAAAAAAAAAAATGTATTATAACTTATCAGACTACATCCCATTTGTTAGCCCTTCCCTTGTATCTCCCCATTCCCACCCTCCCTCCCTCTTTCATCCTATTCCCCTCCCCTAGACCTCTGACAAAAGTGGACTTCCTCTCCCATCATGAGAGACCCTGTCTTAATTGAGGTGGACAGTTCCTGAGGTATGATACCCAAGGTTAGCCTCTGACTGCCATACTCACTTGTATATACAATCACATGTACACCACACAGAGAGAGAGAGAGAGAGAGAGAGAGAGAGAGAGAGAGAGAGAGAGAG
>OU015742.1:35454438-35512346 GCA_907169655.1 Acomys percivali
TTATTGATCCATATGCTTATTAGTAATCTAAAATTATTAACTGAAATTTATAATAAGTGTTGAAATCATTTAATATAGGTCTTTCAATTTTATAATTCATTTAAAGCCATTTTATATTCTGCTTTCTTATATGAATATTAGGGTGAATTTGTTAATTTTTGTAAAAAGTAAAATTTATAAAACCCTGCTGGAACAGGTCTAAAACCTGCATTTAATCTATGGATTAGTGTTGGAAGGCTGTTACTTTAGTGCTGTCTAGTAGTAGTGCACAAGCATGGCCGGCCTCTCCACTCATGTTTGCTAGCTGCTTTAGGGAAGCAATTGAGGTTGTTGGAGTATATGTAGTTGTGTAGTTCTTTTGTGTAACTCATTCCTATGTATCTGTGTCTTATTTTAGTACAATTGGTGCAATTTGTATTTTAAATATCAGTCCAGATTATTATTATTTTTATAGACATATATCATTATTAAAATATCAATCCTGTATCTAGCAACATCATTGAAATTGTTTTTTAATTCTAGAGGCTTTGTTTGTTTGTTTGTTTGTTTGTTGCTTTTTTTATTAATTTATTCTTGTTACATCTCAATGGTTATCCCATTCCTTGTATCCTCCCATTCCTCCCTCCCTCCCATTTTCCCCTTATTCCTCTCCCCTATGACTGTGCCTGAGGGGGACTTCATCCCCCTTTATATGATCATAGAGTATCAAATCTCTTCTTGGTAGCCCTGCTATCCTTCCTCTGAGTGCCACCAGGTCTCCCCCTCAAGGGGACATGGTCAAATATGAGGCACCAGAGTACGTGTGAAATTCATACCCCACTCTCCACTCAACTGTGGAGAATGTCCTGTCCATTGGCTAGATCTGGGTAGGGTAGAGGCTTTGTTTTAGTGTAGAGCAGCCTGTGTTTGGCTCCAAAATATATTTGAAATTCAGGCAGTCTACATTTCAGTCTTGGAGTTTACTTTGTATCTTCTTGAGGCCCCGTATTCACCCAGATATGAATAAATAGCATGAACCCTAGCCAGTGCTTGCCCTTGGCCTGCCCTGCCCTATTGGAAGTCTTTGCACTCTAACTGACTGAAAAGCATGCCTAACCTAAAAGACAATAGACTCCCATAGTTCTTACCAAGGTTTGTTTATTTAAAAAACAACTTCATATATAAAAACATATATATTTGACTGGTTGTCAGAATCCTGAATTTTATTTAATTTTATCAAGTTTATGTATACAATGGTTTACTGAAATGCCTTCTTCAACCCTTCCAGATTCTTTACCCTCAATGGAGTTCTTACTCTTCTCAGCCACCACAGGGTCTTTTAGAGGAAAGAACAAGTAATGACAAATAAATCTGTGCAGCAAAGGTGACAATTTTGCAACAGCTAGAAAGTGAAAGAGGAAAAGTAATTTGTGAACAGACTTCTGTTTTCCATCTCTTCTGAGAAGTGAGCAATATGCAGAAGCCTTCCAGGAAGGCAGCTCCAGGTTATGGAACAGGGACAGAGCAAGAGAGAGCCGTGAAGAAAAGTTAAAATTCCATCTTGATTTTCTTTCTCCACCCTTTTTACAGTTGCTAAGAACTCTTCAGGAGGACAAGTGAACAGTGTTGTAGATAGGGACTCTCAGAAATAGATGTAAAGCAAAGATATTGATGATAACTCTCTGACATTAGCACAAAGAAGGAACACATGCCAAGATGGGTGGACACCAAAACTGAGAGGGACAATGTTGAGAGCCTGAGAAAGGAGGAATGTGCAGGAGGAGGAGCCAAAGGTGAAAAGCAGATACAAAGAGTAAAGGTGACATTAACAGTTAGATGACAGAAAGCAAGCATGTGCACATTGCAAGTACAAGACAATGAACAGATGCACCAAAGACAACTGGGGAAGAGGAATTGGTGGGGAGAGCCTCGCCTCTTCCAGCCTCATGTTTTAGCTATTCTAAGAAGGTAAAGCAGTTTGAAAGATCAGTACTGTAGGTTAATACCTTTATTATTTTTCCAAGTGTGTTTATTTAAAGTGAAAGTGTGACAGACAAGAGGGTGAAGGGAACCATCTGCTGCAGATTGCAACCATCATCCTAATAACCACAGCCGATATTACCTCTTTAGATTACACAGAAATCATCATTAGATACTCAGGAAAGACCTGTTTGGTGCTGAGTGCTGAGCATAGCAATGCAACAGGATAAACTGTAAGTTGCTTGAAAATAAATGTGCCAAAAGGAATCATGTCTCCATGTTTATGAAATAGCTTTAAATGAATACAGATATTGTCTCCTGCTGCTGTGCTGCTGGGCAAACTGCATCTTGTGGTTGTTGGTACAATGACTACCTCAGCAAGTGGTTCACTGTGCTGGAAGGAGTGAGGATTCAGCAGACCTTAGTCAGGGCCCTGCTAGTACCTGGTGCCTGAGCAGTGTCATCTCATGGCTTTTTAGTGGAAACAATCGCACAGCTGCCCCTGTGGCCTTGCCAATAGAAGAGGTCCTACAGACCCTACACGACTTGATTGCCTACTTCCAGCCACCAGAGGAGGAGATGCAACATGAAGACAAACAGAATAAGCTCCGCTCTCTCAAAAACAGACAGAATCTCTTCAAGGAGGAGGTAAGCCCAGAGAGGGTGGAGGAGAGGGGGGAAGATTGATTGATGGGTTGGTTGGCTGGTTAGTTGATTAATTGGTTGGTTGGTTGTTTAGGTGTTTGGTTGGTTGGTTGGTTGGTTGGTTGGTTGGTTGGTTGATTGTTTAGGTGGTTAAGTGGTTAGTTGGTTGGTTGGTTGTTTAGTTGGTTGGTTGGTTGTTTAGTTGGTTGGTTGATTCTCTTTGTGTTCAGAGCCGAAATATCCCTCTGGCTGTGGTTTAGCTTCATCTATAGGCATATGCATATTTATGAGAAGACTGGAGAATAAGACACTTCCCAGAGCCTGAAAAGAAAAGGATTTACTAGGGCTTGGCATTCCTGACAACCACCACTGGTATGTTAGTGATGGTTGGCCCATTTAAACTGTTTAGAACATGATGCTTTGTTGCACATTTATGTCCAGAACCCATATACAATAAATCAGCTTGTTACAGCATATTGTTGGTTATGATCCACAAATTTTGGGAGACATCAGAATTACCTAGGAAACCAGTTTTTAAAATGCAAATGCTTATATTCTGCCACAACAGAGATGTCTGGAAAACATGTTTGAAAGCTACAGATGATGGTGTATCTGCTATTAGCCAGGGAGCATCTAAGTCTCCACAATAGGGACTGAATGTGAGGGAAACATTAAATGGCAATTCAGTGTCCTGAGGCTCAGCCCATTCTGATGCTGTTCCTACCTGCAGATGACCATTGACAAATCATAGCCTTCTTTGCCCTTGATCATGATGATCTGGTGCTACTAGGGTGTAGTAGGCTTCCCCAGCACTCTATGCCTGTAGATTAATCCAAAGTTATTGATGTGTAATATACAACCGTCGCTGTTCAGTCTTCACATCTAAGTAGACTTGGAAGCCTTCTGCGTGTGCCCTACAGAGAGGATATCCATCGTGTTTTCCTACACATTAGTACTGCCTAGGCACAAGTGTTTTCATGGGGTGATTTCATCTTGTAAAAAAGCTAGAAAGGTGGTTGAAAATTCTCTTTAGATTTTATTGTCTCTAAACCGTACCTAGGGACAAGGAAAGAAACATGGTTGTCTGGTGCCAATATATAAATTTCTTATTGAAAATAGTTTTTTTTTTCACACAATATACTCTGATCATAGTTACCCCTCCCCCAACTCCTCCTAGATCCAACTCCTCCACACACTCTCACCCAAATCCACACCATTTCTTTCTCTCTCTTATTATAAAACAAGAAGACAATTAAAAAATTATAAATAAAAAAAAATTGCACAAAATAAACAAAGATACACACACCCCTTGGGGGGGGGGAGCACAGGAAACGCAAAGAGCTGCAGAGACACACAGAAAATCCATAAAAACACAAAATATGAAATCATAATATGAAAGACGTTTTTGAATTTGAGGTTTAGGAAGAGGAAAATGGGTGCTCTAGCCAGAGCAGATTCTGGCTGAGTCAGAATCGCCTCCCATCAGACGGAAGGCAAGTCTGTGTGTGTCTCATTCACACTCCCATCTTCCTCCCCTCTATGTCCTTGGACTGAGTTAAACGCAGCACATGGGGACAAACCTGTCACAGGAGACTGCTGACTCATCCCACAAATAAATGTTATTTAAGTCTATGAGGCATAAAAAAAAATACATATTTTGTTTTTAAGAAGAAAAACAGCTCTATGGGCACCATGGAGATCTGTTGCCATAGACGTACTGTCGGTTTTAGGAGGTGGTGGATACGGGAGGAGGACGGTCCATAGTGCCTTTTTCATCGGGAGTGTTGAGCTCTTCCTCAACTCTCTTTCTCAGGGAATGCTGGCCCTGGTATTGAACTGCATTGACCGCTTAAACATCTACAATAGTGTAGCGCACTTTGCAGGGATCATAAGGGAGGAGAATGGCTTGGCCTGGAAAGAAATTCTGAACCTGCTCTACAAGTTGCTAGGTGAGTATGCACGCCTCTCCCAAAGGACACAGGCAAGGTTTATGGGATGTTGGTTTGAGATTTGGAATTTCTTGGGAGTCATTTGTTAAATATTTTATTCTAATCTGGTGAATCATTATTAACTAGTAGCTTATTGTGCTTTCCAAATTAGAGCTAGAAGTCATCAGCCATGGTAGCCAGGTTTGTATGCCAATGTAGGTAGCCAGTATACACAGCAGAAATACATGTGAGTTGGGGAGTAAGCAATAGCTTTTAATTCTCTTAAATGTAGGAATGGAGATGTATCAAAGGACCACACAGGGTGAGACTTCCATTCAGGACCTTTTAGGAGCTAGGCTTGTTAATCCCTCAACAGCTTACCAAGTTCTTACCACATCATTATACCCTTTAGTCTACATGATGACTTTTTTTTTTTTCCGGTTTCAGCTGCTCTAATTCGTGGAAACAGAAACAACTGTGCTCAATTCTCCAATAACCTTGATTGGTTAATTAGTAAGCTGGACAGACTAGAATCTTCCTCAGGTAAGAATTGGCAACAACAAAACAAGAAAACTTTTAACTGGGGAAGATCAATTTCTTCCCCTTTTGTAAAGATGAAAACAGAATAGAATATTTTCCATTAGATGGCCAAAAGTCCTCAATTCAACAACAACAACAACAAATAAAAGTTTAAAAAATTTAAAGCTTCTTGACAAGGCTATGCCTTTATTTAACAGAATCTAACTTGGACTCCTGTAATCCTTCCTCTTTTGTTTAACTTTTCACTCCTTGCCTTTGCCTTCACTCCCTGGCCCTTTCACATACTCCCACCCAATAATGCTAGCTTCTTCCTGCTCTCCAATTCTTTGAGTACTTAAAATGAACCCTCCTTTCTACATTGGCTTAGCAAAATTAAAGGATGACCTTTAATTTAAGAGTAAGTGATCCTCTCTTATCCACCCACCCACCCACAGGTGGTCTTTCCTATCACATCTAGGGTCCTCCCTGATGACTCTGGAAGAACTTGCGCCCCATGCCCATCATTGGTAAATAACCACCCCGCAAGGCTGAGCAGTTCTTCATAAATGAGTGCATATGGCAGGTGTAGGTGTCCTCTGGGAAACTGCAGTGTTTTTATGCTTTTATGCTTTTCTTATAATCTAGAGATGTCAGGTGCTCCTGGAAACCAGCCAATGGATGGTCCCCCAGGACCTCTGTCCTGTTCACATCATTTTAAATGTCTCTTCCTCTGGTGTCTTCTTTTGTTAGTGAAATTATATTTCAGGACAAGTTAAGAACACCGTGATTGAATAAAACAGAATCAAGGAACTTTTAAAAATAAAACCAGTGAGACTCTTGGCCAACTACTTCCCTTGGGTGCTCATCATGATGTTAACCCTGTATGTGCCATCCTGCAGGAATAGTTTACCTTAGGCCCTCAGTCTTGACATAGAAAACCATCCACGGTGCCAGTGAAGTCAAATAGACTCTGTTTCTCAAGATCATACTTTATTAACTATACTAGGACATCAAAAATAGCAACTAATATCTGTTCTTAGGAAAAAGAACACTTAATCTGAGTATAAAGCCAAAATATTTCTAAATTACTTGCATGATCTTTATAATATGTAGTAAATTGGGCAACTGCTTATCATCTGTATTTAAATGAACTATTATCTGCTTTTCTCAATTTAAGACTCCCACTTTACGATATTTGACAAAGATCATGTTACCATCCAAAAAAAGGAGAAGATCAAGTTAGTGTTGAATTAAACTTGCCTCTAAATTATAGGGGCCCCTGAAATCTACCAGACATGAATACATCTCTCCTCTGGATGGGAAGGCTTAGTAGAGTCAATATACTCTGTCACTCTGGCCCCTTAGGACACTCCCTTTACTCTCAGGTTTTTATGTTTAGCCAGTTCTTCAGCTTGCTGAATGGGCAAATGATTGTCATGACATTCATGCAGGTATCTTGGAGGTCTTGCACTGCATCTTGATTGAAAGCCCAGAAGCCTTAAACCTAATTGCAGAGGGCCACATCAAGTCCATCATCTCCCTCCTGGATAAACATGGGCGGAATCACAAGGTGGGTGTGGAAGAAAGGACACTCCTGATGGTTTATTTTCCTGCCTTTTCTTTCCCTTACAGTAATACCCATTCTATGCTGCTGGAGCATGATGCATAGTCTCTTGCTTGACTTTGACAAAATCTTTGGGAAAATGGGATCCTGAAAATCTATAGACACATTGTGAGACAGACAGCCTCACTAGTTCTTAGATGATCTGTGTTTCCCCAGCTTCCCAAGCCTAGCCCACCATCATTAGCCCTTAACACGTATCTCTCTGTAGGGCTAGTCATACAAGATTGGCTTTCACTCTAGACTCTATGAATTTAGCAGTGTGTGATTTGATGGGATATGTGGGGTATAGCTGTGTTTTTACATATTAAAGAGGGTGAAGCCTAGTCCCTAGCTCTCTCCTACCATCATTTGGTGGGAAGGGAGCTATGTTTTGGGATGTGTCTCAGTCCATAAAAAGGAGCCCATGCAGCCTGACTACATAATATGCAATGGCCTAAGGAAGCAGAAAAGCTATGGTCCTTAACATCTGTAAAATTGCCTAGCAAAGAAGAAAAAATATGTGGGGCCTGTAATTGCTTTCTTGAATGTGGTAAATCAAAAGCAAGCATGAGGCTTGAACCTTAGTCCAGCTTCTGTATATTCCAAAATGTTCCTCCCATCTGCAAAATGTAGTGAGAATTATTGATAGGCAAAGAAGTGATATATGGCGTGAGCCATAATCTAAGAGTGAAGACAGAAAAGCTAAACAAAGGAGGGCTGCCCTGGTTTTGTTGTTTTTAGCCTTAGAGCCTTGCTATAGTGATTCCACATAAAGCATCTCAAAAATAGCCAACATCCTTATATCCAAAAAGCATTGATTGGATAGAATTTGATGACAACTTGACAATTATTTTGTCCATCCACAGTTGAGAAAACTGAGGTCTCGTAAGCCAAAGTGGTGGGAGGACTATGCATTTGAGGTTAGCCTCGGACTAGACAGCAAAACTCTCTTTCAAAACAAAGTCTCACCCAGGATACCTTACTTTTATATTTGATAATTTTTTTGTGGAATGAGTATAACTACATAGTCTTTAGTAAAGAAAATCTCAAGTTCAAAGGATCACTAGTGTCTTGAAAACCTGAGTGGTCACCTTTTGTAGATATGTGTTGATGGCAATGACAAATAATGTTTCTTTTGCATTTATAGAATGACGGGAAACAATTTCTACGTTCATATGCATCCTCTTTGTAGTTCATCATGCCCCTCTACTGTGGTCATGTTATTATTTCCACTTGACAGAGGCAGAAAGTTCAGAACATTGGCCCTGAATAGTAAGCAATTTTCCAGGGGCCTCTCAGCTACGCTTCCCAGTGGAACCCCTGCAATTAAAGGCCACTATATTGCTAACACTGAAGCTTGAAGACCTCCCCCCATCATTTATAAAGATGGCCTTTAAAGAGTTTGTGTGTATAGTGGAGGTTGAGAATCCATTCTTGTTCCATAGCACTGCCAGTCATTTGCTTAGAATCAAGACTGGACGTAAGCATAGCAATGATTTCATGTCCACTTCCTCTCTATCCTATTTAAGTGGTTAGCTGGGTTGCTCAGTAGAAAGCATTGCTCCTCACCTGAAGCTTTACCTTATCTGAGATCAAAAGTTGTAGGGAAAGAACACAATCTCGGTGAAAATGAGAAAAAATGGGTTGTAGGATCCACTATATTCTTTTTTAAAGCACTCTGCCCTTTGGCCGCCCAGTGACTTTATTCTTGTGGATCCAGCAGCAGCACCTCCTCACGTCCAACTTTTCCAGGACCTGCCAACATTCTCCTCTTGTTGAGTACAAAGTAAAACTTGTATTCACTCTTCAAAACTTAATGTAAATGCCATTTCCTTCATGAAACTTTAAAATCCCAGTTGTAATTGATGTCTTCCCCTCTACTCTTATACAACGTTTTTATGGATAACAATTGAATTTGCATTTCACTGTGGTTATTTTCCAAGAATATTTCTCGTATCCATTATATTACCTCATGACAGAGACTATCACTGTGATCACTACAGGGTCAAACTCATATACTTAAAATACAGGCATCCATACATGCTTGTCAAAAGTCCAATAAACAAAATTAGTATGTGAATAGAGGCCAAATCCACTTTTCTCTCACCTTGAATTAATGAGAGGTTGTACATGTGAATATGGCTCATATTACAGAAAAAGGGGACGTCAGTGAAAAGAAATATTGTCACTAGCACTGATTTGTTTAGCAAAAAGAATAATTGCTAAAAATTATAGCACTTATCCTATATTTTCCCACAGAGCTAGCTTTTATTAGTAAAATAATAAAGATGATGCATTCATCCTCTGGCTTCCCCCAAAGACTTGCCCTAAAATCTACTCAAACTTGTAACAGATAAATATGTTTATTATCATTTTTGTTTCCCATTAATTTGGAGTCATTTGTGAGAAAAATATATGGTAGAATAAGAATCTCATTGGTCCCTGGAAAGAATGAATCAGAATCAAAAGTTTAGCTTGCGTTGGTGGAAGATAGAATGTAAGTAAACAAATCATTAACTCCCACACCATTGCTCCTGAGCTCCAAAAATCAGCTGTTTCATGGCAGCCGCTGCAGCACAGAATGATTCCCAACTACTCAGTTCTCATCCACAGGGAGAAGAAATCTGATCTCAGGGGGCTGGAAACACTCCTTTTTCAAAGGTATAACGTGACGCAAAAATCACAAACTAGGTATATTTTGCATTTTAAAGTAAATCTGCTTTTATACATAAAGACTAATGACAATAAAACATCTAAATAATGTTTGTGTGGATATAAATAATATGTATTTCTTTTCTTTAAAGTAGCACCCCCATATAAGTGTATGTTTCCCATATAGACTGAAAGAGATAAAGGTCAATGAATGGCTGTTGGACAAAATGAGGTATCATTGACGGAAATGATTATAGCTCTGCAAATGTGCCATTGATTAGGAAAGCCTAACCTTATGACAAGCCTGAGTTCAGTGGTTCACCATGCAGGGCTTTTGCTCACATCACAGTCCAGAGCCCATCATTTGCAAGGCTCCATTCTGTGTTCGCTCAGAGACACACGCTCTCTCAGGGCTTCTTTACTGGCTGTGTGCTCACAAATCTAGATATTGCTGGAATTTCTTATAACATGAAGGCTTTGGCTTAGAATTGGGGTGGGGCATTATGACATAGTTACACCGTAGATGATGATAAAAGCAAACAGAACAGAGGACTCTGCATCTCTGTCTCTAGCTCCCAGGTTGTTAATGCCCGTCTGCGGCTCTGAGGAGGTCCGTGGTGGGGTCTCTGGGGTGGGATGCGGATGACCTTCTAGCTCACTTTATCTCTTGGGTCACCTGATGGCTCAGACAACTGATCAGGATTGAAAAAATAAAGAGGAAAGAGAGCCCACGGTTTCTTCTCTAGGGACTGACTGTGCTGCAGCAGAGGACTGTACTGAGGAGGAGAACTTAAACTGACCACAATTTTCCTATGGCTGAGGCTGTAAAAGCAGCTTCTTGCTAGAGACTGCACAGGGGCCGTAAAAGGAGGCTCTTTCATCTGTAGATAGGCCTACTTGCAGAGATCTCCAGTAAGTTAATGTAAACTTGGGCTTATTAGTCAGAGAAAGCTCGTGGTCCTGAGTCTGCTAACTTATTTGCGAATCTACAAGGAAATAAGAAATAAGAGAGAGAAAATAAACCACTCACACACATACATTCAAGAGAAAAGGTGAATGAAATTAGGCATCTTGACTTCAACTGAAGTCAGGTTTCCCAATCTCAACACTGTTTATACTTATAATTCTGAGAAAAGGGATTTACCTCATAGTCAAAAGAGGACAATTAATCATAAAAACAGATGAATTCTAAAATACAACAGGTTACATATTTTAAAGGTAATCATTTCTTATTTATGTATCCATTACATAAATTCATATTGAGTTCAGAATGATGAAGATTGACAAGGTCTAAGGTTAATAGGGCCTGAAACTTACAAGAATATACAACATCAATTAGGAGTGACCTAACTATACATTATCCAGCTATCTCTTAGTTCATCATGAGTTCAGCACAATAATTTTGTCTGTCTTTCATTCTAAGACACAGAGTAAATTCTGACATCTCTAGGTAGCTTCATTCCAACTTGGGATCATGGGAAGTTTAAACCAACTTGCATATATTTATGGTGAAATACCAGGATTCCTGGTGTCATCTGCAGTGGAGGCTTATCTAAAGCCAAAAATCGGCTATAAGGTTATCCCTTAATGAGGCATCTGGAGATCCACAAAAATATTTATTGCATCCATAAACTCTCTAATGCTGTTTTAGAAGATCTGACACAATTTAACTTTTAAAACTATTTGAATCAAATCAGGAATTCCATAATCAGGGATTAACTCATCTGAATGACAAACAGTATCCTCAAACAAGATCCTGTAGGAAGTTTGCTCAATCAGAGCTGGTCAATACCCAGAAAGTAACAGTTCACACCAATGGCAGATGGTTTTTCTTTTGGTTTTTCGAGACAGGGTTTCTCTGTGCAACCCTGGCTGTCCTGGACTCGCTTTGTAGACCAGGCTGGCCTCGAATGTAGCCGTAGTCCTTGCTGTCCTGGACTCACTTTGTAGACCAAGATTGCCTTAGACTCACACTGATCAACCTGCCTCTGCTTCCCTGGGTGCTGGGATTAAAGGCATGTGCCACCATGCCTGGCTCCAATGCCAGATTTTAGAGAGATACAACAAAGTACAATTAACAGGATAGTCAAAGGTTGGAAGCAATTCTGGGGTACATCACCATACAGACCTTGCAAATATCGGATCACCTCCAGAGATCTCTCATGCCTACTAAACCTCCCCAAATCAATGGCTCCTGACAGTATGTCAGACTGGAAGCAGTTTGGGGGTGCATCACAGTACAGACCTTGTGAATACTGGATCACCTCCTAGACATCACACATGCCTAGTGAGCTCCCCTAACAGGATGGCTGTTGGCACCAGGTGATGTCAGCACTGCCAGCCCAGGAATCTGAGAATGGAGTCCCTGGTGGTATAAGAGGTGGGGGGGGAATGTCATTATATCCACCCGATTTGTCGACACCACCACTCAGTTATATGACCTCCACATATCTGCAAGGTAGACCTCCTTGTCAGCTCAGGAAAAGACAGTTGCAGAGTCTGGGGGACACTCAGAAGAACTTACTCCTCCAGGCAAGCCTCCCAGGGATTCTGAAATGAGACCAAACACAGATGGCACCTAGGAAATATGCCTTATGAGCTCTTGTGGTACAGTAATGGCCCATCTACATCTGCTTCTCCTTGAAGACAACCCATTTACATACTTTCAGAAATAAGTGTGTCCCTATTCCCCAGTTATGCATGAAGAAATGTCATCTAAAAGTCTAGCATTGCCAATGGTGCATCTTTATGGTGTCAACCGCTCATAGGTGAGGCATTGATCTATCAGGCTGTATGTTTCATGTAGTCTTTATCTTGCTTTTCCCATTGTATATGAATTAAGCTCAGCATTTGCTCTGGCTATAACAGCGAGGTTCCTGCAGCTATCACTCCAAGGAAAACAGATGAAAGGGTATGATAGGCCAGATGGAAAGTATTTAATTTTCTGGCCATCCACGGCTCTTTGCTTAGAGTGAGAAATCACCCTCTGGATTTCGAGTTTCCACAGCATATATCTGTCATGGAGTGCTAACGGTAAGAGTGCCCTGTAAAGCTGCCTTGGGGCGTCTCTTTCTGTTTGTCCCATAAATGTGCTCGATATTTGTCTAGAACGAAATTGACATTCAGGGAGTCAGGTGGAAAATTGGTTGCTGAGAATTATGGACGCAAATGCTATCAACAACCTTAAGGTATCCAGTCTCACCAAGTGCTGAGTCTTCCGTGGCCACTTCAAAAGGCCAAAATGTATTTGCCCACCTCCCTGTCAGTATGGCCAGACAGCCACAGTGTGGCTGTTATTCATCGACTATTTGCCCTTTCCTCCATGTAGAGGAAATAGGAATAGTGCCTGCCCCAGCATTTTTTGTTCCGCCATGGTACAAACACAGATCTGAATATAAGGTGATTGGGCACAGTGAGATAGGGCAAGGGAGATGACAGCGTGGAGGAGTGAAGTTAGGGGCCCATTTTCACTTACTAGGGAGCTGGAAAGAGCCACAGTGGCTTGGTGGCAAGCCTCAGTCAGGCTCTTGCAGATTTGCTGTGCTTCGAGATGAGAGGAAGAGAGTAGGTGAAGCACTTTGAACACTGATTTCCAGGAATGTGCAGACATCTTAATGTGCTGTGATGATACCCAAGAACAGGAGTCTACACTGCTGCCTGAGGGTCCCAAGTCTACTGCATTCCAGCAAATGGCCTCTAAGTGTCACTCCCAGATGCCTGAGTACCCTACTGACCCTCAGTGCAAAGCACATGGGCTGGGTAAGAGTATAAAGCTGGATTGCAAGGCCTGTGGAGAGCATTTGATTTAATGACTGGACAAGTGAGTAGTGACTGGACTTGGCGCCTTAGGAATCTCACCCGACTCTTGTAATGACCCAGGATACACAGTATGTGTCCATAGTTTAAGCTCTCACTGTAATAGGATTTGACCACAGATGGCATGCACGGTCTGGAGAGATGGAGCACAAGACTAAGGCCATGGGTCTAGAAGGATAACAAACCTCAGTTTGTAAGCAGCAGCAGCCTCTGGAGCATCAGTCGCTCCTCCTGAGTAAGACCTTCATAGCTCCAGGCTAGGTTTCCCTATACACATTGCTCATCCATACCCTATGTGCCTCCTTCTACCTTTGTGTGTAGAGATCATAAAGTTCTGCACATTGTACGCCCACCTCCTCTTGGAGCTGAGGTTTAGGGTGGGTGTGTCCTCCTGCAGGTCCTCGATGTCCTGTGCTCCCTCTGTCTCTGCAATGGAGTCGCAGTAAGAGCCAACCAGAATCTGATCTGTGACAACCTGCTGCCCCGGAGGAACCTGCTCCTGCAGACACGGCTAATTAATGATGTCACCAGGTAAGGCCACTAGTGTCATCCCAGATGCCAAGTGTCTCTCTAGTAGGAAAACAGACTTTGTGACAAATCAGGCAAGTAACATCAGACCAAGAAGAGGCACTTTTTTTATGACTAGGACCGTGTGCTCCAGCTCTTGAAGCATCTAAAATTCTGGATGTAAATCACTATCTATCATATCTCCTCATTATCAACTTAAAACATCTATCTAGACCTAAAAACATCTTAATCCCTAAACAACTAAGCTTAATTGTAAAACTAAACTATCTGGTCTTCAACTCCATCAGAGACTTGAGAAGGAATAAAAATAATTACCTGAGTATACAGAGACTTCAGGGTAGCAGCTTCCCAAATGAGAAGATGACACAGACAGTTTGTTGCCTGAACAACAAATGTTGTTGGAGCATCCTCTTTAGCTTTTTGTCTATCTGACAGACATATTTGTGAGGCAGGAACTGTTGAGTGCCCTGTGCTTACCCTGTTTTTAAAAATAAATTCACCTCTGTCATTCCTTCATGATATATTCATGGTTTTATATAGTATTGTTCTAAAACACTTTAATAAAATGTGTGTCCCAAGTTGTTACTACAGTTGCTCTTATTCAAAGATAAATGAGCATTTATTTATCTGACTGGTATCTGTGAGGGTCAGTATAGGCCCAACCAAACTTCCAACGCAGTGGTCTCTACATGTGGCTGCATGTGACCCATGTGAGCTCACTGGGCCTGAACCAGGCAGGCCTTGTGTGCCTTTTCCATTTTCCATGTAGGTCCATGTTCTGATCCACAGTAGTGTGGGGAGAACCTTCTTCCAAAGTACAGAGCAATACACAGGCCTTGGCCACAACACAGATCTTTCTTTTTCTCTTCCTTCTTGCCTTCCTTCCTTACCTTTGTTTTCTTTCCTTCCAGGCTGGTCTCCAACTCAGAGATCTGCCTGCTTCTGTCTCCCGAGTGCTGGGATTACAGTGCTCCACCACTGCCCAGCCGGATCTTTCTTTTTAACAGATATCTTAACACAGCCTGATTTGTATGTGTCCATCTCACATAGAACATACCCAGGCCCAGGAAGAGTCTCTTTCTTCAAGTATTATCTAAACATTGAGAACTCTAAGTTGTCTGTCCCATACTTTTAACTATCTTTTTCAACCTTAACAAAGTTGACTAATATAATTTCTTAATGTTTTTAAACATTAATTATGCTTACGGAACAAAAACTGCTAGTTTGAAAGGGGGGAAGTGGGAGGAAGGGAGGAATGGGAGGAAACAGGGGAAGGGCTAACAATCGAGATGTAATATGAATAAATTAATTTAAAAAAAAAGAAAGTGACTGTGTACAAAAAGACACAAAAATTGGTGATCATACGTCCCTTGCAGCATTTACAGAATCATTGCAGGTGGTTGGCATTCAATAAATGCCTTGTCTTGAATATTTTTTTAAATTTTTTTATTTTATAAGAAGTTACTGCTGTGCTCATAGTTACCGATAAGAGCTTAGCCAATTGCTAAAGGCTGCACAATAACAGAGTAAAATGATTAAAATTCTCTGGCCTAGGTTTAATTGGGCTGGTGCCTCCTCTTGGGTCTGGTTCAACTTGTTTTTTTCAGTTGTTTGCTCTCTGCAGAAGCAGCCTGTCCAATGTTTAATTTCAGTATCAGACCGAACATCTTCCTGGGAGTTGCTGAAGGCTCGCCACAGTACAAGAAGTGGTACTTTGAGTTAATTATCGACCAGGTGGACCCTTTCCTGACAGCAGAGCCCACACATCTGCGGGTGGGCTGGGCCTCATCTTCAGGCTATGCCCCATACCCTGGAGGTGGAGAAGGATGGGGAGGCAACGGCGTCGGTGATGACCTGTACTCGTATGGCTTTGACGGCCTCCATCTTTGGTCAGGTGAGTAACTTGTGAAGGCTTCCACCCTCTATTCTTTTGCTGAAAACAACTGAGCCTCATAGGGTTCACTTTGTGTTGAAATGATAGAAATGATTAAATCCCATGAGTCTGTTGGGTGGGAAGAGCCTCAAGTTTAAATAAGCTTCATTTATAAATTTATTCTGGGAGTTCCTTGCCCTGTCACCCAGTATAGGTCACTAAACTTAGGCTCACTATTGCAATTTAAGTGTAAAATGCCTGTCACAGGCTCCTGTGTTTGAATTCTTGGTCACCCATTGGTAGCACTTTCTTGAGAAATTGTGGTAGTGTTAGGAGGTGGCACCTAGCTAGAGGAAGTAAGTCATTGGGGTCATACCTTCAGGTTTATGCTCAAGCCGAACTTCCTGTCCTCTCTCTACTTTCTAGTCCATTGGTATATTAGCAGACATCTGCCATCTATTCAAACTTCCACGGATGTTTCCACCATGTTTCCACCATGCTTCTTCTCCTAAGATGGCTATAAACAAGAGCAAGCCCTTCCTTCCTGTCTCATAGCTATTTGATCACAATGATAAAGAGATCTAATACACTCAGGATCTGTATCTGTCAGTCCTTATTTCAAATAGGGTTATTAGAGTTTTTGAATAAGCACATCAGCAATACTCAGCTTTATTTAATGGACAGTGAGCTATGTGCTTTAATATCATAGTGACCTTTGAGGTAGCAGATACTGAACTCATGTTACAGATACATAGACTGATACACAAAGACTAAGGCATGCCATCAGTCACCCTGGGAAGGCTCCTGATCTCATTGCGTCATCAAGACCACGATGTCAGCACGGCTTGCTGCTTCGAGTTGTGATGGCTAGCACCTGTAGGTTAGTGTTAATCTCTAAATGACTTTTTTAAAAAGATAAATCCTGATGGCCATCCACAGCCATGGCCCACAAATGTGAAGGGATGGGTTGTTTCTGCCTGGGTAGAAAATGCAAGGCTAACTCTAAGGTTTTCACCCTAAACAAGTACCATTGTTTATTGTCCAAAGCATGTATTGTCTATATTTCCTTAAGAACTGCAGCTGGAGATAATGGGTACATGATAAAACTGCCTTACAGAAGCACTGTGTGCCATACTTCCTACAGAGGAGCCACGATACTCAGTCTTCATTAAATTCAGTCTAAGAGAAAGTTTCTCAACAAGATCAAACTACTTCTCTTGTGTAACTGAGAACTGCATACCCATAGCATTCTTCTTCTTCCCTTAATCCAGTGGTTCTCAACCTTCCTAGTGCTGTGACCCTTTAATACATTTCCTCATGTAGTGGTAAAATTTTCTTTGTTGCTACATCATAACTGAGTGTTTACTACTGTTATGAATAGTAATGTAAATCTCTGCATTTTCAATGGCTTTAGATTACCACTGTGAAAGAGTTGTTTGACCCATGGGAGGTCAAAACCCACAGGTTGAGAAGCACTGCCTTAAACCACACTTTAACTGCCTGATATCAATCACCCTTGTCACTTGAGAGTCTGATAGCTTCCTTCTTATTTTTAATCTGTTAAGATTAAGATCCTTGTTATTTTTGTGCTATTTTACATGCAGACTAAAACGTTTAGGGCTATTGTAAAAATACTCATTTGTACATTTATCCATCTTGGACCACTGAGAGGGACAGGGAGGATACAAATGTCTACTTGAGTTCTGTGTGTCCCAAGAGGCAACCTGGAACAGACAAAAACTATGCAAACTGGAAGGGAATTCCTCTTGCTCTCTACCCCCAGCTCACCTTCCCTAGTTCTCCACAGAAGATGTCTTCCCTTCCTAGTTCTCCAAGTCCCACTGTGGAATCACTGGATCCGGGGGTGCACAGTCAGAGCCTGTACCTTAGGTTTATCACCAGATGATATGCAGTCTCTCTGCAAAGTGAAGAGTGATTGTGCATGGGAAGTGACGAATGTTTACATGTGTCAGCAACTCCCAAGATAGCAGGCGAAGTCTGTGAGTGACTGGATGGGCTCAGTGTGCGGGGCCATTGTCACACTGCCTACTGATGGCTCCCATCTTATCATCCCAAGTCGGCCTGCTCCAAGGGACCCAAACCATACCTGCAGAGGACTCTGTATAGAGACTACAAAAGTGCAAATCACAGCCTCTCAATAGATGAAGCATATTGGACTCTTGTTTCAAAGGCAAATAAATCATTCTCAGAGGGAAAACTACCTTGTCCTTTTTGATGATGCAGTAGTACACTTACACACATTAGGAAATGCTTGTGTCTATTTGTAGACACTTGGAATGAGTACTTCAGTGGGTCCAGAGGCATAAAATAAACGATAAATCCAAAGGGCCACACTTCTGTGCATTGCAGGACCAGAGCATCATAACTGTACATCATTGCATGAGTGAGCAGTTGCTCCTGCCCAGCTCTTCATTTGTCTCATCCTGTGTCCTACAAGGCAAGCTAGATGATCCAGGGCCGCACCTGTCATCACTAGCAGTGGCTCTGTTTTATTGGAAGAGTGGGAAAATGGCTGGAAACTCAGCTTTGCAAAGGCTTGTTGTGAGTCTGAGCGTTACACATGCTTTATGATACGATGCAGCACAGGTATGCTCGAAGGCCTCAGTCCCGGAGTCCCTACCACTGTGTGTTTAAAAGAAAAAAATAAAAGGTAAAGATTATGAAAATGTACAAAGAAGAAACATGGAGAGTATACATGTGCTTTCTTTAGAGTTAATAAAAACATTGTGTGACTTGGAAAAAAAAGACAGTGTCTATAAGATTTACACTTTTCACTCTCACTCATGGAAACCCAAGACTTTCTTAAATCAAGACTGCACCCTGACTTCTCAAGCTTCACACAGGAAACATCTGTCTTATAGGAGGCATTCCAGGTAAATACATCAGCATGCACTGAAGAAGAAATAAGGTGTCTGCTAATGACTCCCACCAGGACGGCAGAAAATTTGGGGCATCTGAGGAAAGGGTAATTGCCTGATGAATAAATGACATGGAAATAACCCTCAGCTTATACAGGAGAGGATGGAAGATGATTAGGGAGAGAGATTGGAAACCAGTCATGACAAATTTTCTTCTTTTTCTTGAGACTTAAGTTTCCAGGACCATTAACTTTATAGTTGTCTGTGTACATAAATTAAGCCACTGACTGGAACTGATCTGTAACATATTTATTAAAGAACAATCGATGTAGTGGCTGGAAAGAATTGCATTGCCAACGTTTTATCAGTGAAAAGGGTCAAGGAAAAAAATAGCATGTCTCTCTCATGCACCAAGTTGTTGAGTAGGGGAGGGGCACTTGGCAGATTGCTTACTTTGTATAGACTTTTTTTAATTAGAACAAGGTATAAAGTTGGACAGGGTGGCACATGCCTGTAAACTCAGCTATCAAGAATGCTGAGACAAGGCAGGGCTGTGGTGGCACATGCCTTTATAATCTCAGCACTCAGGAGGCAGAAGAGGCAGATGGATCTCTGTGAGTTCAAGGCCAGCCTGATTTACAGTGTGAGATCCAGGACAGCCAAGGCTACACAGAGAACCCTTGTCTCAAAAAAAACAAGAAGAAAAAGAAAATAAAATGATGAGGCACAAAGCTCCCTTGAGCTCAGGAATAAACTAAAGCTGCACTGTATTTTGAAATTGGTAGTTGAAATTGGTAAGGGGATTTTCTTCAATGGAGTGACAATAGGTACATGAATGGCTAGGAGGTGTGGATGCTTATATCTCGTGCCACATAGAACTTACAGAGGACTCTTGGGAAAGCAGACAATAAAATCGCAGCTCAACACTGCTAGCTCCATTGTGATTCACATGAAGCTTAGGAAAGTGGAAGATCCTCCTGATCTGTATGTTTATCTATCAAAGTTCTGGGTGCTTTTAAAATTAACTGTCCAAATTCACATTTCAGTTGTTTGCTGGTTTTCCAAAACCATAGCCGTGTTGGGAATTGTTCATCAATGGTATTTTCTGGGAGCCAAATTAGGAAAAGGAAAATGTGTTGTTGGTAACAGTCATTTTCATGTCAAAACCAGAGCTCAAGAGTGAGACAAACATAGCAGGGTTTTCTGAGTTTTGGTATCATACATTCCTTTTAAAGCAAACTTGATAGGAAAAGAGTACAGAGTCTAGGGCCTGGGATGGCTAAGCACCACGCTGATGAAGAGGAGTCAGTCTCTCCAATGGAAAAATTGGAAAGATGCCCACATCACCTACATTCTACACTGTGCTCAGTGTTGTTTCACGTTTAAATAATTTTGACTATAGGTCTCCCACTGTGATCATCTAGAGTCTAAAGCCTCCCCTACATGAATTGGAGGTCCCCATTGATGGCATTCTGTGCTGTGGCCTCTGTAGTGTAGATACTCAAGTTCCGTGTTCAGTCTAGCTTCATTACCCCCACCTCATCTCCCCTATTTCTCTCCCATTAGTCCTCATACCTCATCTTCAGCTCTTTCCTTCCCATTTATCATATTCTGTTCACTTTTCAAGTCTCTGTTTGTCACATGTTTGCTGACAGATTTGGCATCTTCCTCTACCTCTGGCAGACAGGACCTTCATTCTAATATTTATCCTACAGGTGTGATTTTTATTTGAATATCCACTCCCTGCCCAGAGACTGGGACAACTACGTCCTCCTCCTTCTCCTCTTCCTCCTCCTCCTCCTCATCCTGCTCCTCCTCCTCATCCTCCTTCTCTTCTTCTTCTTCTTCTTCTTCTTCTTCTTCTTCTTCTTCTTCTTCTTCTTCTTCTTCTTCTTCTTCTTCTTCTTCTTCTTCGAGACAGGGTTTATCTGTGTAGCCTTGGCTGTCCTGCATTTGCTTTGTAGACCAGACTGGCCTCGAACTCACAGAGACCTGCCTGTGTCTGCCTCCCTGAGGGCTAATATTAAAGGCATGTGGCACTGTGCCAGGCTACTGTGAACTTCCTAAAGGCACAGAATAGGCCTTCTGCCTTTGATTCCCAGCCCTAGAGATAGTATCAGACACAGAGAGATGAACATCTTTATTGTTTGTGATGAAAGGAAGGGGGCTGCAATATGGCTTTTTCAATTACAAAAATTAGTTAGAAGTATTTATTTTAAATTAAAAGTATAATAATTTTGCTATTTTAAATCAACCACAGGTGTTTAATCTATTACTGAAATAGTAATAGCCATCAAAAACATTAAATAGTTCTAGGTTGACTTTAGAAATATTGCCAAATAGGTATGTATAAAACTTGTAAATAACACACATCCATCAAGAGTAGACATTTTTAGGTTACCTTTAGGACATGTTGTGAAATCATTAGAATATAGCTTTTAATATGTATATTATTATGCCACAAGTTATAATACAATTTGTCAAAAACAAGTCCAAAAGACTTATACATTCTGGTTTTGATACACTCTGCATGTATACATGTATGTGTGCATGCACATGAGAATTAGTGTGTTTTAATGAAAGCTTTTTTTTCTTACTCTTTGAGAATTTCATAGATGTTTATATAGACTTTCAGTCATTCTCATGCCCCCATTACCTGCTTTCATATCTCTCTTATACTTCTATCTCTTTTGCTAGAAACTTGTTCTTCTCAACAAGACCCTTCCCACTTAGATCATTTTTTGAGCCACTGAGTTTAATTAGAGTTGTTCACATGAGCATGGGTTGGGGAGCTATTTACTGGAACACTGGCAACCTATAGTTGTCTACACCTCTAAGGAAAATGATAGCCCACCCCTGTTCTCCTAACTGCCCATAATCCCTCAGTGAGAGGTAGGACCTCATCCACCCTCCCCTGTGCATGATGAAATGGTGGCAGGGCCAATCTGGACAAATCTTGTGTAGTTACCCACAACTGTACTAAGTTCATGAATGTATCAGCCTTGTTGTACTCAGAAGACTCAGCACTCTTCTCCAACCTCTGTCTTCTGTGTCCTGTATGATCATCTTTTAGGTTGTTCTCTGAGCTTTACAGACAATGATAGAGACATTCTGTTGAGGGCCAACATTCCAAAGCCACTTCTTCACTACATTATGAAGTTATACTTTTCTTTTTCTTTCTTACTTTTCTACATGATAGCTAATGTTTATAATGAACATATATTAGTTGTACACTTAACAAGGTGTCTTCATCTTGTTCCTGGAACCCTATATTAATTTCCAGCTTCTCCCTGTCTGTTCCTCTGGTCCCAATAGATACATAAACCTGAGGTGAGTGGAGAATCATGATAATACATGGAAAAGCAAGGTATTTTTCTCACAGTTTTGGGTCAGAAATGCTTCATCATTTTGTGAGGAAGATATGAAAAAAACATTCCAAAACCACTAATGCACCTATAAATTACAATGTGTTTTCTTCCTTTTCCGAAATAATAAAGGCATTTAAAGCAATTAAACCTAGTTGCAAGTTTTACTGGCTAGAGGGGCTGCAGTCCTCTCTGACGGCACCTCAGTCAGTCCCCATATCCTTCTGAGAAAGCAGAAGAGAAAAAGCCTTCTCTTACCTATAACTAAATAACTCCAATGACATCCACTCAGAAAGTGCTGTCTGTCCCTGAGTATATAATATACCTAGTAGATTCACTTCTCATTGCTCTTATTCTTAGTAGCTTTAGAACTTTCTCCAAGACTTGGTTCATGTCAAGCATGGTGTCTGTCCCCTCAGTTAGGAGCTCTTCTTCTATTGCATACTTACTGTGTTTCCCCACCTCTCAGTGGTAGCCTCTTAAGTATGTCTGTATGCCTGATGCATGTATGGCATCTGGGCACCACAGTTTTATTCCTGCGTTCTACCCACCAGGCCGGATACCCAGAGCTGTGGCCTCCATCAACCAGCATCTGTTGAAGTCAGACGATGTGGTGAGCTGCTGCCTTGACCTTGGAGTACCCAGCATTTCTTTCCGAATCAATGGACAACCTGTGCAGGGCATGTTTGAGAATTTCAACACAGATGGGCTCTTCTTCCCTGTGATGAGTTTTTCAGCTGGTGTCAAGTAAGTTATGTCCGCAATTTCCTGGAAAATAGCTATGACCCCACTGTAAAACTTCCCCATCACCCTCTTGAGCTGAGGAACCAATAATTTTCTTTGGGGTTTTGTCTCAAAAGCCAAATTACTCCCAAGAAAGTGGTGGCAAAGGGGCAAGAGGCAACCAAACTCATTCTCTCCACCTGCTTACTGCATAGGTGCCTGCTTACTGCATAGGTACCCTCTGCAGGGGCTGTACTATGTACTCAGATAAAATATATCAGAAATCCTAAGAACAATACATGCTCATTATGAAAACCTTGAAAGAAGCAATTACAAATGTTACAGTAAAAGCCAACCTCTAATTTTTTATTTCATTTCATTTTTGTTTTTTTGTTTTTGTTTTTGTTTTTGTTTTTGTTTTTGTTTTTTTTGAGATAGTGTTTCTCTGTGTAGTTCTGGCTATCCTGGAACTCACTCTGTAGGCCAGGATGGCTTCAAACTCAGAGATCTGCCTGCCTCTGCCTGTCACTTGCTGGAATTATAAGAATGCACCACCATTACCCAGGACTCCTTCTAAATCTAATGATTAACTATAATCATTGTTAATATTTTATTATATTCATCTTTTTGCTACAAATGTGTGCATACTTTCTAAATTGCAATCACTGCAACTGTGTAGTATAATTTTTCACTCAGAAATAAGTAATGAGACTTTTCCTGACTCATTAGGTAGCCTCAAAATTATTTTTATGGACACATAATCTCTATTTCACTGCCTCTAATATAACCATTTCTTTAGTGTTATGTTTTCATGCCAATTCTACTTCTATTGTTACAAATAGCACTAGTACAGACACACCTGTTATGCATTACTGTTTTCTTCCTCTCAGAAGAAAGAAAAAACATACTCTTTTAAGATCCAAATTTATAATGACGCAGCCAAATTGATTTTCAGAAAAATTTCATGAACTGTTAGGCGTTTCTTATCAATAATTACAAGGCCTAAGATTCTTTGAAAACCACAGATTTATTCAGGAAACATTTTGCAGCAAATGGAACCTAAACTCAAATTGTAGCAAAGCTGTCATCAATAGAAATTTCAACCTTTGACAGCGTAATTCCTATTCATGTTTCTATGTTTAACAGCAAAGATATTTTTATGTCCAAATAGTGGATACTGCTCTTCTCTGGATGATGGATCTGTTTGACTTATGTGTATGCTACACACAACCTCTTTCTTTTCCATTTCTTTCTTTCTTTCTTTCTTTCTTTCTTTCTTTCTTTTCTTTTCTTTTTCTTTTTTTTATTTTTATTTTTATTTTATGCTATGGATTCAAAAGCCTAAAATACATCCCTAGAGATTCCAGATAAAATATCTTGGGCCTGTGGTATCATTTAAAGTGACATATTTGGGGAGTTAGGAAGAAAGTTCAATTATGTGTGCACACACACACACAAACTTGTATTCAATCCCAAGGTTGCGTATAAAACTAAGCCAGGTGACTGCGTGCACTTGTGATGTGGGTGCTGAGATGAGGAGGCGGACAGGTCCCCAGGGGTCACTGGACCAGCCCACGTATGTGGCATATCCAAAGCCAGTGAGAGGCCCTGTCTCAGAGAGGCAGATGGCACCCAAGGAACAGCATCTGAGGTTGTCCTCTGGCCTCCACATCCATGTATACACAGGAACGTGTGCACAGCACACACACGTACAAAACACAAAGCAACATGTGAGAATGCCCAACCAATTGAATCCACACTACGTTTACTGTTGTTGGTTACTTTTTATCTTACCCATTTGAAATTATAAAGCCTATTTTTCTTCTGACTCTTCTTTCTCCACCCAGTACCTTTTGATGGTTTTATGTTCTCAGCCTTTCTCATATTAATTTTGGATGGGCTTATTGTTAAGTTATATTTAAGGATGCTAATATGTTTTCTATAGCTTCAATATTTCTTCCAAGTTATGATCTACCTTTTATGGTTAGTTTTTATCCTAATTCATTTTAAAAAGCAATGTAAGTAAAAACCATAGAACCCAAAATAGTACCACTCAAAATGTGCGTTATATATAGATAAATTGAATTAACTTAAGCGTGTGCTGTGCGTGCCATATTTTTATATTCTACTGCTTACTGTTGTACTCATGGTTCTTCCCTCTCCTTCCTTGTACCAGACGGATGCTGTTTTAACTATCTTAGTCTTATTACACATTTCAATGTCTGTAGTCAAGAGCCCCCAATAAGCCCTTTTCCCTCCAAGCTGTCTCCGCCATTCCATTCTCCAGCTCTGTATTTTAAAGAGCTCGTAAGTGACTAAGCCAGACATAGAAGTTACAGTTTCAATCACACTTGTATCCATGGATGACATTGAATTGTACAACGGGAGCAGGGTATGAGAACAGGAGCTTAGCGTGTTGTGAAAGGCAGCCACTGCAAAGCCCCTGATAGGATTTTCAGAAGGAAGCCACTGGCGTGGGCTTCATACTCATGGAGACTAACAAAGCCAGACGTGTTTGTGTATTTTCCTAAGGGAAGTAAGAAGGGAACTAAGGCACTGTGGTAGCTAAAGGGAGCCTAGTGTAAGTCACAGTGCACATCTCAGCCTCACTTCCTAGGAGCAGAGAGACTGTATAGAAGTCTAATGCAACACAGCAGGGTCCTCACTATGGCTCAGCACCTTCTCTGGAGAAACAGGTGACCCTCAATGGTCAGTGCCCAGAACTACACTTGTCTAGGTCCATCCTCAGCACCCTTCTCCTTTCTTTTTTTAAATTTAAATTTATTATAATTTATTCAGATTACATCCTGATTGTTATTCCCATTCCCACCCTCCCTCCCTCTTCCGCCCTATTCCCCTATCAGGTTTATGTCAGAGGCAGTCCCCTGCTCTCCCCACAACCGTGGAGAATGAGCTGCCCATTGGCTACATCTGAACAAGGGGTCTAGGTTTACTGCATGCATTGTCCTTGGATGGTGCCACAGTTTGTTCAAGCCCCCTTGGGTCCAGATCCGCCAGCTTTGATGGTCTTCTTGTGGGGCTCCTGAACTCTCTGGGCGCTTTCTGTTCTCTCTTCACCAGAGACACTCTCTGGCTTTAGATTATGTTCACAGAGAGAGAACACTTAATTTTAAAGATCTCATTTGAGAAAACTATTTAGATATTTTTAAAAATCGTTATACATTATTTTATTAATATTTAATTTAACATACATTTTAGTAATGATCTCTTTTGTTAAAATATTTTATTGTTTGAAAATTTCATACATGCATATAATATATCTTGATGAAATCTAACCCCATTTCCTCCTCTCCAACTCCTCTCACATCCTTCCACCTCTACCCTTCCTAATTGTATGTATTCTGTTTTTAAACCCAGAGTCATGCCTATATGTGCATAGGTCTAGGGCCACTGCTAGGGTATGGGCAGCCTCCCAGGGGCCATGTTCTTGAAGAAAACATACATGTTCATGACAACAGCTCCTCAGTTAGAAATGGGACTTTGCCACATGCCCCACCTTGCTTAGGTATCATGCATACAGTCACAGCTACTGTGATGCAATAGCACCTGCCAATACAACAGCATTGTCTCACTGGAGAAACCTATTACCTCTGACTCTGACAGTCTTTTCACGGCCCCTTCCACCATTTTACTTGGACATTTGTAGGAGGGGTTGTGATATACGTGTTCCATGTGTAAATCCAAATCTTTACAGAGAGTGTCTCTCCAACCTGCTGCAGGCTAATTGATTTTTCTGGGTAACTTGCATTTAAAGAAAAGCGCATCTGCTCTTGCAAAATGCACAATAGTGATTTGTGTATGTGTGTCTCTGTATGACATGTGTGCTCGTGTGTCTGTGAATGTGAGCGCATGCGTGGCAAAGTGAATATACAAAGGTTAGAACAACCTCAAATGTTGTATCAGTCCTCACTTTTCACCGTGTTTGAGATGGGTTCTCTCTTGTTCGTCGCTGCCACTTGCATCAAGTTAGCTAGCCTGCAAGCTTCCATTGATTCCCCTAGCTTCACATTTTATCTCCCACTTGGTACATGATGGGATTAAAGATGCTTGTGCTACTACAACAGCTTTTAGTGGATTCTGGGGATCTGAACTCTGGTCATCAGGCTTGCTCGCTTCACACTTCACTCGCTGAGCTATCTCTGAGTTTGGTCATTCTTAGGCATCAGACTCCTTCAAAGCAATGAGATAGGATTGGTATTTGGTTTGAGTGGACCTTGCTTTGGAGTCCAGTCTTGATGAAGGACTTTAGAAGAGGTCATGACATAGGTGACTAAGAGCCATCCTTACTTAGGAGACGTTTCTAGCATCTCATCTCTGTCAGTAGGTCATGTAGCCTTCAGAGCACGCAGTTAACAGAGAAATAAAGTTATAGGATAAACAGTGATCTGTTCACTGAGAGAATTTAACAAACTTGAAGAGTCCAGATGTGCTGGCTTCAAGAGTCAGCAGCTTGGATCTGGGTGCTTTTGCTCCTAGCAACTGAACAGATGGCATGACAAAGAACAACTTAAGTGCCTCAATGTCACTTAAGCCTGTCCCTGAAAGCACAATCAGAACTATGAAGTTCTATCTCTGGGTCTCATGACAGAGTATTATCACAGAGAGGTAGAAACACTATCCCCACATACATGCTTCAGAAATGTACTTTCAGATGGTGTCTTTACTCCAGGTTAGTGCTGGTCTTATAGTAGAGAGCAGTCAATTGGCCATTTTCAATTGTGTGAATGGTTTCAATAAACCAACATTTACTTTTACACCAAGTTGTGAAGTATACTTTGGCACTAAAACTGGCCACTTCTTGTAGCGCCACAGTTCAGTTACACAAAAAGAGAGCACAGGATATTAACTCTAGGTTAATTAAAATATGTTACTGAAAATAAGCATGCTTAATATATTTTTTAATTTTTAAATTACCATTTTATACCATACATGTGTCTGGTTTGGGGTTTTTTGTTTGTTTATTTGTTTGTTTGTTTGTTTGACATTTCTCCAAGAGAGAAAGTGGTGTGCCCATCTAGGAAGAGAGTCTTATTTCCCAACACAGGCTTCTTCAGAATTGTTCCTCATACTCATTTTTAATTCGTGTAAAGTTTCTAAATTAGATTTCTCTTCTGCAATCCCATTACCTTCTGCTCAGTGATCTTTAATGAGGTCATACTCTTGAATTTTTTAATAAATATTTGTATCATTGCAAACTATGTTGTTAATTACACCTGATTAGGATGTCCCTGCCAGCAATCATGGAAGAGCAAAGTGCACAAAGAGCAAAAATCTTTATCAATTAGATTTACTCGTGGCTAAGTCAAAGGCAGCATGAGTAATTACTGACAAGATGCACAAATCAATACGTGCTCCCTTCCTAACTGTTATGAATGTGCTGCTGTCATTTTCTTCTCAGTGTGGCCTGTTTGTGGGTAGTGCTATTAATGCCATGATGTGGTAGTGACAACCCTATTCAATACAGAATGGAAGATGACCATATGTACCTTGGATATCATCCAGATTTTCCAATGCTTTCCATGCGAGGAAGCTTGTGTTAAAAGATGACATCATCCTTGCCCCTCACCTGTAAATAGTATCAGGGTACTGTACAAAAGGTGACATTATACAAAAGCAATATAGTGAATTGTAAATAGTGAATTTGGAGTGCTCTTTTTGTTCTAAAAAAAACCAATGACTTATTTACTCTAGTAGAATACATTTTACAGCTATACATTCCCTTTTTGATGTATTAAATCATCTTACGTAACTGTTACCAGCCCTTTCTAATTAATATTTTTAACAATTCCAAAAGCAGCTGGTGTCTGTGGTTGCTGCTTACTTTCCATTGGTATCCACCAGACTTGGCTAAAATTCAGATAACCTACAGCTTAGCTATTTCCAGCTTGCTGTGGTCAATGCTGCGGAAATTATTGCTGAGATAAATATACTGCTGCAGAGAACAAGATGAATACTGGATGGATTGCCCTGGCCTTCATCACATGCAAGCCAGTAAAAATATGAATATGTCCATAACTCAGATTGCTCTCCAGTCTTAGCATTACAGAGTAAAGATGCAATTATGAATCATGACTTATAAATTAGACTCAGGTCAGCAAAAGCTTACTAACAATCCCCTCTTAACCTGTATGCTTTTCTTCTTTGGACCACTACCCTAGCTATCCCAGAGGGGTTATACAGCAGCCACAAGACTGAGACATCTGCAAAGTGTCTCCACGCTTGCTACATAGCTGTGGATGGTAACCATGCAGCATGATGAAAGAGAGTGCTAGGAGCATGGCAAATCCTTGTCTTCACTGTTACTGTGATTTTGTTCACTGATAAGTCTTTCAAATCTGACAAGAGGTATCTCCATTGCTTCTGCAAATTATCAGGCAAAAATCTCCAAGAAGAAAATTGTAAATGCTAGCATAGCTTTTTCAGTGCCATTTCCTTTTGTTTTCAAATTTTCTCAAGCAAGTAAAACTTTCCCCTACACAGTCCAATTTCTTTTATTTCCAGGAGGCTATGACTGAAACACTTGCTTATCTCTGAGAAGAAACAAAATCTTTATCTTCGTAAATTTGTTAGGAAGAAAAAAGAAATCTTCCTAATATCTGAGTTCAAGGAAGAACCTCAGAAGAATGGAACAGTACTTTAGTGGATATATATATTCTCCAATTTCATTAGTCAATCTGATATAAAATATATATGCACATAATTTTAAATCTAGGCTCTATATATATAAGAGAAAGCATTCAATACTTTTCTTTTTTATTCTGGCTTTTTTCACTTAACATAATGATTTCTAGTTGTATCTACTTTCTGAGAAAGTCATGATTTCATTTTTCTTTATGGCTGCATAAAATCTCATTGTGTGTGTGCATGCCACATCTTCCTCAACCATCGATATCCTGGCTGCTTTTTAAAAAATAATATAACAATAAATGCAGAAGTTCAAGCATTTCTGTGGCAAGCTGACTTCCAGTTCTTTCTATATGTACTCAAGAGTCGAATATCCAGGTCATATGGGCCTATTTTGAGGTTTTTTTTTTTTTTTTTTTTTGAAAAATCTCCAGACTGATCCCATTTTGACTACACAACTTTATATTCCCACCAACAGTGAATCAAGGCTCATCTTTCTCTCCAAATCCTTATCAGAAATTCTTGCTATTTTCATATCTTTTAGCCATTCTGACTGGGGTGATGTGGGATGTCAAAGCAGTTTAAATTTCTATGAAATTGTCTTTTAAAATCGGTTACTGGAGCTCCTAGTTTTCATAGTCTCTGTTGAGAAGTCAGGATGTAGCCGATAGACAGCTTATTCTCCAAAGGGGGAAGGGGGTGGGCAGGGGAAGAACAAGTGGGAGACTGCCTCTGACAGGAAATTTGATCACTGCCCCTTGGCAGAGAGGCCCTGTGGGAACACAGAGGAAGGGGAAGGAGGCTATCCTGATGAGAGCTGATAGGCTGTGGTCAGACGGTGGGGGAGGAGGACCCGATCTGTCAGAGGTCTAGGGGAGAGGAATAGGGCTGAAGAGGGAGGGAGGATAGGAACAGGAAGGTAAGAGTGAGAGGATTACAATCAGGATGTAATGTGAATAAATTATAATAAAATAAAATTTTACAAAATCAGTTAATGTAGGGGGAAATCTGGGTATAAAGAACAATTCATTTCAATAAACACAATTCTTGAATTCTCTACTTAATGGTTGGTAGAGCTGAGCAATTTAAAGGATACTGGAAAGCAGGAATCACAACTATTTAAGAAAAGAAACTTACATTTCAATTTTATGTTCTCAGTTGTGAATGTGGCAGAGCTATTTTTTAAAATAAGGTCAAGATTAAATGTCCAATGAGGGATTTATTGAAACAAACGGGTACATGTAACTTTGATTTCTACTCCTGGAAATCTATGCTATGGGCTTCTGACCCTGAATGAGTTCTTGTATGGGTACTATAGTTTGTATTGTTCCTGTTAGGAATAAAAACACTGCAGTCAATGATTTAAATCTTTCAACTTTTTTATTATGAATTACAGAGTTGTAGCCAGTGAAAATTCAAAAGCTTATCCAATTCAGCCCTGCAGTGAGAGTCCAGGCTAGACTCTCAGGAAACTGTCCCCTACCCAGTAAGCCAGCTTCTGTTTCAGAACTTTCTAGAGTGGAGTCCAGAGATGCCTATCTAAGAATTGCCATGCTCTATGGAATTGGTATAGTGCTCATGTGGTTCTGTGCCATTGGGTGGCACTTACTCTAACTGCCGCCTCTCTTACCGCTGTAGCGGATTTATTAGTGAGTTGCATGCTAGACTCCCCTTCTGTGATCTCTGGCATAGCCATACGTGCATGCCTCTGTTCATTTCTCTCCCAGTCCTGGACTTCTGCCCTCTGTGGCTCCATTCCTCTTTCTGGACAGAAGTCCTTGGGTGAAGGATGAGTCACTCTCCTCTGTCCTTTCAGGGAGAGGCTTTGGTGTGACTCAGATCAAAAGGCCAAATCTCTACTACATAGCCCCTTCTTGCTCGCTTCTGCTCTGTTACACCCACTGAACTCCAGGGGATGGAGATGTTTTCTCAGACGCTCCCATCGGGCAGCTTCAGATGGGTGGACAAACCCTCTGGCTCCTCCGCAGTTCTCTCTGCATGGGTCTTTTCCCTCCTCAATCTGGAGATGGATATAACTTAAGGCTGATATAACTTTCTTCACAGCTGTTTTGCTGTAATCTATGGAAGTAACCCAGCATTTCACTGGAGAGTATAGAGATACTGAGCATCTACAGTATAGATCCATAGGTCGGCCTCTGGGCCTCTGCTAAAACTTAGCGAACCTACATCAATCAATATTGTACTTCAGTCTGGGTTATAACTCAGTGGAAGAATGCTTGCCCAGCGGGCACAAGGTTATGGCTTCAACATGTTCTCCAGTACCAAAGCAGTGAATAAAAGATTCCATAGTTAAGGTTCGGAGCATTTTATTTCCTTCTAATTGTTATATTCAACCTTAACATGTTGTTGCAATCTGGGCTCACTGGGACAGATACAGTCTGATCCACCAGTACTAGTGGCTGTTTGTTGACTCCTTTCCCACAGACTCTATCAGGTTGTTCCTGAGCAGTGAGAGAAGGACCAACAGCAGCTGGGGTCTTCCTGGGGTCTGTGCCGATTCAATTCCACCTGCTGGGGTACAGGGGCTCTGGTCCAGCAAGAGATCGGAAGCAGAACACACCCTTGTCTCTGCCCAGTGAAGCACACCATGATGTCTGAAGACTAGGGCCCCAGGAAGCAATAAGCATTCCTTTCTGCCTGTGTGAATCTTTCACTTTACAATACTTGGGGCCATTACGGGAGATGCGATTTATAGCCAAATTATCGCTCTCATTTTAATAATGGGGCATAGAAACCAGAAAGCACCATTCTCTTTAAATGCTACACAGAAGCCAAACAGTCTTGATTTGTTATCTACCCAGCATATTTTAAAACAAAAGAGAAATTTCCAAACTAAACTTAACTGGCAAGAGTGCTTATGAATAATTAAATCTGGCTAGAATCCACAGAAGAGACCATTTATGTGTTCCAGCAATCCATAGAGCAGCAAGTACCAACACTCTTGCTTCCTGAGCTCTCAACCCTGGGAACTTCTTATAGGCTAGGTCCTTGGAGAGGGGATAGGGGTGAGTAACTTCTCTTACTATTTTTCTCCACTTAGACAGATCAACTTCTATCCTATTCTTTCAGCATGTCAATAACACAATCTGTTAGACTCGACTCAACTGGGAGGTTCTCAGAAAATAATTTTGTGGTTTAGTCATTATTTCCAGAAGGTTCACTAAATTAGTAACACTACATCCTAATGATTCAATTTTGTTTTAGCATCACTGCTCATATTCTTAATACAAATAAGTCATGCCCTGTTGCATTGCATAACACTTCATGTAGGCACACTCCCAGGGACAACAGTGGTTCTAATTCTGTACCATTGTTGTTTAGTGCTTTAAAATAGGGAAGTGGGAGGCTTTGTGTGATTTCTATAATTAATTTTTTAAAAGCATTTTATAAAAGGCCATTTCAATACTTTGTTCTTATTGGGAAGGAAAAAAACTTAATATTTCTCCCTTGGAGGGATTTTTATTTTTCAGATTCATAATTGGGATATTTCCACAATTGCAGTTAGGCAGCCAACATGGAGACTCTCTTCCATGGCTTCCCTCCCAGAATGCTCTAATTAAAGGAAGTTATGCCTAGTGCAAAGTATCCTGCCGTGAGAGCTTTGCCTCATTACAACCTTCCTCCACTTACATCAACCCCCTCCACACATCCACCTGACATGCCAGCAATTCCTACCAGTCCTAATGCCAAAACAAAACCAGCACTGGCTGATTCAATCACCTTGGTCCAACCTACCCTCCTTTCCTTATGACTATATCAAGAGCTTGCTAGTTGGTCCTCAGACCTGTCTATGTAGGATTGTTAGAAGAATATTGTATTTCCTCACTTTAAACCCCATGATCAGCTTCCTACCTAGAGTAAAGCCAAACTCCTTGCCAGGGCATACAGACTGCTTTATGCAGCCTCACCCATCAGATTTCTTCTCCCATTCCTTAGGTCAACAGTGACATCACCCCTAGCACTATATAGTTTCCTACCTTGGGGGCTTTGCGTGTGTCTCTCTTGAGACCCTCTTCCTCCACATCCACCAACTGACTTCTCCACAGAGATGCCTTTCTTGCTATCTCTAAAAGCCTCCTACTTCTTGGAGCTATTTCACATATCTCTGCTTTAGTCTAAGAGATGATTAAGCCTATTTATCTGCTAGAAAACCTGGCCTGTGATACTAGGAAACAGTAGATATGTTGTATATCACTGAATCCCCAGTGCAAGCCAGGTGTAAGTTGTGTAGGCTCAGCCACTGTTCTTCAATGGAAAGAGGGAAGTATTGTACGAATGTTAAATACCACACTATGTTTATATTGAGATTATTGTTGAGCCTCCAAGGACTGTATATCTTACCATGTTTTAAGTACTTAAAACTGTGGTCTACTTCCTCTATTTTATGTAATTGAAGTTGATTTACAAAAGCTACATTTGTAGTCACTAGACCAGGATCATATGAAGTGCCAATGTCATGTGGTGTCATGTGGTTTCCTCTTTTCAGGAAAATTTTGGCATTTAGCATAACCTAACCTTTATATGTAGAAAACTGAAATTCACCCAGAATGCTGAATAAAAATATTGAAATGCTTTCAGTGTGTTGGTAACTAATGTCTGCCTATTAGTTACTGTGAACTACAGTAACCATTACCGTGAGCTCCACATAGTCCTTTCTCCTTCTATGGGAGATGAGAATGCGTTGGACCAAGGTGGTACCAGCATCCAGAGGCTCACTTTGGATTTAGAATTGATACTATTAAAAATTGCTGTTAGATCAAGTGTGTGCATGGAAAGGGATAAAGTTGTGGAACCAGGTTTTGCTTTTGAAATTGGGTGGACCACAGTGTCAGGCCTGAATACAAACATAGCGATGGTGCCCTTTGGAAGGCAGTGACATCCCAGGGAGCAACTGTTTGTCCTTTCACCCTCCTACAATCACCCCCCTACTATTGCCTTCATATGACTTCTCTGGGAACTGCTGCCTTTGCTGTGTTGAAAGCTCTAATACTGCATATTTTGCCTGAACATGCAGCATGTACTATTTTATCTATGTAATGTTATTATATTTTTAATGAGCATGTTGGTAATGTATCTCAAGGAAAAATACATGTGTCTATGGTGAAGTTTCAATACGATTTTTATACAGAAGAACAATGTTGCGGTAATGTCTGCTGTAATTACCAACTACAGTAAGGATAAACCCCGAGAGGTTTATGTGTAACAAAGCTTGTAAGAACATGCCATTGAAGTTCACTTGAGGGTGGTACTTGGACACTCAGTTCTCTGTGTGGCTGTCTCTATACATGAGGATATTTGCTGTGCTGAATCTGAGTTCGATGAGTTCCCAAAAGCATGGTTTTGAGTGTGTATACAACCTTTAATATATATTTATTTGAGGTAGGGTACTTTTTCACCTCCCGTTTCTGCTGTCTTGAAATGACAGAGTGCGCTTCCTGATGGGTGGTCGGCATGGAGAATTTAAGTTCCTGCCTCCCTCTGGCTATGCCCCTTGCTATGAAGCCTTACTTCCAAAGGAGAAGATGAGATTGGAGCCTGTCAAAGGATATAAGCGTGATGCTGATGGTGTTAGGGATCTGTTGGGTACCACTCAGTTCCTCTCACAAGCATCTTTCATCCCATGCCCCATAGACACCACTCAGGTAAGTCCAAATTGCAAATGACAGGCAATCTCAGTGAGCATATTGAGGCACTGTACTTTGAAGGATGCAGAGAAATAGCAAATATTCTCTGAGACTCCATAGCCAAGTTGACTATATAAGAAGCAAATAAGTTATTTTTTAAAAAGTCAAATGTAATAAATGCAGTATGAACAGTATGCATGTCCTTTAGGGTGGGATGTTCCTAAGAGTCTGAGAACAGATGGAATTCAATCTGGACCTTCATGAAGCTTAAGTGGAGAGGATAGTGGACAGTGACGTAACAGCAGCATGGGAGGGGTTGCTGTAACAGCAATGGGCTGAATAAGGGTTGGGAGTAGAAACATAAAGTAGGGACAATTGCCAATGTCAAGTCTCACATGGATGGACAGTTGGGAGAAGGAAGAAAATGGAGGTGGAAAGTTGGAAATAAAACAGGGAGAATATAGTGTGGACTGTATGGGAGTGCTTGGCAAGTGGGTATGCTGTCCATGTGGTGTGATAAGGAGCTTGCAGAAGCTTTCAGTGGTTTTTACACACCAATACCATTTTTTTAAAAAATATGTGTATGTGTATATGATTGTGCATGTTTGTGACTTTGTGGGTATACTTCGGGGTGGTGAGCTTGTGTGTGCACTTGAGTGCATGTGTGTATATATGTGTGTGCACATGTGTATGTGCATGTGTGTTAGTGTGTGTGTGTGTTAGTGTGTGTGTGTGTGTGTGTGTGTGTGTGTGTCAGATGAGTGTCATCCTTATGAAAGCTTCCATTTCCTTTCAGACAGGGTCTCTTGTTGGCCTGAAGCTCACCTATTAGGCTAGATTGACTAGACAAGGGACCCTGTGGATTCTCACCAGTCCTAGGATTACAAGAATGTGGAACCCTGGCATTTTTAAATGGGTTTGGGGATTAAGTTTGGGCCTTTGTGCTGGCTTTACCAACTGACCCATCTCCTCCACTCCACCAGTGCTATTTATATCACTATTCACGCGCCACAGAGCAGTGGTTCTCACTGCTTCTAATGCTGCAGCTCCTAGTACAGATCCTTGTGTTGTGGTGACCCCCAACCATAGAACTATTTTATTGCTACTTCATAACTGTAATTTCTACCGTTACAAATCATAATGTAAGTATCTGATATGCAGGATATCTGGTATGTGACCTCTATGAAAGGCTTGTTCAACCCCCAAAAGGGGTTGTGACCCACAGATTGGGAACCACTACTATAGAAAATTAATTTTTAAAAAAACTCACCTCTAAAGCACTTAGAGTTAACAGTATATATGGATAATGTCTCTTTTCACATATAAAACAACTCTAGTATGCATTTCCATAGCATTCATATGACCCTATTACATTCTGGTGCCCGGGCCAGTCTTGTACTCAGTATGCAGCCAGGCCTGGCCATGAACTCATGGCAGCCTCCTGCCTCAGCTTCCCAAGTTCTGGAATTGTATCTCTATGCCATTGTGCCGAACTATACGTCGATCATGAGTCTGCTTCTCCCTTCCTGCAGGCAGTAATTTTAATTTTCTATAAAATGGGAAACTCTGCATTTCCCTTCTCATTTCGACACCTAAGTTCAACCTCTGGGATGTAGAGGAGGGCTTTGCTAAGAAACTGAGGGGCTTTTAACAAGAGATCCTAGGAGCCAGAGGGTGTCATTCCTGTGTGTGGTAGACATTATAGAAGAAAAGCTTGCTTTCTATCCTTCTGAGTTCTGAAACTGATGGTGTACAAATTAAACTTGGGCTAACAGGCTAGCAGAGATGAACCCGTATTATAATTAGGGAAGAGCTGATAAAGAAGGGCAGCTCGGGGACTTGGCAGATATAGACTCTCTTACTAGGGAGTGAGGGAGGGAATAAGTGGAAGGGAAAAAAATACAACTCTGGGGAACAATGGGGAAGATGTGGTTGTTTTTTACAGCATCTGTCTGGGTATGGGGCTCACGTGTCTCTGGTGGCAATGGTCAGTCTCCCCTGGGAAGAAATGGTTGGATTCTTTGGGAAAGTTCTTCATTTAGCAAGATAGGGGAACAGAACACTTTTGGCAGCAGCTGGTTCCCAGATACCTTCATCTTACAATAACCCTTATTCCCTAGTGACATATGCTGGTATTCTGGACTCTTCACAGACAGGGAGCTTTAGGGACTGAGCCAGAAGCACCTTCCAGTGAGCACAGACCTATTTGTGCCGGTGCAAGTAACAGAGGACAATGAGCAGGATTACACCTGGCTGACTGCCTCTGCTAACCTATCTGAAATATGAAGTTAAGAAGACCTCTTCCTGGAAAGGACTGGGTAAAACAGAATTCAAACAGATGAGGGAACATGTTGATGGGGAAGGAGAGTGCTTGACCCAATAGTAAGAAGAGCTCTCTAGACATGCATGTGATGGTGAGGTTGACTCTCCGTTTGACAGTATTAGGAACCATCTAGAAGACATGCTTCCAGGCACAGTGATGAGGGATTACGTTTTAGGTTCACCTCTGGCCATGCCTGTGGTGGACTATCGTGAATAGATTGAGGTGGAAAGAACCATCCCAAAGAAGGTAGCACTATCCCTTAGGCTGCACAAAGGAGGAGGCTAGCTGAGCATAACCATTCATCTCCCTCTCCTTTCTGACTGTGGCTGCCATGTGACTAGCCACCTCCTCAAGTTCTCATCAGCTTGACTTTGGTGCAGTGATGGATGGTACCCTTGCCTGCCGTGGTGGACCACAACTGTGAGTTGAAATAAACCCAGTATCCCCATAAGTTGTTTTTGTCAGTGTATTTTATCACAGAAACCAGAAAAATGATTACGAGAATGCAGACGTAAAGATGTAGAAATGAAGGAGATGACCATGCAAGTCCTAAGAGCTTTGACGTCTAGATTTAAATCTGAGTTTTATGGTCTCCATAAGAAAGGCAGTGCTCCTAGTCAACAGGAAACTTCTCTTTGAAGAGATGTAGTTTATTACTGTGAATAACTTGTAATTTTCTTAGAGCCTATCATTCTGTGAAATTATTGTCAAAGGAGAACTTAAGTAGAAGACACTCAGATTCCTCCCTGGGGCACACTAAAGAATACTTTGCAGGTTAAGAATTAGTTTTTTATACAGGCTAATAATTATTAACTAGAGCATTTAATGTTTCGCCCAGCTAGATTCCTTCCTGGTTACCTCTTCAGCCCCTCACCAAGTGTTACGGGCCTGAGGCTCCCAGGAGGCAGTTTTCAGGCCCGTGCTGGTTTGTCCCATGTTACCAGTTAAAACCACTAAGATTATGATTTAGACTTTTTATGAGGATTTCTTTCCCTAGCAACTGAGTTTTCCCCTTTCTCTGAAGCATGTTAGTTCCTGTAGCCTACGATCAACTATGGAACACTTAGTTTATACAGATGGCCTTTAGTTAGCCAACAAAACCAGTGCATAGTTATCATTTGTCTACTAACAAACCCCCATTGTGATCTTCATCAAAAACATCATGCCACTGACCCAAATGACTTTTTCATAATTAGATTACAATTATTTTCAAATGTTTTTATATTTTTGTTATTCCTTTGAGAATTTAATACAGTGTATATATTTTTCTATAAAAATATTTTCTCCACATGCTTCCTCTAGCCACCCCCATAAATTGAGATTTACTTTTTGATCATGGGGTTTTAGAAATAGAAACCATAGTAATCATTGTAAAAAGCACTGGAGTTGGAAAGGCAAGCACACAAGATGTCCTGAGGTGGACATCTGGGTCCCAGCTCCTGTTAAGAGCTGCCAAGCAAATGTGGGTCTAATGTTAGCCACCTTCTAGAGCCAAAGAAAGTTAGAATCTGTTTTTTATTTGGATCTCATTCCTTATGGACTGTCAAGCCGTAGATATGAAAATAACAATAATGACAACAAATTAAGGAAAATAGAAGAAAAGAAAGTGAGCCCTCAGCTTGTGGCCTCTATGGAGAGAAAGAAACAAAGTACCAGGAAAGCAGAGAAACTCCCTGAGGGGACCAGCTTTTCAGGGTAGGCTTCCCCAAGGGAGTAAGTGTATTAAATGATAAGTACTTGAACGGCATGGAATGTGTGTGTGAGAAAGTGTGTGTGTACATGAGTGTGTGTGTGTATGAGAGTGTTTGTGAGTCTGTGTGTTATGTGTATCTCTTTGTGTGTCTGTTTGTGAGTGTGTGTGAGTATATATGTGTGAGTGTGTATATGTGAGAAAGAGTATGTGTGTGTGCACATGCATGCATATGTGTGAGTGTGCATATGTGAGAGAGGGTGTATACGCATGCACGTGTGTGTGTGTGTGTGTCTGTGTCTCTGTGTGTGTGTGTGTGTGTGTGTGTGTGTGTGTGTGTGTGTTCCTATGCTACAGGGCACATGTAGAGATCAGAGACTGGCTTTCTTGACTTGATTCTCTCCTTGCATTCTGATTTGGGGAGGGGATCAAATTCAGGTTTGTATGTTGGAGAGCTCTGATAAGATTCAGTTCTGTGAGGGCACAGAGCTGTAAGGCAGTAGCCATCTGGGATAACTTGAGAAGTTTGGAAGGCCCAGATTCAGACCAGGTACTAAGCTCTGGCCAGTGCAGCCCCTCTCCCTCATTCGTAGTGAATTCAGCTGGGACAGCACAGACTTCAATCCGGCTCATTTTTGTAGTTCTGGCTTTTCTCCTGTTGCTTTTCCTTCAGGTTGTTTTGCCGCTTCACCTAGAGAAGATCCGAGACAGACTGGCTGAAAATATTCATGAGCTTTGGGGAATGAATAAAATAGAACTCGGCTGGACTTTTGGCAAAGTATGTGCTTCGATGGCCAGCCCCAGGTGGATCGCCATATTGTGAGGAAGGGTTCCTTGGACATTTGACTGAGAATGGGCATGCATGAACCTAAACTCCCTCTTCCTCCAACCTGTCTAACTTTTGTATCATTCAGTAACAGCCCATTATTTGGACCATCTGCAGACAGCACTGAAGAGATGAGCTCTTCCCAGGCACACTGGGGACCCATCTTCCATCTTACCTCCTAACTCTGGTTTCTTTTCCTAGCGGACTGTGGATGCAGCCACTCCTCCACACCTCTCACATTTCTCCTCCTTCCCTTCAGGAAAAGCAGTCCAGTGGGTGGTGGTAGCAGACTGATTCATCACATTGAATCAGAAGTTGTTTAACGTGCCTTTCAGATGTATCACTAAGATTAATGGGGACCGGAACAGGTTAGGGAGTCTCTTGCACTAGAAAGCATTTTTCAGGGAGAATGTAAAATGGCTTTGCTCTGTGATTTGTATGAGGTCACTTCTGGAGGCAGAAGGATAGGTGAGTTTTACAGGTTCTTGTGACCCTTACACTCCCTAATGATGCATATTGCTGTTAGTTACTGAAAAGGCTGCAGCACTCTAACACGTATGTATGTCCCTAGCTGCCATCAAACATTGTCCTTCTCAATGATCACCTCTCTGCAGTGTGCTCTTGACATCTCTCCTTCAGAGAACTCAACACAACTGTAATTTTAAATTGCATTCGTTCTTACAAATACTTTCTCCCTACTTCCTACATCATTAGACTATTGACTTCATCGGGATGGAGCAATCCACCCTAATTTTTAAGATCATAAAATCGAGATTAGCACACTCAAGCATTTATTAAATGACTAAATGAGTGAAGGAGTAAAGTTAGTGCTTGGAGCCATGCTGTTCAGTACAAGCCACATATGGCTGCTAAGCGGCTGAAAAGTGTCTAATCAGGATTGTGATGTGTTGTGTGGTGGATGCAAAACTCACACTGCTCTCTCCCTCTCTCCTTCTCTCTCTCTCTCTCTCTCTCTCTCTCTCTCTTCTCTCTCTCTCTCTCTCTCTCTCTCTCTCTCTCTCTCTCTCACTCTCTCTCTCTCTCTCTTTCTCTCTCTCCCCAGTTTGTTTGAAATAGTTCTAGCTGTCCTGAAACTTCTTCTATAGACCAGGCTGGTATTGACTTCAGAGATCCACCTGCCTCTCCCTTCCAAGCACTGGGATTAAAGGCATGTGCCACCATGCCCAGCTTCACACTGGATTTTTAAGACTTGTTTTTATATTATTTTATTCTTATTCTCATAAAAAAAAGAATAGTATATTACATATATTGAGATGAATAAGGTACGTTGTTAAAATTAATTTCATCTAATCCTTTTGTTTTTCTAACATGGCTATTAAAACTTTTGAGATTACACACGTGGTCCATAGCTTTGGCCCTTTGTGGTCAGAAGCCTGCTGCCCTCCAGTACCATCATGGTGACATGAATTTTTGACAAAAGCATGGCTACTATTTGTAAAACTGCTTCTCTGGAAAATTATGTTCTATGTACAGACACCTGTCCAGAAGTAAATCCCCAAGTCAAGCCATTGACAACTTGGGAACCATGGGTACCGGCTCCTTTGAGAATCACCTATCAGCAAGTTGCTGTCTTGTCCACCCTGATATGGATTGCCTGGGCCCTTGAAGGATGTTCATTTTTGTTTTTTCAGGGCAGGGCCAGCTGTCAAAACTTAAATTCTCTTCTTTCTTAAATTGTCATCTAGATACGGGATGACAACAAAAGACAACATCCCTGCCTTGTGGAGTTTTCAAAGCTCCCTGAAACTGAGAAGAATTATAACCTGCAAATGTCAACTGAAACCTTGAAGTGAGTGTTTAATTGAATGTGGGCCAGACAGTGGGTGGATAATTTGATGCGTTGTAACTAAACTGCAAAGGAGTGTCCCTCTTGTCTGCAAACAAAACACAGTGATAAATCACAGGCAGTAGTGATTCTTCATGTCACAGAGTTTAGCATGGTGAGGAGCTGACCCACATTATTATTTAGCATATATATTTCTCCAGAGGCCACTTGCTGTTTTCTGGAAATAAGAAAAAACTGCAGGAGGCAGAAGGCAGGAGAGAGGAGAGAAATAGAATCAATGGACCAAATGTCACTGTTGCTACCATCAAATCAAGTGAAAAATAAGATAGTATTGAAAGCAAAGGAAAATACAGTTTGATTGCTAAAATCCCAAGTTTTTAAAACCAACTTTCAATTGTGCCAGAATCCCATTCATGATCCTAAAAAAGAGCTAGACATCCTGGTCCACACCAGTAACTCCTGTTTTTAATTCCCTTTGTATCTGTCATCTGTTTTGATTTCTTCTTTCCCTGATCTTTGTCAGAGCAGAACACTCTTAACATTGTCTTTTTGAGTAACAAAGAGGTAAGCTGCTTTGTCTCATAGGCTCACATACATGCTGCCTTTAATTGTACTGTGCTTTTTGAAGAAACAGTTTTATGCGTCTTGGTACATAGCATACAGCTTAAGATACAGACATCATGTGACAAGTATTTGCTAACCTAAAGATTTGATGTTAGAGTCCTGTCTATTCCATGAAATCAAGTCCTTCGTATAATTCAAAGTGAATTTATAAACTCAAAAATGTCTCCACGCAGGGCAGTTAACAAGCTTCTCTGTCATGTTCTTTTGCCTGCTGTGGTCTAGATCAGCAGTTGGCACATTATGGCCCATGGGACAAATAAACCAGCCACCTGTTTCTATAAATACATTTTCATTGCAGCTCGTTCGTTTGCATATTATCGGTGGCCACTTTTATTCCATAATGGCAGAGCTGGGTGGCTGTGACAGAGAGCTATGGTACATAAAGCCTTGCTGTCTGCCTCTTTACGGAAAAAGCTGGGCAACCTCTGGTCTAAATGAGTGGCTTTTGTCCACTGACCCAGCTCAGGCATGGGTTCGGACTCTTTTTAGCCTTCATCTTTCAGTTGACACCAGTCTCTTCCCTGTGTTACATCACAGAACCTTGCTGGCCCTGGGGTGCCACATTGCTCATGTTAACCCGGCTGCAGAAGAGGATCTAAAGAAAGTCAAACTGCCCAAAAAGTAGGTGAATTTCCTAATGGCTCGAGCTGAGTGTAAAAGCTGGGAGGGCTGGAGGCCCATGTACAAGGACAAATGACAGACCATATACTTTGTAGCATCTTAGAATATTCCTCCAGTTACATGGATGCCTCTGGGATGCTCAGAAGATGCGCAATGCAAATGAAGTCCCCTTTCTTTGTACCCCTTCTTTCTTTCCAGACCTAATACCACTATGCTTAATTTTGAGCCGGGAGGTAATACAGATCTGTTGGTAGATAGGAAAAGCAGTTGGCAAAAGAGCTCGGAAATGGTTCCTGGCCACTGCAGAGATTCACTCCACTCCTCTGGCACTGGGCTAACACATAAATCCTTTATGGAAATGGGAAATCTGTACCAAGATTCCATTTGCCTCTCCATATTTGTATGTCCTACTGTCTCTCTCACCTCTACATTCAAAGAAACTTCACACATTCAGATAATTGCTCAGTGGTACATCTGCTGGCTCAGTCACTGTTTCTCAGCTCACCTCAGTGCCAGCTCTGGGTACGCACACAGTAAAACACAAGCGCCATGACTGGAGCCAGAGCAGCACCAGCCTTAATCAAAGGCTCACCATCCCTGTCCTTCTTAAGCTCCTGAGCCGATGAGTCACTCTCACACATAGCTCCTGGCATCAAGGAAATCGTATCTAAGAGATGGCATCTGGAGAGGCACACTCCTAGCCGAGGTTACTAGAAGCTGTGTGTACTGATGCATATTGAGGCTGCCAGAAGCAGCTGCTCTGAGAAGGTGGACACAGGACAGTCCCCTATGACTACATAGATTCTGCATTTCATGCTGTCCAGAATGTTCTATGCAAAAATGGCCTTAGACTATCACATGCAAGTTCTTGCTCTAGCCTAGGCAGTCAGTCATCCTAAAGCCCTTGGGCATCTCTGGACTCATATTTCCACATGGATGTAATTAACTTCTCTGGGATAGTTCCCCTATTCACAGTCTACCCAACCTTCCCCCTTACACCATATATCTACCTGACTCATAGTAAGCTCTTTCACATTTGCATGCTGTCGCAAACAATAGGTATCTGAGACCGAGGCTCCTAAAATGGAGTGCTAACGCAAAAGTCACTTCATGCTCACATATTTCCAGCTGTCATGGCTTGTTTTAATTCCAAGAGGAAAAGCTGGGCTTTGCAAGAATGGGTTACCATTCTATGCTGATTTATAAGAAAGCTTTTGGTTCAAAGTTTTATTTTTGCCAATATAGTTTTAACATTGTTTGTTCCTAAGTAGAATGGAGGCATTTCTGATAATGTTGCAACGTGCAGAATGTGTCCATCGTTTGCAGGGCTCATAAATAGGTTTCTCAGATGTATGGTGGATTTGCATTGACTATTTTCTTCAGTGTTATTCTTCGAAATCTATGAAATATATTAATCATAAGATGGCACATTAGGAGCTTCATCTGTTAACTCAAAGTAGAGTTTGTTTTATCTATCAGCCAAAGGAGAGATTTTGTCTGTGCCCTCATTAGCACATGCACACATACACACACACACACACGCACACACACACACACACACACACACACACACACACACACACAAACATATTACATATATTTGATATTAGTAAAATAAAACTGGTTAACACAGAGACTCAGTACTGTTTGTGGTACTCAGAGTGACCATGAGTGCTCAGCCATAGATGTATTAACTGTATCAACCTCCACACCAAAAGCCCAGGAAACACCCCAGAAGAAGGTACGGGAAGAATTAGAGGGTGGGAGGAAGTACTGTGAAATGCTGTCCTCTTAACATAACATGAGCCCAGAGCAGCTGTGGTTAACTGTAGAAACAGCTATAGTTATCAACAGACAATCTACACAAGATCAGGCCAGCAAAATATTTCAACAGGAAGTGGGAGGAGTTCCAGGGACACTACCTTCCCCCGCCCCCACTGAGGAGCTATTGGCCACTAGTGGCTGCCTGCTAGGGAAGGAGAGTCACTTTCCTCTGAGGGCTGGCTAATGGTAGCTTACCCATGCTCCAGTGGATTATGCCACACCCATGCAGCTATGGGAAGTTCTACATGGAATAAATGCATTATTTTTTTTTAAAAAGGCATGAAATTTGAAGTGAGGTGTGTTGGAGGGAGCATGGAGGCAATTGGAGGGAGATAATAGGGAGATATATTATACATATATGAAATTTTCAAAAAATAAATTTTTAAAAACCTGGAAAATTAGAATCATGTGTCTATTAAAAATGTGTATACTTTTGCATTTACTTGTAGCTATATGATGTCCAATGGCTATAAGCCAGCCCCTTTGGACTTATCTGATGTGAAGCTGTTACCACCTCAAGAAATTTTAGTGGATAAACTTGCAGAAAATGCACACAATGTTTGGGCAAAGGACAGAATAAAACAAGGATGGACCTATGGCATTCAACAGGTGAGGAGTGTTGGGTCAAGCATGCTAGAGAAGTAGATTTGGCCATCCATCAAAATGTCACTTTGCTATGGAGCATGTTAGATTGGAATGTGGGCATTGCCCTTACACTCTATCCCTTGCAGTGTGGTCTGTTTATTATTTATAGAATCATTCACTAGGTAAAATTTGTAACAGTCACATTGACATTGACTACAGGCATCATTTCAGTTTACAGAAGTGGATACAGATTATCTTTCCTTTACTTAGAGATTCTCTGATAAAATGCATTGCCCTCTGTGTGTGCTTTATCTCATTCCCTGTCATATTGTTTTCACTGTAGAAAGTTAATTTTTTGTGATACTGTCCAAGGCCAGGGTTAAGAGAAAATCAATATCCTAAGCCAGTAATATTTCTGGCATGGGATGTAAGAACAAACCAACATCATGGGTCAGCAGTAGTTCTGAGATGGCCCCCAAATAACAACCACTGAGGTAAATGCAATGGGAAAATAGCCTAGGAAAAAGAGTAAAGCAACCTGCCCAAAAGTCACACACACATAATACACACTTCAGGCCACTGAACTAGGAATCACTGGGCAGAAGCAGAACTCTTGGCCTGATTATGACGACCTAACAGCTAGGCTCATAGCAAGAACTTGGGCAGAGTTTAGAATCAGGATTCACTGTAAGCCGTTTCACCCAAGTCTTTCCCTAAAAATACTCTCCTCGTTTTATTAATCACTAATGGTGAGTATTCAGAAAGGCCACGTGAGCTAACACATGCATCAGCTTCTGTATTAAATTTTTTCATCACTTGTGACAAATACCCAGCAGAAGCAGCTTAAATAAAGAGAGTGGCAGGGATGGCATTCATCATTTCACATTATTGTCCATCGTGGTAGGGCAAGTTTATGGCTACAGCAGCTTAGAACTGTGGCAACAGGAACTTGTAGCACCATCTGTTTGTATCTTTCTGGATCAGGATGCAGAGCAAGATGGGCCATCACCTTTAATGCTTATCCCCCACTCCCTTCAGTGTCACCCTTGGACCATCCCAGCCTTGCCTCCTAAACAATTCCACAGGCTCCCAAGATGGCTACAGGCCAGATGCTCAAACACGTGAGGCTTTGGGGGATATTTCAGTTTCAAACTATGAACTCTTCCAAACTTCCAGAAAATCTGTAAGGCAAGAAGAATACAGCTATAAAAACCATTAAGGCCTGGGAATGAGGAGGTTTGAATAGTGGACCATGCATCATGGTTTGAGTGACTTTTCCTGCTGTTGTCCTTTCATTACTCTTGTCATAGTCTCTCCTAAGGAACTACAGATGACTCCAGTGTACAATGTCCCTTTTGTGATGAGGTGGACACACTTTGCTTCTGCCACTCTCTCTAGTGTCTCTCTGATGACTTAAGATGGGGTATTGTGATGGGGTGTTGGCAGTTAAATAGTGGCATGAATTTCCTTAAGGGAATAGTTACACTCTTCCCATCAGCCTTACCTTGGGAATGGAGGTGCCTAGACAGCTTCATGACACTTCATTTTATTTGCAAGCTGGCATTATTAAAGTGTATTTTCAATGCTAGCTTTGAGCATTAGTAAGATTTCTCCTTTTATACTCATTTAATCCTGAAGAGAAGTGGCAAATATGCACACTGCTAAATATCAAGCCACATGGGGAAAACTAATAGACTATAATGAGCCAGCCAAGCCGACAGGAGTATGTGGGTAGGAGGGGCTGCTTGAAAAACTGAAGTGTGTTTTCTTGGCACCTTTCCTTTGGCTTCACATAGGATCTGAAGAACAAGAGAAACCCCCGTCTGGTGCCATATGCATTACTAGATGAGCGTACCAAGAAATCAAACAGGGACAGCCTGCGTGAAGCTGTACGGACTTTTGTTGGCTATGGATATAGCATTGAACCATCAGACCAAGAACTAGGTAACAAGATGTGGCCATCCATTCTCACAACGCTTTACTAAGCACGTCCCCTTCTGGGGAAGTATTACCTTTAAAGGGTCTAATTTATACTATTGGAAATGGTATGTTTTTAATGTGCAGTTCTTAAAATGTGGTACTTTATTCTTAGAGAATTCATACATGCATACAATGTGTTTTCATCATGTTCCTCCATTGTTCCTCCCCCTAACTCTTAAGATAACCCTCACCTCCCCCCTCCTTCCAACTCTGTGCCCTTTTTGTGTTTCTATAACCCATCAAGTCCAATTTGTGCTGCCTGGTGGTATATTTTAGGGTATAGAACTTTAATTTCTATAAAGCACCATCCCACTGACAGATTTTTTAATTGAAAATGCACATAATATATTCCTGATTCCCCCTCTACCTCGTCCCAGATCCTCCTCACCTCCCTATATTCAACTTTAGGCCTTCACCTTCTTTTTCTCTCTTTAGAACATAAAGACACTAATACACACATACACACACACACACATACACACACACACACTCCATAAAAGCACAAAATCAAACACCATAATGTACAAGCAAAAGACAAGTAAGATTTTTTTAAAAAATATGTCCAAACAAAGCAACATGGAACAAAAGTATCTACGAAATGCCATTGAGTTTCTTTTGTGCTGGCTGTTCACTGCTGGACATGAATCCTGCCCTTAAGTATGGTTGATATATCCAGTGAGACTCCATTAGCAAAAACTGATTTTTCTTTTGCAAATGGTTGCCAGTTGGAGAGCCTCTTGGTTAAAAGTGGGAACTCACACCCACTTCCCCCTTTTAGTGCTGACTCGAACCTCTGCATGCCTATTGACAGGTATTTTTAAAATATATTTTATTAATTTATTCATATTGCATCTCAATTGTTATCCCAGCCCTTGTATCCTCCTATTTCTCCCTCCCTCCCATTTTCCCCTTACTCCCCTTCCCTATACTATGACTGAGGGGGACCCCCTCCCCCTGTATATGCTCATAGGGTATCAAGTCTCTTCTTGATAGCCTGCTATACTTCCTCTGAGTGTCACCAGGCCTCCCCATCCAGGGGATGTGGTCAAATATGGGGCACCAGAGTTTGTGTGAAAGTCAGACCCCACTCTCCACTCAACTGTAGAGAACATCCTGTCCATTGGCTAGATTTGGGTAGGGGTTTGAAGTTTACTGCATATATTGTCCTTGGCTGGTGCCATAGTTTGAGCAGGACCCCTGGGCCCAGATCCACCCATCATAATGTTCTTGGAGGTTTCTAGGACTCTCTGGATCCTTCTATTTCCCCATTCTCCCATGCATCTCTTACCTAGAATCCCAATAGGATGTCCTCCCCTCTGTCCTACTTTCCTGGTAAGTGAAGACTTTCATAGGGCATGCCTCTTGGGCTAGTGTCCAGATATAAGTGAGTATATACCATTTGACTCTTTCTGCTTCTGGATTAACTCACTCATTATGATCATTTCTAGTCCAATTCATTTGTCCACAAATTTTGGGAATTCCTTGTTTTTAATAGCTGAGTACTAAACAGAGAATTCTCAACAGAGGAATACCAAATGGCTGAGAAACACTTACAGAAATGCTCAACCTCCTTAGTCATCAGGGAAATGCAAATCAAAACAACTCTGAGATTCCATCTTACACCCATCAGAATGGCTAAGATCAAAAATTCAAGTGACACCACATGCTGATGAGGATGTGGAAAGAGAGGAACACTCTTTTGTTGCTGGTGGGAATGCGAACTAGTACAGCCACTTTGGAAATCTATCTGGCACTATCTCAGAAAACTGGGAATAAGGCTTCTTCAAGACCCAGCTATTCCACTCCTTGGAATATACCCAGAAGATACGCCAGCACACAACAAGAACATTTGCTCAACCATGTTCATAGCAGCCTTATTCATAATAGACAGTACATGGAAACAGTCTAAGTGTTCCTTAGTAGAAGAATAGATAAAGAAACTGTGGTACATTTACACTATTGATAGGTATTTTTAACAGTGCATATTTCTGTGACTAAGCCCTATGGCAACAACATTTTCTCTAGGATAGCTAAGCTTTTCAGGATGCCTAGTTATAGAACCAAATCAACTTTGTTTTCTCACATACCTGGTTATTTAGGGGTCCAGAAGCAACATTTTCAAATTAAATTCTATTACTATTAAAATTGCCAACTTACCCAGAAAGTACCAAAGGCCACAGTGGTTCATGAGAAGGAATAAGTCCTGAATTCATATCTTTAATCTGTTTATTATGATGCTGAACAATTGACTTAACCCCTGTGAAAAAGTGTTTTTTTCCTAACTTTATAAGGTTATTGTGAAGAAAACACTACAAATATCCAATAAATGATGGTTCGTGTTGTTATGATATCAATAATGATGAGTGTCATGGTGTAAACAAAATGCCTTAGTGGACAGCTGGAGATCTATGACCATCTTAGTTGTGATGTCAGGTTCTTTAAGAAGTACTACATAATCATTAAAAGTCTGTGGCCATTATTTCTTTTCTTTCTTCCCATCTCCTGCTTCTCACAGTAGCTGACCCTACTATCGAGAAAGTCAGCATAGACAAGATCCGATTTTTCCGGGTAGAACGGTCATATGCGGTGAAGTCCGGAAAGTGGTACTTTGAATTTGAAGTAGTCACTGGAGGAGACATGCGTGTTGGCTGGGCCAGGCCAGGCTGTCGCCCTGATGTTGAGCTCGGGGCTGATGACCAAGCATTCGTGTTTGAAGGTAGCAGGGTGAGTCCATCCATAGCCATACTCAGTCAGTACAAGTTTACTTTTCTAGAGTTTTCCTTGGAGACTGGAAGTACTGAGTCTCTGCATCTCAGGATTCAGAGAGAACATCCTCCACCCCCAGACAATGATATTGAATGGGTATTGTATAGAGATTGCTTCTTTGTTCTGGATTCTGGGAAAGTGGAAGATCATATCCCACATCCTTATGGTCATCATCTCCATGTCTGTGCTTTCACCGAAGATGGCTGGTGCCACTCCAGAAGTAACCCACTTAACACAATGCAAACGATATATTGAGATTTGTTTTTACAAGCTCTAGAAAGAATTGTGTTCATTATCTAGGCTGACTATGAACCAAAAGACTCAGACTAAGAGGCTTCTGTGCCTCAGTTTCATTCATCTGTAAAATAGATGCTGTCCCTGTGGTGGGCTCTTTATAGAGACCATCTGCCACTAGAAATTAGGAGGTCCTGTTGCTGTGGCCATTTCTGCAGCTGCTGGGATATTTTCCTTCTCCTCTCTAAATCCGAGGTCTTCTTTTGCAGGGTCAGCGTTGGCATCAAGGCAGTGGATATTTCGGACGAACTTGGCAGCCAGGAGATGTGGTTGGGTGTATGATTAACCTGGATGACGCCTCCATGATCTTCACACTGAATGGGGAGCTGCTCATCACCAACAAAGGCTCGGAACTTGCCTTCGCTGACTATGAGATTGAGAATGGTAAATCCACCACCCAATGCTCCCTTACTCTGTGGGATTGGAGGGACCCAGGGTGAGCTGATGGAGTACATTATCCTTTGCATATTAGAAACTCTAAGGGAAATGGCCATCTCTGTGCTGCAGTTTCTGAAGACTCAAAGCAAATAATGGTGACAGTCAAGCATGTGCTCATAAATACAAATTCTGTACCAGGATAATTCCATGCCCTGTACCTTGGCATTTTAAGATTCCCTCAGGTTTGCTTATTGTACAATGGAAATGCTAATTGTATATGGTGGAACGTCCTTGGCAGGAGAGAAAAAACTCAGTGGATTAAAGAGTTATCCTTTTATTCTGATTTGAATTGTCAGTCTGCGTGTTTATGTAATTGAACTTGATGCTTTGATGAGAACCATTGGAACACAAAAGCTAGACTTAGCTGTTCCCTTGAATGAAATATAATTTATTTTGAAATTCAAACAACTGTGAAACCAAAGCAGAGTTGTGCTTATTACTGGCTGTGGATGGAGGACAATCAGTGCAATGATTCCAGTGACACAAAGGAGCAATTAGAGCTTATTATTTTTCTGTCTACATGACCCTAACAAGATGTACACAGATTGTTGGCATATGGAGAAAGAGCACTGGACTACATAGCAACAGACCTGCCCCTTTTAAACTGTGCAACTCCTGTAGGAACTACTTGACTGCTCTAGGCTTTACATTCTTCACCTTTCTTTTTTTATTTATTCAATTAATTTATTCATATTACAACTCAATTGTTATCCCATCACTTGTATCCTCCCGTTCCTCCATTCCTCCCTCCCTCTCGCTTTCACTCTATTCCCCTCCCCTAGGTCTAAGACTGAGGGGGACCTCCTCCCCCACTATATGGGCATAGGCTACTCTGATCTACCCAATGGATAGGACATTCTCCACAGTTATGTGGAGAGCTGGGACTGAATCTGACATGAATTCTGGTGCCCCATATTTGACCACCTCCCCTTGGTGGGGAGGCCTCATGGCACTCAAAGAAAGAATAAGCAGGCTGACAAGATGAGACTTGATTCTTCACCTTTGAAAGCAAGAGGATACATAAGTTCCATTGTTCTTCTCAGATAGGAAATGGTGACAGTGACATAGTGCAAGTGTGTGTTCAGCCCTGTGTAGTGTGCTATGCTGTGCTCAGCTTTGTAATTGTAGATGGGAAGGATGCTGTCCTAGGTCTGAAGACAAGAGCCCTCATCCTACACCTGCCTTCTTGTGCCATCTCAGCTGGCTTTCTTTGGGCCTCATTTCCCCCTCTGTAAATGATTAGTACTACTTGTAGCACTGACTTCCATGAAAGCTGAGTCTGTCTCTAAAATGTTAGGGATATGTAACTATATGAGCAAGGGAAGGAAAATATAAGGAGGCACGTGCACGTGATAGAAGGGTTTATTTCATTCAGAGTGGCTTTAGCTTTATGAATACGTACTTTTTACAGCCACCTGTTGTCCGCAATGTGTGTTGAGCTGACCCATTCAAGCGGTTTCCAGGAATCTAGTGGGGGAAACAGAAAGGTCACAGCTGAATCTGTTTTCCTAGAGAAGGGGAATCCTAAAACCAGATGGGGTACACATTTTAATGCCTTCTAACAGGACAGAAAATCAGTTTTGAAGACGATCCTGTTTGGGGAGATGGATGGGGAGACATGATATTGCTGAAGAAATGGCAACTATGCAGGTTGGGATGCAAATGAGAGAGAACATAGCAGGTGATATCATCGCAGGGTAGGGGAGCTATCCCAGGGTCTCACCATAGGCACTGCTGTAACCCTCAGGTCAGGAAGATAATGAGGGACTAGAAGACCCAGGCATTTCACCAAAGAAAATACAAAGAGACCAAAGACCAACACTTTTTTTTTCCCCCTGGCTTTGCTATTATGTGACCTAGAAGGGGATTTTGTATCTACCTGCGTTGGTTCATTTATAAGAGGATGAGGATCTTGTCTGACTTGCCGTGTTAAGAATTCTGTGAAGACTGTATAGCTTTGCATGAAGCACAAAGCCTTGCTGTTCAAGGTCTGCCCCCCACCTTGTTAGAAACGCAGTCTCAGCCCCATAGCAGAATCAAAGTCTGCATCCTACCCAGAAGCTCTGGAGATTTGCATGCGCGTTCTGAGAAGCAGCGGGCTAGTGCAGGAGCAAATGCAAGTAGTGGTAGTGCAACGAGCTTCTTTCTAATTGTGGAGGAAGTAAGATGAAAATAGGAAAAGGTGACTAATGATGCAGAACAGTGGGTTATAAATGGCAAGTGACTAATGCATAGTGGGGAAAAAAAAAATCTCACACTGTAGCATCTGAATTGAATGGTGAATAAAATGTTCAGAATGAGTAACTCTAAGGATACATGTAAGCCCATCAAGATGCAAGGAGGCTAGTATTGAGGCAGCAGGAAGCTTCAGAAAGGGGTGAAACAGTAAGAAGGTAGAGATTTATATATGGGAGGATAAAATGATAGCGTTGGCAAGGTATATGAGGTTTAGGTCATGTAGGCCTTACATAGAAAGACTCAGTCTTCTCATCCAAAAATCCAGTGCCTACTCAGAGCCGAATACCTTTATACATCACCTTGTGAAATGGGCAGATACAGTGTTTGAAAAGAGAGATTATATCAAGAACTGTTTGAGAGTCACTCAGCTTTCGAAGATCGTCTCTGCTGTGATAAAAAGAGATGCCTTTTTTGTGCGGGGCCATGATCTGACCTTCAGAATAACGAAGTCTATTATTAGGAAGCTGTCTGATAATAGACTTGTATTGTAATATGTTCGTGCATTATTCTGTAGTAATGTATCTGCTTTAATAAAACAGAGACAAGATAATTGGAAGGGTCTTTCGGCCCTGTGATAGCACAGGAGCTGGCAGAGAGATGGTTGAAAGGAAGCTGATGTGTTGTTCTTTAATTACAGCAGCCCAGAGGACTAGGATAACCATGCAGCATCATTCTGTTCTCTGCAAGATGTAGGAGGAGGCAGCCAATCTTGTCTTGACCTTTAAGACAACCATCTGTTGAAACTAAACATTAAACATTTTTGTAATCACCTTAAGGCAACATGCCCTATGTGCTGTCACTCTTCAGGTCACCAGTGTGTCACCCTGGATCCAAGGTCCTCAGTAGAAAGTCTTTCATCTTGAGAAAAAGTAAAAGCAATCGTTGCAAGGTGCAGCAGCTTCTCTTGCCCTCTGAGTTATGCATGCATTGTTGTTTCTATCCTCTTCTGCATCGTAGATGATATGCTCTTATCTGTTTCTTTGTTTTCTCATCTCTGTCCCTGGTCTAGACCATCATAGCTCTTAATAATATTGTCACAGCCTACAATATCTAGAAGCTCAGAAGCTTTGTTAGTCTTCACAATACCTTCACTCAAAGGAAAGACAGAAAATCCTGAAGATCCTTCCAGACCTTGCAATGAGATATCTGGCAGAAGTTTTGGTGTGTGCAATCCCTGAGGATCATCCCTGCCTCTTGCTGCAGCTTTGTAGTCTAAGGGGCAGCCTCCTACCCATTGGTCTGTCTAGTTCTAAAAGACCCCAGGACTCCGCTAACAACTAGGAAGTAGAAAATAAACCATTTGCATGAGGCACCCCTACCATTTGTGCCCTTGTGCCAAAAGGTCCCACTAATGCCATTCTCTCTCTAGATAGGATATGCTCAGAAGCTGAATATGTCAGGGAACTGTTGCCTTGTGTTTCCTTTTATTTTGGTTTGGTTTGGTTTGGTCTGGGTTTGGGTTTGGGTTGGTTGGTTGGTTCTTTGGACTTTGTTTTATTTTTTACTTTTGTTTTTCCTTTTTGGGTGGGTTTTTTTGTTGTTGTTGTTTTTGTTTTTTTGTTGTTGTTGTTGTTGTTTTTGTGGTGGTGGTAGTTGGTAACTTTTTTCTGAGATACGGTTTCTCTGTGTAGCTGTGCTGTTCTGGAACTCACTCTGTAGACCAGGCTGGCCTTGAACTCACAAAGATCTACTAGCCTCTGCCTCCTAAGTGCTAGAATTAAAGGTATTCACCACTACCTCTGGCTAAGTGATTAGTATTTATTGTTTATTTGGGTTGGGTTGGGTTGGGTTTGGTTTGGTTTGGTTTGGTTTGGTTTGGTTTGGCTTGGCTTGGTTTGGTTTGGTTTTGAGACTGGTGTCATTTTGTAGCTCTGGCTATCCTGAAGTAGACCAGGATGGCCTTGAACTCATAGATATCTCCTGTTTCTGCTTCCCACATGCTGGGATCAAAGCCGTTACACTGGGTTTTGTTTTGTTTTAAGTTACTTTTGGGGTTATTATTTGTTTGTTTGTTTGTTTCCTAAGCATGTTATATATGTTGTTAAATCCCATTTTGAGGCTTAGCATGAAATAAAAAGAATAGATTCATATACTATGGTTGACACTTGTAGAAATATCCCAAGAATGGACCAGGGTCATCTACCTCTCTGCACAATCTGTTGCTGCTCTACTGGTACTGATGCTCCTGGTATCTATCTGTAGATTGAAATGAATGGTGATAGAGCATCAGTTGGATTTTCCAGATAGTTGTTCCTTTCCAACCGCCAACCACCTGAGATTTAAAAAAAAATCACCATCCCTCTTAACCACAAAAGAAGTATGTGATCCCAGTTTATCAGCACCTGGGATCCTCTGAAAATTTAAGATTCGTGCTTTCTTCTCCTTCCTTTCCTGGGATGGCAGTTCTATATACATGGTTCAATTTAAGTCCATTACCATGAAGTCTTGAACCTCTTCAAAGTTGTCTGCATATTCACATCCGTTTGCTGAGTACTGTAAGGAAGTGGCAGATGGAGATGGCGTTTTTTGCTCCTTTTATTTACCTTTCTTCCTATATCTCCAATCTCATTTGGGCTACCGGTTTGTTGGTTTGTGTGCATAGTGAAAGTCCTAGTTTGTGACAATCAAAAAGTATGCTAGCGGTGACACCACATGGCCTTGCCAAGTGGGGTCTGTTATCCAGATCAACTCCAGAGAGTCATCTGGTACACCCTGTGTACAGGTAGACCTGTCTCTCTAAAAGCCCTGGAGAGTCTGGTGACTGTGTGTCTTAATAGCCTAATGGTGAGGCCAAAGGATGAATTACATGAATTAGCAGCATTTGCAGAGGGAGGAAAGAACTAGCCACAAAGAAAATTAGTTTATAACAGAACTGGAAAACATGTACCCTGGTTTCCACTTCTGGTGTCTACTCTAGAGTTCTATTCAGGCCACCTTGTCCACATACTGATGCTGCAGTTTGCCTGATAAAATTGACCAAGTTACTTCATTTTCTAAGTCCTGTTTTCCTCATCTGTAAAGTGGGCATAAAGAGATAAATCTGCAAAACAGGAAGCCCAACATTTGGAAAGCAATTGATATATATTTGCTGTGGTAGTTTGTTGCATTATTCTTCTTGCCCCTCCCCCCTTATATATCATGCAGAATTATATGGTTACGTGAAATGATCATGCCTCAAGATGGTGATATGCTTAGCTGGAGTCCCTTGGATGGACGGAGAGTTGAGTAAATATGGTCAGTTATCAAATCTACTTCTCCAAAAGAAAATACCTAGTGTTAAATTATCTTTTCTCTATGACTTCCTAGCTGTCCTTTTGCCTGACTCAAACTTTAGAGACACCTTCTTTTCTACTGCATTCCTGAGCCTCTGAAGCTGCACCCACTGAATCTCCAGGGTGTCCCCAACACTTACTTCCCATTGTGACTTCTATAGCCTTTATATTTCTTGCACTATGTTCAGCTCTCTCCAGAAGAGAGGGCTCCAGCCCACAGAGACAGTTGCTGCACTCTGTAACTTGATGTCCTCTCTCTTCTCTGGGGCATACTGCCTTTTTAATCCAGGGCATTCATCCCTCTACATCCTATATCCTCTCTATCATGCTGACAGGCAGCTGGCTTGTGATGCAGAGGGTATGGGATCACATCTCCCTGGTAGTCCTTTTGAGGACCTTGGTCAAGTCTGTTGGTGCTTCAAGTCTTCAGTTTTATCCTCAGTTGAGTGCTACCACTTAATAATGATAAAGAACCCAAGTTTTTTTTAGGAGGAAAGGGCACTCAATACCTCTCCTGCCTTCAGTTGTCCATGGGTTTGTCTCAAGGCTAAGTCATCTTGCTGCTTCCCACTCAGAATTTTACACTTGCTGAGTGTCTATCCTACTACTCAACTCAAGAAGGAAAGAGACAAGAGTCTCTTAAGGTTTCCTGGTCTCTGCTCACATCAAGCTTTAAGTTCTTAATGTCTGGGCTCTAAGATAAAAGCTCTGTAGCATTGCATCTCTGGCTTGAATGACCCCCTTTATCAGAACAATTGAAGTGCTGTCAAGGTTACAGAGATTTAACAGAAAAAAAAATACTCACTCTTCTAAATTCCACTCCTTGTCCTCCTGTCATAAGCTCCTTGAGACTGGGGTAGTTCTTGTTCATTCTTGGAGTCTTTTTGCAACATATATCAGAGCTCTCTATCCCACTAAGGAACCAGAAACATTTTCTGGTAATCTTTGTTCTAGTCTGTAGTCATATTTCTGGGTAACTTACTTATACATATCAAACATGGCATTGTTGGGGTATCTTCTGGTTGCCTAGTCTACTGCTCTGGAGTGACAGGGCCAGAGGTCCGGGCCCAATGCTTGATGTCCATCAGAGGACTCTGTCTTTCTGCTAGAAAGACATTAATGCTCTCTAGTTTTAACAATGGTATTAAACACATCTGTATTCTAAATTCATATTTCCTAATACCACCCAACTAGTATCCATATGACTCCGTTGTCACTTATGTGACTTGTGGTTTACATAAAAACATCATGGCATGTGGGCCCCATAGCTTAGCTGGCTAAAGTGGCTATGTATAATAAGAACACTGTGGCTTAGGTGACAATGCAGTTAGGCCTTGGTATATATGAACAATATAAAAATATATATTTTAAAAAGCTCTTATTGTTAGACATAATGATCTCAAATTAGCCCTTTTGTTTCCCAGAAAGGATACAAATGTCATTATGGAGCCAAATTTTTCATATGCTAAAAATTATTAATTTCTCCTAGGAGTAGCACCAGTTTTCTTTGTGGGGATCCCCAGTACTTGCATGAGCCATCAGCCTCAAAGATATCCCTTCCCCTCCTGGCCTTCTCTGAAGCCTCAGCTGTCTTCCAGCCACCTGCCTCCCACATCCTCCCAGATCTGAGATAATTAGTGCTTTCCCTACTTTCCTGATTTGTTGGTCTACAATTATGATTTATAAATAACCCACAAACAAGAACGCCAGAGAATTTGAACTTCTGGTTTGGTTCTGAATTTTTAAATATGATCAGGTCATAGAAGTGAGCTGGGAGAAATAACAGTAGTGATAGGAAGGAAGGAAGGAAGGAAGGAAGGAAGGAAGGAAGGAAGGAAGG
>OU015742.1:35516076-35536799 GCA_907169655.1 Acomys percivali
GAGAGAGAGAGAGAGAGAGAGAGAGAGAGAGAGAGAGAGTTATTATTAATATTGCAGGTTACCCTGTCTACAGTACTATGGTTCAGAGCTGCGACTTGTGTCAGGATTTAGAGCAGGTTCAGGATACCTCATCTCTAAGGCTAGGACTATAGCACAGATGGAAACCTACGGAGTGAACATGCCTCTGAGAGAGCTCGTATGGCTCTTCCTGAGTCTGTGGCCTTCTGGTTCCTTCCTGTTAGATGTTCTCATCATTCCCAGCGGCTAGGGAAATCTTTGGAAAGACTTTCTTTCAAGCACATACCTCCTGACTGAAGGTCAGCATTATGTGGACAGCACACTAGATCACCCAGATATACCTCTCTCCAGTATTTTTTCTTCATCCTTGGCCTTGAAGTGGCCCCATGGGTGTGTTTTACATCACTCATTTCTCCAGCCAGAAGCAGAGCTGACATTTTCTAGCAGACGAAGCCCACATCATGAGCATCATACTTTGCTTTACTGCAGGTGATGCTCATAGTTTGCTCATAGAATGTCATGTTCTATGTTAAGTTGGTGAGAGACAGAGGGATAGAGTCAAGGTCATGCCCTGCTATATAGGTCAGAGTAAGGGCTCATTGTGATGTTCCCAGGTTGTGAGGATTGATGGCACCATGGACAGCCCTCCATGCCTCAAGGTGACCCACAAGACCTTCGGCACACAGAACAGCAGTGCCGACATGATCTACTGTCGCCTGAGCATGCCTGTTGAATGCCACTCCTCTTTCAGCCACAGCCCCTGTCTAGACAGCGAAGCCTTCCAAAAGAGGTAAGAGGGTGGGATAGTCCTGTAACTCACAGAGGAACCAACTGTATCTGCTCTTAGATTGTCTTTCCGCTTGTATTTTTAACTTTACCACAACACAAGAAATCAGATTGTGGTGGCCTCTCTCCTTTTAGTCAGGTAAGGAGTGGAGACTTTAGAGGACTATGAAGAAAGTTCTGTCTGTAAAGTGTTTGCTATGCAAGCATAATATCCTGTGTTGAGTCCCCAGAACCACATTTTGCTTTGTTTTAAGAAAGATATGGTGGCATGTACCTGTATTCTCAGTGCTAGAACAGCAGAAATAGCTAGATCGCTGGTGTTCACTAGCCGAGCAGGCTCTCAACAAACAAAGATGGAGGCTGAGGAACAGCCCTAGAGGTTGATCTCTGGCCTCCATACTAGGGTACATACATGTGCATGTGTTCCTACATACACATGTGCAACAGTACATCCATGCACCTTGCATACATGCACACATTACGATCTACATACATGTGCACATATGCACACATAAAATGAGTATTTGTATGTGCATATGAGTGCATGCAAGGCCATGTGTGTATAGAGGTCCATACAGCTAGGTAGAGTAACAGCTAAGGCAGAGGTTTCTGCTCGCCTTGGAATCTCTGAGCCTGGGACCCTTTCTTCCTAAAGGGAGCAAAAAGACTGCTTCTGTATGAAATGAGAAGTTCTGGAGGCCAATTGCCATCTTTGCATAGCTATGGGAATTTCCCAACCTTGCTTCCATGTAACTCTTGAATAATGTGATTTCCTCCTTCCTGATAAGGAATGAATTCCTTGCTGTCTTTTTCCTTTGATGTCTATTTTTAATCACTGATGGTGTCTGAACTGTCTTGTCCAAATCTCTTGTAGCAGTTCCCTATCCGCCAAGGTTTTGAATAAGCACAGCTGCTTACCGGAGCATGGTAACCCATTCAGAGGCATCTCCACCTATGTTATTACAAGCCCCCACCTCCTCCTCTGCATTAACTTACAACTTGCAGCAGGGGAAATGTTGGAAGTCATAGTTCTGCCTATGGCAGCAGCTTACAAATGAGCAACTCCCAAGACTCACTGCAGTCGCTTGTGTATAGAAAACAGCCAGTTTCCTAAACCTGCCTTGATCGTTAAAGGTAGATCAATTGCCTGTCAGAACTGTGGGATTCCCTATACAACCAAATAACTAAAACATGGATTATCTCCCCCTAGGAAACAGATGCAAGAAATACTCTCTCACACAACAACAGTAAGTAAATGTGCTCAATTATGGCTTTAATTATTTGATTTGCTCTGCCAGTAATATGCCCCATACAGCAAAGATTTGTCTAGAGAGCTTCTTTAATTGTCAATTACTCTGTCTCATAATATACATTTGGATGCTTCCAGGATGTTTATATGGTGTTTCTCAAATAAGAGAAAGAAAGCAGAGCTCAACCTGGAGCTCCTAATTGGGCATCATGTGTCCTTGTCGCCCATTTGCCACCAGGGACTCATCACTGCCTTTCTGATTGAAAGAAGCATGAGTTGGAGGAGTCCCAATTAAATCCTTTTGTTTGCACTTTTGTGTCAACTTCTATGAGTCGGTTCCCTGGTGTCTCTGTTCAGTGCCAGGAGCAATCTTGAAAGCAATCAAAGAAGGAACAGGAAGCCAGCCCAGAGGACAGCAGCTACTTCAGGTTCCTTTCCACAGTGACAACAGTCAGGAAGAATGCTTCCTAATTTGCTTCTTTCACTCTCCCTTAGCACCTGGGGTCTATGGAAGAAATACATGCCACCCCTCCTATAAAGTTACCCTCGAGTTCATAAACCAAACAGCACCAAAACAAAGACTCTTGCTGCTATGTGTGGGTACTGTGGCCAGCATATTATGCACATTCCCATTTAATCTCCACTCAATTGATTTAATCACAACCCCCATGAGATAGATGGTATTGTGCACAGCGAAGACAAAAGACTTACCCAAGTTCACACACTAGTAATCAGCTGTGCCAAAGATGCAAGCCTAGTTTTTCTGACGGATGCTTTTTTCCCTCAGTCGAGAAAATTTGACACAGTATAAACAAGGAAACCCAATCAATGTCATAAAGAAAGAAATGAAGCTGTCATCTTCCTTTGTGCTGTAGGTCTTACTGTAACACAGCGATGAGTCTCGCAGGTTGTATTATCCTCATTGGGAACATCTGTTCTCACCACTGCTTATGGTTGGCATAAAGGCCGCACAGAGTGGGTTGGTGGCTGGACATAGGCATTTTCTTTTTCAGCTTCTTTCTTAAGACGTTGCATAAATAAAAGTCTTGTCCTAAGTCTAGAGTAGAGAGAGCACAGTTTACCTCTTCAACAGTGTGCTTCTTTAGCCAGGCATGGTGACACAGGCTATGGAAGGATGGTTGCCATAAGTTCAAGGTCAGCTTGAGGTACAATGTGAGACCCAACTCAGGAAAAGAAAAAGACACCTTCAGTGCATGATTCTTCATAACGATGAGTCCAGTGAGCTACTGAATGATTTTTATGTCTCAACTCTCCTCCCCAGACAGACATTACTCAAGCACTCTGTTGTTCCTTCCACAGCAATGCTACTATGCTATTCGCATTTTTGCCGGGCAGGACCCATCATGTGTCTGGGTTGGATGGGTGACTCCAGACTACCATTTATACAGTGAAAAGTTTGACTTGAATAAAAACTGTACTGTGACTGTCACCCTGGGAGATGAGAGAGGCCGGGTCCATGAAAGGTAAGGGGATCCCAGGAGGCTCCTTCCTCCTTGCAGTAGTCACTTACTACCTCCCCCAACTCCCAGTCTCTCACCACAAATGGAGAACGCATGCAAGCCTATACTAAAATGTGAACAGGAACTTAACTGTTCTAAAAATCATTAAGGAATCTAGGGTCAGCATGACAGTGAAAAGGGAGGTTTATAGAAACAGAGACTTGTTTTGTCACATATATAAATCACAATTGAGGAATCAGAGATAAACAGTTGGAGCTAGACGTGGTGGCACACACCTTTAATTCCATCACTCAGGAGGCAGAGGCAGGCAGATCGCTGTGAGTTCGAGGCTGGCCTGGTCTACAAAAGTGAGTCCAGGATAGCCAAACTGTTACACAGAGAAAACATATCTCTATACGCCCCCTCAAAATAAAAGAAAAAGATAAACAGTTGAAATCAGAGACCCTTTCTGCATTTGCGCCTTGATTTTGAGGAAGGTCTCAGTTTCTACAACATCAGAACAAGACAGAAAAGCCCCTATGTGCTTAAGAGGGAAGAAGTTGGAGGAAGTTGAACAGATAAACAGTAGCACACAGCAGCTGACAAATACAAAAGCCTATCCCTAGAGTTTATAATGTCCCAAAGCATAAAGAAACAGAGAGAAATGCAAAACCCATGAATAATATCCAGTAAGTAGAATGGGTGGCCCATTGAGAAAAATATGCTTGAGGCCCAACTAGGTCCTCCATTGTCCACTGGCACTGCTGCTGGGGACATGTCATATCATCTCCATATTTCCTTTCCTCTGGGTTAGAACATCTTTTCTCTGTATAACTGTGTACCAAGTTATAATGGGTTCTTCTCAGGTAGGCCTTCACAGCCTAGAAAGTCAGGAATACTTTTCAGTCAGTGTTTTTTATACAGAAGGACTCATCAACAACTGCTGGCCATGGGTGAGTCATGTGACCCTCATAGCAGACCCCTGTGGCCAGATTATTAAGATCATGGACTGTAAATTTAAGCTTAGGTACTAGCTAGGCTTGAAATTAATTCTCAGTTACTTACTAGCCATGTGAACTTGAACTTTGATTTCTTTATATATAAAATGAGAACAATTATTCAAATCCCAAAGTGCTATAAGAAATAAATGAGTTCATTTGTAAAAGAATGCTAAAGACAGTGACTTACCTCAAGTACTTGATAAATATTAACGCTTATTGTCAGCACTTAGAACAAGGCCTGTTGCATTATGGTACTCAGTAGTTCTTTCATTGTCTAACATAATAAGCAATAAACACAGAATTGAATTTTAAATGTTTCAGGGCATTTTAAATTTGGTATCTTTAAAACATACACAAAGCCTTTCAGTTCACAGTACACAGCTCAATACATCAGTAATTGAATTTCGTAATTTAAAAAGCAATGATAACATGTCTTGCATTCAAACTTTATAGAAATCTATCCATGGCTATAACTGGAAGACATAGTTTGTAGAGGTCTAGGGCACTCATCCTGAGAAAGCAGCACATTATTGCCCCCTAAATAAGGGGAAAGGAAAGGAAAGGGATATGTACTAAGAAAGGAAATTTCCCCTCACAGAAGAAAGTGGCAGACTTCTAGAAACAGAAGGAAAAATGGCATCTTCATTCAGCATGGATTTTTCTGAATAGCTCAGAAAGGTGAACAGCCTTCAGGATGTGGGGGTCCAGGATCTGTCCACTACACAGTGCTGAATGAATGTTCTGGGTTCCTTGGCACAGCTGAAAGCCACAACAGGAGCCTAGGCCAAGCTATATCGGATTGGCCTCAGTGTGTTGGGAAGGGTTTCCCTGGCATCAAGTAGAAACTGTTCCTCAACCTTAAGAAAAGCCACATCAGATCACTTCAAAGGCCCAGGTTTTTTCAGTTTTGCACCCCAGGTGAGCTGAGGAGGAGGCAGAACTAGCTGCCATTTGCCACCACCATTGTGAAGGGGCTCTACAATACATTGTACGTTACCTATCTTCTCAAGAGCTCACTCTGGGTATAAAATCCTGTAACTAAGAGCTGGGGATGTAGCTCAGTGGTAGAGCCCTTCCTTACTCTGCATAGGATCTGGGGTTTGATTCCCACGACCACAAAAGTGAAAAGAATTTGCTTTGGAGGCCCTTAAAAGCTTTTGGTCATCACAGCTTGCTTTTTAAATGTAAAGCCACCTAGAGTTCTACACTCTGGGAAGTGGTAGACAGCCAGGGAGAGAGGAACCTTAGTGGTTATTTAGCTATTCAGTAGTACAGCTAGCAGACTTCCTGAGAGCCGGGAAGTACAGCATAGTGCCATTTGGGGAGCTAGAAGGCCATCAGAGTCAGTCAGTCTATCTGGACCCAAGTTGCCATTCCAGGGAATATGGGCCAAGTTGTCAAGTATTTGATGGCTTGCGGTCCTGGATACCAGAGAAGGATACTGAATCCAGATTACTATTTCTGGTTCTCATGCCAAATTCCTCTACAGATTTGCCTGAGGTAGTCTTCTTTCTGTGTGTTTTGATGTTCTCTCCCTAAAATGGGAGTATTGCCCTTCTCCCTTCCCGGTGTCAGAAGATTGAATTGCTACTGAGTTGAGACATAGTCATGTGAATGTTGAGGTCTTTGGAAGGAGGCAGGTTGCTATATTGCCACATCTCCACACACAGTGGTTCATGCCTGAGTAAATGTAGCTGAAGCTGAATGATTTCATTCAAGGAAACAATTATGTAGGACCCGTGGTAAATTTTCATAGTGAGGGCCCTGGGGCATTTTACAAGTGAGGTGTGATTACAAATCACCCAGACCATATTCTGTAACACATCTCTTTTTCTCTGGTTTTCAGTGTGAAACGCAGCAACTGCTACATGGTCTGGGGTGGGGACATTGTAGCCAGTTCCCAAAGGTCAAGTCGGAGCAATGTGGACCTGGAGATAGGCTGCCTTATAGATCTGGCAATGGGCATGCTGTCCTTCTCAGCTAATGGGAAGGAACTTGGTACCTGCTACCAGGTAGGTGTGGCTTCTGGGGCTGAGCTGTTGCTTTGGGTTTTAGGCCTGGGTTTTGTGGTTATATTCCTCATTCTCTTCCACTTTCATCATCCTCCCCCATCCAGTTGGTGAGCCACGGTGTTCTACTGGCCATTAGATGAGCAAGTAAGCAAGAACAGATTGTATTTTATACAGAGAAAAATACATTTATTTATTTATTTATTAGGTGATTATTATATTCTGGTCATCTTTTAAGAGGAAACAGCAGCTTTTTATTGAGCTCTGAAAGGTTATTCATTTATTGCAAAAGTATTTCTCTGCTCTGCTACCTTTATGTTGTCTGTGCTAGATAAGATGGAAGATTAAAGATTTAAAGGGGTGAACAGGCATAGTTGTCACTTTAAGACACTTATTTACTCAAAATAGAAACCTATAGAAACTGATGTGCTCCCTTCAAAGAGAGATTATTTATGTTCCCAATAAATACCTAACGTGATCCCTCCGAATCTATCTCATAAATCACATATTTTCCTATTTCATAAGCTGTAAACTTCAATTGAATTCCCCAGGAATACCTTCAATTACACACCTGTCATTGGCCACCAAAGTCAGGTGTGTTCTTTCTGAAAGCCATGTGAGCCTGGCAACATGTCATGTATTCTACTTTTTTTCTTAAAGTTTTGTGGTGACTATTTAGTCCACTAAAATCTGAGAAAGAACCATATCTAGGCAAGCATTTCTCAAAGTATCTGAGACAAGGAAACTGCTTTGCTGATCTGTATGGGTAGTAATCCTGAGCCTAGACACCCACAGGAATGTTATGTTGGGGGATTGTATTTCCAAGATTCTCAACACTCTTACGCACCGGACAGTGAGTCACATGTATGTGTAGGAAGTGTTTATTAAACAAGTTAAGAGAAGGCTTTTTTCCCCATGAAGAACAATCAGAGAAAAAAATCTTGGTCATGAAGAGCAGTATTCTAGGGAGGTGCGATGAAGAAGATAGAATGACAACAGGCTCTGTGATTGGTAACAAAGGTTTCATTCGCAGGGGAAAGTATGGCACTATGGAAAGTCTCTGAGCATGAGAGTGATGTGCAGTAATTAAGGAAGCTAAACTTAGTCTCCTAAGGTCAGCAGCTTAGATAACCACAACAGATATGCAAAACCATTGTTACATAATACCTAAAAGCCCTGATTCTTTGGTCAGCCAGGAGTGTACAGTCTTTGGATTGCAAGGCCTGTAGGCAGCCAGCTGCCTTGCCTCTGCCTGGGGAGATGAGTGCAGGTGTGTAGCTAGCAGAACAGTCATTCCAGATCTAAAAGATTCACTAACCAAACAAGATAGGTGGCCCAAACTCTGTCTACGTGTCAGGAACAGCTCACTGGCAGGAAGGTAGCTTGCCTGCCTCTCCAGTGGTTCCTGCAGCGAATGGCACCCACAGAACCTCCTTCCTATGAGGCGTACAGTCATCACTTGGCAAACTTGCCTGGCAGCTGGAGGGCCTAGCCCACTTCCAGGAAAATGTATTTGAGAAGCCAGGCTCTGAGGAAGAAAATAAAGTACTCCTCTAGGATCTTTTCTGACTGTGATGCTTCCCTCAGCCCAAATCCCTGCAGAAGCTTTTATATACATTACTGCATCCTTCAGAATCCATTAGTGTTTTCCCATTAACTTTTGAAATGGGCTGGACTAAAAAGGGGCCCTTCTGAGCTGCAGAGGAATCTGGAGCATCTAATAACTTTTACAGCCAGTTGGACTTTAGAGAGCTGCAAACATTAAGGAGTCAACAACAATACAAGGTGGCATTTGCAACAGCAGCAACCTGCCTGCTTCAGAGAAGAGTTTATGAGACTACGAAGATGCTACAACCAAACGAAGGACACTGTGGCAGCCTCATCACATCCTGCATGGCGATTCCTACATAGCATCAGGCTGGGCCATTATCCTCTTGAAGCAGGATGTGCTCTTGGAGCACCTCCCTCATTCCATGCATTGAAACTATTCCCAGCTGTTCCAGTCCCAAAGAACTTTGCTGGGTGGCGGAGCGGCAGGGTTCTGCTGAGAATCCTTCTGAGGCTTCTATTCAACTATCCCTTTCTAATCTCCACGAGACAGAAGCATGTCCAGCTACATGTCTGGTCCCCGGCAGCTGGATCATTGTTATTCTGCAGCTATAGTCACTTTCATTTTTCAATTATCTCAAGAGCAGCAGGCCAGCAATATTTATACACTGGCCTTCAATTCAGAATGAAGCAAACTAACGAGAGAAAGATTCTCTTAAACAATGTTTCCAGGGCTCCCACTAAATGGCACTATGCAGTCTGAAAACCTTTCTCTTTCCCACTTAATGAAATAAGCAGGAGAATGGAAACCAAAATAAATATATGTTCAAGATTCAGTCCTGAGTAGCAGCCCCACACCAGCTGTGTAAAAGGCAGAACCAGTTGTGAGGTTCAGATTTATGAGAGAGGCTAGCTGTAGGTTCTGGCTAGTTTGTAGGGCCTGACCTTCATGCATGACTAGAAATGGGGTATCCGTCAGCACAAGGACAAATAGATCAGCCAGTGATAAGAAAGAACCTTAGCTGCAAAAATGAGGAGAGTCCACAACAGCTCAAGACCAGCTGCTCATTACACAGAAACAGGGGCAGCTCCCTCCAGTTGATGAGCCCTCTCAGGACAAAGGCCGGCTCTGTGCTGCCTGTCCACGGAACCACAGCTAGCACTTCATGGCATCTGCTGATACTTCTCACCAAGCTAACTGACTTGGCTAGGAAATCACTTGTATCTACTTTTCTGCCCAACCAAGTTGCCATAAAATTAGTGGCTTCAAACGACCTGAGTTCGTGACTTCACAGGGCTGCGGGCTTGCCGGATGCTCAAGCTCTCACAAGGAAAAAAGAAAACAAACAAACAACAACCAAAAAAAAAAACACCTGGCTGAGCCAGTATCTTACCTGGAGGATCTGGAAAGAATCTCTGAGTTTCTCTGAATTGTTAATAGTACCCGACTCTTCATGTTATAGGTCTATGTTCTAAGGTCTGCTGTCCTTGCTGACTGGTAGCTAGGGTCACTCTCTGCTAGCAGCATGTGCCTACAGTCCTTTCACACAGTCTCTCCATCTTCAAAGCATGATCTTTTTATACTTCAACTTTCCCTTTTATCTCCATAAAGGAAAAAAAACCTCTGCTTTTAAACTACCCTTGTATAATTAGATAGAGCCCACATCTTTCTCCAGCTTAAGTTCAACTGGTTAACAGCTTCCTTTGCACATGCATAATCCAATTTTCCATTAGCATAATCACAGAAATAAATCCAGGGTCCTCTAGAGCCTTCTAGAATTATGTTTACCATATCACTGGTACCATTTTTCCCTCTGGTATACCCTGAGGAGCTTACGTTTATGTTTTCTTATTATTTTAGTCTTAAACAAAAATCTGCTTTGCTCATCATGGTGAGAGTGTGCTCAACTCAAGAAAATATTGTCTCAAGGCTTTCAAAGCGCTCCCTTAGTCAGGTGTAAAGAGAGCCCTGGACTTTGATTGATCAGTTTATGAAGTTTGTAATAAGTCGTCCTTGAAGGACCAGAAACCACCTTGTATAAGGCATCTTACTTTCCAAAGCCAGTCTGTTTAAATGAGGGTTTTATTCAAAGAAATGATAGCCTCCACATGTTTGCTGCCTTTTGATTTGCTAGAAATAAAATGAAGGCCTTAGTGATAATTCACTTTTAGGGTATAGTCAATATATCTACTAATCCTTGAATTTGTAGGTAGGGAGAGTTGCAACAAATCCCCACTGACTGCATTTACTTAATGGTAGTAGAGTAATACCATCTAAGTTTATGTACATCAAAATGAACAAATAGTAAGTGGAGCCCCTGATGCCATATTCAAATGCCTCACGCAATCATGCAAGATTCAGTTAGAAGCCAACCAGAGACTCTCAAACCCTTTAACATAAGTATAGCAAGTGAAAGAATGGAAAAGGCTACAGAAGCATCCAGAGCAGCCCAGAAAGAAGGCAAGGTCATATTCCAATGAAGAACCTCAAGGTCTTCACTGCAGACATCAATTCTCAAGGTTGATGTGTGTCTTCCCCTGGCCCAGGACACTTGGTCATGTAAGATGACCTTGTTAATCATTAGAATTATGATGTGCTCACAGATACATACTGGGTACAGGACAGAGATGTCATTTCCTACTCTATAGGTTAGCTCCCCCCAACAAGTTATCAGTGCCAAATCTCAACCAGACTGTGGTTGAGAATCTTGACTGCAGGGTCTCCTGGACATGTGAACCTGCCATTTGCTTCAGAAATAATCCTGAGTCACCACCCAGACATACTGCTGTGCTATTAGTGCATTGCCGGGCTAGTGAGTAGTAGACACTTCTGGCCTTATGACCCTGCTCCTGAACTCCAGGGAAAGCTTCCAGCTGCAAGTACCTAAGGAAGAAAGTTGTAAGATATTTTATCCCAAAGCAGAAAGGACTGAAGGCCTGGAGCAATGACAGTCTCCAGTAAGACATGCCAGATCTCTGCGAATGCCTGATCAGTGGGGAATGGCCAGCCAGCCAACTTGTCTTCTCTCAGTTGAACTTAAATGAGATGACTAACTAGTAGCCAGTGGTTTAGAAAACTGTGATCTCATAGCTCTGGGCAAACCTCTTGATTTGCTTTCGTTTCCAGGTGGAGCCTAATACCAAAGTTTTCCCAGCAGTCTTCCTCCAGCCTACAAGCACTTCCTTGTTTCAGTTTGAACTTGGAAAACTGAAGGTATTTATCTACCCCCTCAGTTGATGCCTATGCCAAGGGAAGGCAGCATTGACAATCAGGGGGAAATTCGAGGCATCAGAAGGCAGGCATGAGCTCTTGCTCCTCATTCACCTCGAAGTTCCGATGACAGAATATGCCTTCTCGTTTTCCTTTCCTCCCCACCCATTTTGCCCTCTGAAAGGACTAACTAGTTCTCACATAACCCATTGTACACCCTTGTAATCGATGATGGCAGAGCCTTTGGAGATGCTCAGGACTCATGGTCCTCCTTTAACTTATGCTAGTTATAGCCGTGCTCCCCGCCGAGCGCATGATCCAGCAACTGAGACTCTCCCTATGACATGCCTCTTTTCTTCTCTGATGTCTTTCTACCTTGTCCCAGAATGCAATGCCCTTATCAGCAGCCATATTTAAGAGTGAAGAGAAGAACCCCATCCCACAGTGTCCACCTCGGCTGGATGTGCAAACTATCCAGCCTGTGCTCTGGAGTCGCATGCCCAGCAGCTTCCTTAAAGTGGAGACAGAGCGAGTGAGCGAGCGCCATGGCTGGGTGGTACAGTGCCTAGAACCCCTGCAAATGATGGCACTCCACATCCCTGAGGAGAGCAGGTACTAGAGGGCCCCACGAATGGAGGGACAGTCCTGGGGAGCCAGGAAGCTCCAGAGGGAGCTAGGAGCCTCTTCAGTGGACCCTAAGCTGTCCTGCTCCACCTCAGTTCTGTCTTTTCCCTTTTCCAATGTCATCATTCACTGAAAAACTGAGAATACACTATGGTGCCTCAGTCACAGTACCTTCTGAAGACTAGGAATCGGGAAATATTTCCATGCCTTTAACTAAAATACCATGGATCCTGAAATATCCACATATTTATTTTTACACAAGGAAAGAAATGGACACTTGTCCATCTTGACTTAGAGAACTAATAATCCCAGTCCTTGTGTTCTTTTGTTAAGAAGATTGTAACTGGTTTCAATCCCAGCACTTTCTGGGTTTGTGGTTTGGTAAGCTGCTCACATACTCCAAGCCACAGCCACCCCAGGTACACTCAAAAGAGAAGCCCACCTACAGCGTTGCTAGGATAAGAGTGAGGTTGTATGGGTGAAATCCAGCACCATTTCTGGCCATAGTGGGAACTGAATATGTTTTGTTGTTGTGGATATTATTAGCCACAGTGTTCCTTAACTGAAAGACTGTGTGCATAGGACTGGAGAAATGGCTCACGGGTTATAGGCACTTGTTGTTCTTGCAGAGGACCTAGGTTTGAGTCCCAGCACCCACAAGGTGGTTCACACCCATACATAACTCCAATTCCAGGGGATCAGGTATCCTTTTCTGACCTCTGTGGATACCACAAATACACATGGCACACATCAATATGTGCATATATTTATATGCACATAGTATATATTAAAAATCTAAAAGAAAATAATATGCAGGAAGTAAAGGTATTTGGCACCCAAAGGCCTCTCTTTGGTTGTCTCCTTGGATTATGTACTATGAGATAGGAAATATGAGAGTACAAGGAAAGTAAAGAAAGCATCGCATCCATCCCAGCAAGCCCATCTCAAAAATCTGCAGCACACCATGGAGAAAAAAAAAACAAAATGGAAATCTAAGGGGAGACCAGAACTCCATCCCTGAGCCTACATGAATAAGAAATCAACATATAGGCAAGCAGGCTAGTGATGTTGGCACTCACTGGGATGGGCCAATGAGTACTAGTTGGAAAAGTTTCCTCTCAGAACAAAAGTGCAGATGGGTTTATTTGCCAAAGGATGGAAAATCTTGAAGGTGCTGCAGAGCTGGGCTACAGAAATGGTGTGGAGGTAAACTGGCAGTGGGTGTGGCTGTGGGTGTGAGCCAAGTCTTTTAAAAGGCTGTGTCAGGAAACACATCCACTTGAACCTTCAGTTTCGAAGGCCAGGTCATTGTCATATTCTCGAATGTCTTTCTCCTTGGGAATCTTTAGGGTTTCCTCCTTCATTTTCAATATTTGATAAGCCACTTTCTTACATTGCCCAGGCTTCTTAGAATGTTGTCACGAGACATGGTGGATCATTAGGAACTTGAATGTGGACCATAGCTGAGAGAAGGAATACCCTGTTAGAGAAAGTATGGCAGAGATTCCTGCCACCCCCCGCCCCCGCCGGGGTTTCACAGGGCAGCTCCACTGAACTCTGACACTTGTTCCTCACTGTGGAATGGTGGGTTGTTTTGTCATCCTCAGGTGTGTGGACATCCTTGAGCTCTGTGAGCAGGAAGACCTGATGCAGTTCCATTACCACACTTTGAGACTTTACAGTGCTGTGTGTGCCCTGGGAAATAGCCGTGTTGCCTATGCCCTGTGCAGCCATGTGGACCTCTCTCAGCTCTTCTACGCCATTGACAACAAGTACTTGCCTGGCCTCCTTCGATCTGGTTTCTATGATCTGCTCATTAGCATCCACCTGGCCAATGCCAAGGAGAGGAAGCTCATGATGAAGAATGAGTACATCATCCCCATCACCAGCACTACCAGGAATATCCGCCTATACCCAGATGAGTCCAAGAGGCATGGACTGCCTGGGGTCGGCCTGAGGACATGCCTCAAGCCGGGTTTCAGGTTCTCTACCCCTTGTTTCGTGGTGACTAATGATGAGCATCAGAAGCAGAGCCCCGAGATTCCCTTGGAGATACTTAAGACCAAAGCCCTGAGCATGCTGACAGAGGCTGTGCATTGTAGTGGGGCCCACATCCGAGACCCTGTTGGGGGTTCCGTAGAGTTCCAATTTGTGCCTGTGCTAAAACTCATCGGAACTCTGCTAGTCATGGGTGTTTTTGATGATGACGACGTTCGTCAGATTCTCCTCCTGATTGATCCCTCTGTGTTTGGTGAGCACAGTGGGGAGACAGAAGAGGGGGCAGAAAAAGAAGTGACCCACATAGAGGAAAAGGCAGTTGAGGCTGGAGAGAAGGCCAGCAAGGAGGCTCCAGTGAAAGGCTTGTTGCAGACCCGATTACCTGAGTCGGTCAAGCTGCAGGTAACTGGGAGCAACACACAGACTCTGATAGAGGGCTCAGGGGGGAGGGGAGGTGCAGAGGGAAGAAAGCCTTGGTATGGAGAACTTTGGCCATAAGAATGAGTCTGCTACTGAAGCAGAGGTATAGAAAGAGTCCTTGAGTGATGCCTGTTTCCATGGAATACACTTCTTAAGCTTCCCTAAGACAACATGAAACCGCCAACTTTATCAGTAAGATACTTTGAAATGCTTAGATGTCATATAGAGGTCTTTTCACCAGCATTGGGTTTGCACATGTCTCTGAGCCTTTGAGACCCAGGTGATTATTTGAGAAGTTCCAAATTATCAAAAAGGATAAGATTCTGGTTGTAACCAAAGTGACCCCCCCCCCAAGGAACTGACTCCTGGGAACATCGCATTCACCACTCACTCTCACTGAGCTACATTCTTATACTAATATGAGAGGGCCTTGTTGACCCAGAATTCACAAAACTTCTACCCAAACTAAGGAACATGCCCCTGGTACCAGCTGAGAGCTTTCTATACCATCTGAAACACGGATTCCTCAGGTAAGCTAGCATGAGCCATATGCTAAGGATGATAGCCTTTGTCTTCTGGGCCCTGAGACAAAGAGGAAAGAAGATGAAGAACAGAGAGCCTGAGTCAGCCATTCCTAGGATTCTATTCCTGCTCCTCTGCTGCTTACTGGATGTGTAAACTCAGCAAGTCAGCAGCCAAGTCGAGACCTTAGAGTTATTGTCTGCAAAATGGAAGTGATAGGAAAAGATGGTGTCAAATATGTTTCTATAAAATATGTGAAGTGTGTTTTTTCTTAGGCTGTGCTGTAGTGAAGTAATCAAAGATAACAGTTTTCTAATCTGATATAATAGGATCTAAACATAGTGAACCAAGATGTTGAGTATAGAGAAGAAATGTAGGATATATGTAGCACACAGGCATGCACACACCACACACCACACACACACACACACACACACACACACACACACACACACCTTAGCATTTTATTGAATCACATAAGTGTGCTGCTGACATACAGAGTAACATCTCTTCTTTAGTGTGAATCACCTAACCAGCACTTGAAGTTCTTCCTTTTCATGTTTGACCTCTACAATGGTGCATCTATTGCCAGCTCAGGGATTTGTAAAGTGAACACTAGATCTCTAGTGCTTAATGACACTTCAGTTGACAATGGACCACATATATGAGAGTGAGGCCATAATGTGGTACCATATCATGAGAGACTAGCCACCTGTTGCTAAAGTTTCCCCCTACCCCCACCCCTAGAGGGATGTAGGACCTTCTCCTAAGGTCCCAATGACAAAGGCATAATTCCACCAAAGTTCACTGTGGAGAGCCAGTGAGTTTATTGAGCTTTCATACAAAGCATAAGTGAGGAGTCATTTATAGGGGTCTGGGTGCCCCTTTCCCACCAGACCATACCTGGAAAGTCTTTACCCAGCAGGAATGAGGTCCTTCCTCTAGCTATATAGAGGAGCCTCTTTCCCTTCACCATTCTAGCCCCTCGCTGAGGCCATGTGCAATCAAGGCAGTGTGTACAACATGTGGTAGGAAATGGCTGGGAAGTAAAGCAAGGATCTTTTGACACTCTCTGCCCCTCGATGAGGGTGCATAAATAGTCATGGAAATTCCTTTTGCAAGGGCACACAACTGAACTCCCTAAGATGGCAGTCCCTTGGCTCAGAGGACAGTCATTCACAAAACTTAGTGTATCATGTTTTTACCAGGATGAAATCACCAATCTGTGAATGCATCAGAGTGCATCCTTGTCACTGAGGCAGGACTATCACTAGAAATCAAAACATTTCCCTCAACTTTTACAGTTTTCTCACACCTAACATTTCTTTTTAAAACAACATGAGGGTGTTCTTTCTTTCTTTCTTTCTTTCTTTCTTTCTTTCTTTCTTTCTTTCTTTCTTTCTTTCTTTTATGATAACAAAAGAACTAGCCATGACTGAGGTGCCAGCAGGGAATATGGGCTGGGAACAAGCTTTTTAACTTTCTAATCTTCTGCTGCTGGGTGGTGTGAGAAAGGAAGGCAGCGCTCACAGGAACATTTTGATGCTATTCAAGAAAATACTGCTTTCGGTGAGTTCATTTGTCTCTCGTTCCCTGGCCCTAATGGCTGAATGGTTGTTCTCTGGATTTCAGCAGCTTCAGGGTTATTCTGCAACACCAGATGGATCACTGCACTTACCTAAATTTTGATGTTATCATCTGTAAACTGGGGCACTGGCAAAGCCATGTGCGTGCATTAAGTGCATTCTATAAAGAAGTATACACTTTTTGTTGCAGATGTGTGAACTCCTCAGCTACCTCTGTGACTGTGAATTGCAGCACCGAGTAGAAGCTATTGTGGCATTTGGTGACATTTATGTGTCCAAGCTGCAGGCAAATCAGAAGTTCCGCTACAATGAGCTCATGCAGGCTCTGAACATGTCTGCAGCCCTCACTGCCCGGAAGACAAGGGAGTTCCGCTCACCACCCCAGGAGCAGGTGAGTCCCATCCTCTGTTGCCATCCTGTGGAACTCAAAACCCCAGATCAGAGTACACAAACCCTTTGTGGTATCCTCAACAGACCAAAGAGCTACAGAAGCCTGAAATAACTTCCACAACATTATGAAAAGGCTGAGTCCTAGGAGAATAATGACTGGGGAGTACCTGCCATTATCCTGGCTGGTGGGTGAGGGAAACAAAATCCTTTCTAAACTGATCATGACAGAGCTTCATTGTTCTCCACAACCACTATGTATATCTCTACTAATTAGTGGAAAAACATGAATGTTGAGGTTCAACAGACACCTCAGCCACAGTCCACTACTCAGAAAAATGCTGCTAACCCTTCTAGAAGTCACTACCTCTCTATCAGAGATGAGGAAAGTAGTTGGTGTACCCTGATTTATGAGGTGAGGTGCAGCCTTGTTCACTTGACACATCCAAGCCCCTTTGACTTAACTTTACACTAAGCTTCCCTAGCCCCATGAAGCATGGGGAACAGGACTCTTCCAGAATCATATTGTACAGTGTACTATGTAGAATCCATTTGTAATTGTCACTGCTGAGAGAGAAGATGACTTTGCAATGAGCCTAAATGCGGGAATGGTACCTTATGGTAAAATAGTGCTATACAGGCTGTTGGCCACTGATCCCTAAGGGAGGTAGATCCTTCAGTGAAGAAACCAGTTCTGTCTTTGAAACTACATCTTTTGATCTTATAAATATTTAATAAGCAGCCTATTCATTATTGTCAATATAATTATCACTATTTTATATTAATGGCACAACTTCAAGTTCATGCAATTACTTTCCCAGTCTATTTTATGGAATGTTGTCTTGCCAATGAGCCACATATCATAGCTTTTGAAAGACTCGTGAGTGATAATGCCCAAAGAGAAGGCAAAGCTAGTCATTGCTCCAGATACTAGATGAAGGTCCTCAGGACTGGCCGAACTAGATCATTGCACGGGGCTAAATGCATGAGTATGCTGTTTCCCCAGCTGCCAGGCAAGAATTACTCATGGATTTTACAAATACTCTAGCTGCTTTGAGAATGGTGGTGGGTGTGAATGTCCCCCATGACACCAAGCAAATGATGCTCTCTCAAACGTGTGAGTAGTGGAGGACAATAGTATCCAGATTATAACACTGATACAGCCTTCAGCATGACACTCCAGCACTGTTCCCACATCACTCACATGTGGTACTGGGTTCCTGACCTCTTTGTCTCAGTTTCTTCTGCTATGTGTTGGTAATGTTTCCACCTCTAGCCCAGGATTCTTCTTAGAGTGTCATGAGATAGCGTATTTTTAGACTGCTTAGCGAGATGCCTGCCATTGTGTAAAATTTCTATAGCTGTTCCCTAAGCTGCCAGTAGTTTTAGAATTACAGAAACCTCAGCCTCCTACCTTCTAAGGCCTCTGTCAGTGGCCTGGTGAGTAGAAGTCACACATTTGCTGACATCTCTACTCAGCCATCACTATCCATAGCAATCTATCCAACATGGTCTAAGCTTTTGGAAGGAGAAGGTTGAATCCCATCTTTTTTTCTCCATTCTAACATCACAGCATTCCTTCTATCCTCCCGTGAGCCTCTACTGCCTCCTCCTCTAGTACTCTCAATAGAGAAGCCATTCAGTAGTCTGTAACATGAATTCTTCTTTATGGTAGAGACCAATGCTTCTTAAACGAGCTCGCCAAAAGAACTTAGTAATTCAGATCGCGTGGCCCTTTCTCCGGGATCTCTGAGTCATTAGGCCTGGGGTAAACCTCAAAGTCTTTGACTTTTAGCAAGTTTTCAGACATTGTTGATGGTGGTGGGCCAAAAAACATCACTTGGCGCTGAATTCATCTGCTCCAACTCCACCCCTACCAGAGAATTCACTTTAAGAGGAGACCAACCCGTAGAGTTCTCAATGAAAGGAAGCATTTAGTGTCATTGAACGACACATTAGATCACTTTCAGAGGTTAGAGATGCAGAATCACTTGAAAAATAGGGTGCATGGAAATTGACCTCTGCTAGCATTACTTCTCACGGGTGATATAGACCATAGAATAAATGCCCTGCTTTGTCACTAGTTGGGACTGAACATTTTTCATGACACTTTGTAGTGGTTAGTTACATTTAGAAATATCTTTACATTCAACACTTCTTCAGGGTTGCAGGGGCTCTGGATGTAGCTACCAGGCCTCTTCATGTCAGCTAATGATGAGGTTCATTTATTACTATAATAGTTTTGGTGGCCTTTAATTAATGAACTTCACTATAGCCATTTCTCTCTGTAAGTTTGTATGCCTTGCTTATTTAAAATATGAATCTGTAAATTAGATGGGTCTCAGTAAACTATAACAATACTACTTGGAGGTTTCTAGGACCCTCTGGAAACCTACAAGAAGAACATTATGACAGACAGATCTGGGCCCAGGGGTCCTGCTCAAACTATGGCACCACCCAAGGACAATACATGCAGTAAACTTCAAACCCCTACCCAGATCTAGCCAATGGACAGGACATTCTCCACAGTTGAGTGGAGAGTGGGAACTGACTTTCACATGAACTTTGGTGCCCCATATTTGACCACATCCCCTGGATGGGAAGGCCTGGTGGCACTCAGAGGAAGGATAGCAGGCTACCAAGAAGAGACTTGATACCCTATGAGCATATACAGGAGGAGGTCCCCCTCAGTCACAGTCATAGGGGAGGGGAGTAAGGGGAAAATGGGAGGGAGGGAGGAATGGGAGGATACAAGGGATGGGATAACAATTTAGATGTAATATGAATAAATTAATAAAATATATTTTAAAAAGAATACTACATGATAAATAAAAAACATCAAGAACACTAAAACATAATAATAAAAACAAACAGAATTCCAGAGTAAATACAGGACATATGTCTATATCTCAACACCAAAACCTAAATGAAGATCCTGTACATAAAATTAAAAGCTAACTAAAACTCTAAAAACATATTGAACATATATTATAAATAACTAAAACTCCAAAATTCTGTTGAGTATATATTATAAAATGTTTAAGTTGAAAAATGTGCCAAAGCAGTCTACCAACTAATTTTCAAATGGATAATTGCCTGCTAGAAAAAAATACAGCAAGAGCATGAGGAGAAAAACTTACAAAATATGAAATAAAACTAGACTTACTTGTGGAAAGTAACTTTCAACCTCACCAATTAAATGCAAATTAAAACAACAGGATATGACATTCTTTACTCATATAACTGGAAAATACTTAAAATGTGTTAAGCTCTCATTACTGTAATAGAGATGGCAAAGTAACACACACTTATATAAATTTGGAATAATGAAAATTGTTGTTAGATTTCTGGGAAGCAATTTGCAATTCATATCACAAGCCATTAAAATGTGCATTCCTCCATTCATTTTGCTTCTAGTTTATTATAAGAAAATGATCAGACATGTGAACAGAAAGTACATAAAATGTTCAGAGCAACTTTGTTCATAAGTAAAACAGAAACAAGCAGGGAGATGGGCTGGTGTGTAAAAGCACTTCCTACACAAGTATGAAAGTCTGATTTTGAATTCCTATAGCGCTCATAAAAGTTGATCTTGCTGTGAGCATCTGTCATCCCGGTGCTCATGTGGAGAAAAGTGAAATGGAGACAGGCGAAGTCCTGGAAGTTCATGAGCCAGCTAGCCTGCTGTGTGAAGTGAAAACCAAAAAAACAAAGACCTTGTCTCAAATAAGCTGGAAGGCACGGAACAGCCTCTGAGGCTGTCTTCTGACCTCCACATGCACATGCGCATGCTAGGGGACATCTTAGAAGATAATGGGTTCTTCACTCCCTGACTTTTGGACTAGCTGTATATTCTGCACACACACACACACACACACACACACACACACACACACACACACAC
>OU015742.1:35550599-35567104 GCA_907169655.1 Acomys percivali
TGTGTGTGTGTGTGTGTGTGTGTGTGTGTGTGTGTGTGTGTGTGTGTAATATATGGGTAGTCCAAAAGCCAGGGAGTGAAGAACCCATTACCTTCTAAGATGTTCCCTGGCAATCAAGTCTTTCTAAGCAATACAGTGTATTCAGCATCTTCCCATTTTGCTATTTTAAATGTGGCATATATTTGAGAATATATTTGAGAAAATTGCCTATCTATAATTATACTAATTGCAAAAATCAAATGCATTAGAATGTTAATAGTAATCTCATCAGGGAAATCATAGTACACAATTCATTTCCCTTCATGTTTTACTTGACAGTTTGCTTTATTTTGCTCATCACAACACACAGGCTTCTTAGTTACCAATATTTCTCTGTTCCTCCATTCCTCTCTTCTTGACATAAATATTTTCACTTTCTAAAAGTTCCAGAAGCTGAACCATCAGGAGCACTTGCCAGTCTGGTGTCTGGAGCTCCCTCCATGCCTCTAGTTCTGCCAATCCTTATACCCCTGTCTTCCATGACATCTCCTGAAGCACGGTGGGAGGCAGGATAGTTAATAAAAATGCCCACTTAGCCCTGAGCACTTAGTCTCTTCATCTCTGCATTAACTGCTGCCCACTGCAAAAGGAGGTTTCTCATAGCAGCCCAGGTTTATAGGTATAAACATAAATATTTAGAAGCCAATTTGACAAGACCAAATACCTTAGATATATGATTGAGTTTCCTCAACTAGTGTTCTATGGGCAATAATGCTGTTCTAAAATAGTTTCATAAAAGCATTTAATTCAGTCTTGGGCACCTAGAAAATCCCATTAAGTAGCTTTTGATTAAGAAGCTAATTTAGAAGTGACACAACAGGAAGTCACTTGGTTTTCAGTCAATGACAGGCAGAAACATGTCTATGATATATATCCTGGTTCCTGGAAACTCACTGATGCTACACTGAAACTCTTGCAGCTTATGGCCATGGCCTCTGTAACTACTGAGACTGTCTGCATTGATAGAGTTAAGCTGAAGAATTAAGTTGTCTGCAGCCTGCCCATTCTTCATGTGTCCCACATCGGCTTAAGCCCAAACTTAGCGCAAATTAAGGGGGAAAGTTTTGAAGCCCTTCAAGCTAACAAGGAGCACTTTAGTGCCCTGTGGATGATGGTCAGAGCCCTTAACATCCAGGATTCAATTTTCGCAACAGCGATTCCTTAATCTTCACTGTATTTCTCAATACAAGGAGTCTTACTCTCACACGTTCACCTTTAGTCCACCCAGAAGCTAGCAGAGAGATACCCTTAAGCTGTGGCTTTCTAGATGAAGGCCTCAGCTCTCTGGCCAGGATCACACAGCCTGGTAGAGTACAGTTCACCCAAGCTGGAGAGTGAGCTTTGCTTTCTAGGGACTACCTTTGCGAAAGTCAAAGTTTTTATAGTCTTGGGGATTATTTACATTTCCAGGCATTACATAGGGTCTCTTACAGTTCTAATCTAGGCTGTTTATATCTATCAGTATTTACTTACTTAGAAATTAAAAGTGTAACATTTTATAATATTGCTAATTCACTTAAAATAATTAGAATGTAAGCTATATACTTAACATATTTCCATTTAAAACCCTACATTTTATTTTGAAAAAAGCTAAAGAACTATATACTTTTATCTTTTCATAAATTTATTATCTGAAAGGCATCTGTATTCTTATATTTGCCAAAAGTGAGGAAAAAACAGCCTCAAATAGAAGTGTAGTTGGGAGAGGACTAACAATTCTGTAGCTCATTGGCACAGTTGTGTAGAATATTTCCTAATAAGTGAATAAATAGTAGGCTCTAAAAAGTTAGTTGGTATAAGGAAATTTAAACAAATCAGTTTTATGCTTTATTACATAATTGACAGCTGCCATAAGAGGGAGTCAATTTTCTTTAAGAGGGTAGCCCCTGGTAGATAACCACAAACAAATGAAAGACCACACATCCAAGACTACATTGGCAGCATAAAATTGGTCTTAATGAGTTTTAATTTTAAGGAAAGAAAGAACACAACATTGAGTAGGTAAGAATGGGAGGAGTGGATCTAGGAAGAGTTAGAGGAGAGGGCAAATAAAATCAAAACACAACATAAAAATTTCTCAACTGAAAAAAAAACATTCACCAGCATAGCTTGCTTGTTTGTTGGTACTACTATTTTTTTTTGTAGCTTCATGAATTTTTCTATGGAAATCATTATTTCTTAGAATAATACAGAGTTACCAACTGTTGACACAGTTCATAATAAAATATTTTCAAATCACATTTGCTAATATCAATAATTTAATCAGGGGATCTTTAACTGTTGAGAAGTTGTCAAAGCTCACAGTGGCAAATAAGTGTTTGCCAGAATTTTAGTTTTCACTTGAAATCCAAATTTATTTATTGGCAATAAATACTATTATTTAAAATTTAAAACTTATTTCTTTCTTTTTGGAGAAAATATCAGTTATCTAAGGCCAATTAGCCACAGATTGTTTTCCTTCTAATTAAAATGGCATTCCATCAGACAAGAGGATAGTTTAACTGGTAACTCAATCACAAACATTTTTCCTTAAGAAAAAGCACTGACAGTTAGTGTACAGCTTTATGTTTATAACCATTGTGTTTATATTATGATATTATCTTGAGAATTTTATTGGTAATATTCTTCTTCATTCAAGACATTCCAATGTTTAATTGGCTGTTTTCCCAGGCAAGTGACATTCTTTGTTCTAAGGCACCAGCACTTTTGCCTATCATTTCTTCTCTACCATCAGTGCCAATGTCAATACAATTAAAACAGCAAATAATATTTTTGAATTGTTATGACCTTCCAAACTGCCTAAAGAATTCTGAGGCCCCTAATCTGCAGATTACATTTTTCACAACTGCAATTATTTATATATTATTAATTGTTAATGTTTGTAAGTATGTTCCAGGCATTTTTATGAAATGATTATTGTAATTTTCATATATACAGACATGCAGAGGACATAACACATTACAGAAAATATGTTTCTTTATAATATAGTTTTTATTGTTGTGAGAATTTTGTGCATGAGTTCTATATTTACATCATTTCTACTTCTCTCTTTTTCATCTCAAGTTCCTCCTGGGACCCCCATTCCCACTCAAGTTTATGACATTATTATTATTATTATCATCATCATTATTATTATTACTATCATCATCATCATTATTCACTTATATATGCATATGTATATGTGAATGCAATATGCTGAGTTCCTTTAGTGTTTCTTGTTTGTACTTGTGTCTAAGGCTGTGTTCTTGGGATTGGAGATTCTCCCTCTCTCCATAGCCATTAATTACCTGTAGTGCTTCATCTAGTGGTGGAGATCCATGAACCTGCCGCAATCCATGCTGGCATAGCAACTGATATTGTCATCACTCAGGTCTTGTTTAGGCAACCATAACTGTTGAGAGCTCATGAGTGTAGCTTCCATGTCATATATAAATGACACTATTTAGCAGCAGATGTTCTTGTCCTCTGTCTCTTGCAATCTTTCTGTTCCCTCTTCTGCAATGCTTCCTGATCATTAGATGTAGAGGTTCTGTTATAGATGTATCGGTTAGGGCTGGGCACCCCACAGTCAGTGTTCTATGCATTTTGACCAATTGTGGACTTCTGTGACAGTGTGCATCTACTACAAGAAGAATCTTCTTTGATGAAGGGTAAGCACAACATTTATCTACAGGAATAAAGATAAATATTTAGAATGTATTTAGAAATTATGCTATTAATGAAAGTGGGAGTAATAGGCTTTCCTCTAGGGTCCATGACCTCACCAGCCATGAGTAACTGCCCTTGTTTATGCTACCAAGCATGAGCTACCTTCTTTTGAGTAGCCTTAAGTCCAATTACCGGTACATGGATGTTGGCTAACCCTAAAACATAAGTGTCATTATTGCACCCTATGGGTTATCTTATTGTGTTGGTTATTGTTATGGATCACAGGTTTTAGAGCTGAGTAGGACCATTGATTGCAAAGAACCTTTTATTACCATAAGAACTATTCTTCATGGAAGCTTTCAGGTCAGCTTGACCTTCATTCCTCTAAGTTCCAACTCTAAAGTGTGTGGTTCTTCACCAATAGGGTCTAACTTCAAGTTCTTGAAGGTGACCAAGGACAACTGCAATAGCTTATATAGTTTAGGGAGTCTTTTGGACTCCATGATCAGCACCTCAAAGAGATACAGCCAGTTAAGGGATCACTAATAGTTATTTGGTTTCATGACTCTGTAAACTTCCTATTGCAGAAGAAGTAGCCTCAAGCTGATGAGTGATTCTACTTGCTCATGGCTTCTCCCGTATGCCAAGAACTTTGATACTGTGTGTTATTTCTGTGGAGAATCTGGACATTTTTAGTGAGAACTACAGTTCTTTCATGCCAGACTGTGTGCCTTAAAGGAATTAATATTTACAGGACTATAAAACTTGTATCAGGTGGGAAAATTTCTGTATTTTTATATATTCCCTTTGTTCTTACTATCTTAACTGAGAGAAGTAGAAACAGCTGCACCTGAGAAAACAGTTTATTTTTTAATTAAAAATTATACAATATATCCTTATCATAGTCTTTCTTCTCCTTTAACTCCTTCCAGATCCTTATTCTCTCCCTCCCCTCCCAGCTTCATGTTCTTTCTCTCAAAGGAAAACAACAAAAAACCAAAAGATGAAAACCAGACAAACAACTTAAAGAAAGAAAATAATCAGTAAGACAAAACACACACACATGCACACGCACATGCACACACAAAGTCCATTTTGTATTGACCAACTACTCTCTGAGAATGAGGCCTGTCCTGGGATATGGTTGATAGTGCAAGTGACAGCCATTGAAGAAAACTGGTTTTCTCTTTCCCAGCAGGTATTAATTGCAAAACCTTTGGTGGTTATGGGTGGGACTATGTGTCTACTTCGCTTCTCAATGCTGGGGTTTTATCTGGTTTGAACCTGTGCAGGTCTTATGAGTGTTGTCATAGTCTCTGTGAGTTTATGTGTGCATCACCACTGTTGTGTCTGAAATACGCTGTTTTCTTTGAGTCGTCTATTGTCTCTGGCCCTTACAAGCGCTCTGCCTCCTCTCCCACAGTGATCTCTAAGCCTTGAGTAGAGAGGTTTGACTAAAAGAAATTCCATTTAAGGCTGAGTGCTTCAAAGTCTCTTACAGATTGTTCCTTTTTCAGTTGTGGACATCTTTGTTAGTTCCAGATACTGCAGGAAGAAGCCCCTCTGACGAGGGTTGAGCAGGGCACTGATCTATGGGTATAGCAAAACGTCATTAGGAGGCATTTCATTGCTGTTTTTCTTTAGTAGAATGAGAGCATAGGTGTAGTGGATGTAAATATGTTTTGTTTTGATCCCAAGTATGGGATAGGGAACAGACTTGTGAGAGAACAGGAGATGTTTATCCACTTCAACGTCCAACCACTTCTCGCAGGGGGGAAGGGCTCGGTTTTTGACAGCTGAAACACATCCTTGTACAGGCTCTGAGAGGAGGTGTGTGTGTGTGTGTGTGTGTGTGTGTGTGTGTGTGTGTGTGTGTGTGTGTGTGTATGCCCAAAACAAGACTCCGGGGCTTTTTGGGTCTGTTCAATACTCCAGTTTGAGAGACTCCTAGAGAGACTGCTCCAGAGAATGCTTCAGGGCTCTAGGTTCTAGCTGCTGTTACAGGTTCCAGCAACAACTTTGGTTGAATTGCTGGTCTGCTGAAATCCTGCTGACTATGCCAGAGGAATCACTCCAGAAACTGAATTCAAAAAGGTCTACTTCTTCTGTTCCCTTAAACCTCCTTTTTCTCCTATCTAGGGTAGGTGGGGTGGAAGGAAGGTATAAGCATTTAAAGAACCCCAAATAAAATAGGTTTGGAAAAGGTGACCCCTACACATAGGTTTTCTCCTAGGCCCATGACCTATCTAGTCTCAGGTTCTTGGACACTTCAATGGTGTTAGGTATGGGTTCCATCTCATAGAGTGTGCCTCAAATCCATTTTTTAAATGGCTGACGATTCACTTAACACTTGTGCCCCCATTGCACCTGGCTATCTTGCAGACAAGCCTCAGGGTTTGTAGCTGATATTGATGGTAACTTTTCCCCTCTGGGGGTGTGCAAAGTTCCTTACAGTGCCATGAATGCTAGTCAATAGGAATGGAAGTTCTAGTTAGGCTCCAGCTTGATTTACCCATATTTGATGACTAAGTAATTGTGTCTTCAGTAATAGGGTCTTTCCACGGGGTTATGGAGGATAACTAACAGCTTTGGTAATAGTCAGTAATGTTGCAGGGAGGGGAGTCCTGTGAGACCTCTTTTGCCAATGATTCAACAGGGAAACAGTTTGTTGAGAAAAGTCCAATACAGCCCATTGATAGCTTGTCCCCCCCCCCCGCAAGAAGATGCAGGTATTAATAGATGTCATAAGTCAATACTAAGCAAGAGTTTTTTTATGTTTTTGATCACTTCATACATGAATACTTAACTACATCATTCACTCTCTCCCACTTCAAACTCTTCCTAGGCCTTCTCTCTAAAATTCATGGTCTCTTCTTTATTTATTATTACTTTACACACACACACACACACACACACACACACACACACACACACACACACTACTAATTCAATTAGTGTTGCTCATAGGTACATTTTGCTCGTATATATGTGTATATGGCCACTTGGGGTTGGACATCTATGCAGGAATTCATTCCTGAGAAAATTAATTCTCCCTACCTCAACAGGCATTGAGCACCTGAAGCTCTTCGTGGAAGGGTAGGACCATGTGGAATGTCCACATTAACATGTCAACTGGTGGTGTGGTTATTCTGGTCTTGTTCCAGGCACCCATGTTGTTGAGATTTCATGGTTATATTTTTGCTCTTGTGCCTAGCAGACACTGTTTAGCAACAGGAATCCTGAACCTGAGGCTCTTGCAATCTTTCTATACCTGAGCCTTCAGTTAGGGTCAGCAAGATCCTTTAACTGTGCTTCTCTCTAGCCTGTGTATCCTTTTTTTAAAAAAAAATGTTTCAGCTTATGTCTCCTGCCTGAACCTGAAACACCCACAGGTTGATAGACACAGCAGTAAGCTAAATTAATCCTTCACATCTAGATCTTTTAGAGCTTTGGTGACTAAGTTCTATTTTTATAGCCTATGGTAGAGCCAAGAGTGGATGTGGAGCAGACATCTGCTCTGTATAGTGATGTGGTGTAGAAAACTTAACTATTGGGAGTCACAGACTACGGAAAGGACCCCTCTGAGTGTACTCCTAGTCCTTTCACTGGCGGACTCAGTGACCTCCATCGTCTCCTTAGCTCTAGTTTCATCACATGGCCTGAATGAAGGATTTGGTACCATACACACATTCCAGGAAAATGATGGCAGTGTGAGATTTGACACAATTATGGTTTTCAAGCAGCGTTTCTCTCTCTTGTTTTGGAATCTTCTGGACCTGCATATGTGATGAGAGGAGTGAGAACTGCCTAACCAGCTGTTCCAGCATGCTCTACTTTCACACAGACCAGCCCTTTGCCCATAATATCTTGCCAGTGCAAAGCCAGTCAGCAGTGATCAGGGCCATGTCATCCATCCACCACAAGGCCCTTACCTGGTCTCATTTTAGCTGATTTCTCCTGTATTTGTGAAAGTGGCTGTAAACCCCCTATAACTCCTGAATTCAAGGCCATGGTGGTTTCATTCTCTCCATGCTTGTGGAAGTAGTTCATGCTAGAGCACCATCTGGCTCTTGCAAGTGTTCAGTATAAAGAAGCCATTTCCATGCGTGATGGTCAGATGTCCAGCATCCAAGCCTTCAAACCTGAGAATGTCCTCTCAGTCCAATTCTGTTCTTCTCCAAATATATCTTATGTTCATATCATCCAAAATATCTTTTTATTATCCTTGTTAGCTTGTTAGGCCTGTTAGCTCTACTTAGTCCCTTCTAAAGGATACTTAGAGACAGTAATTATGATGATAAATATCAGGGTTTCATTTGATTTACGCTAAAGAATCGCAGGCCAATGTTTTGCTTTCACACCTTCCCCTACCCAGAACAGTCACTCCACACTCTGTCTCATGGTACTTGCACATAGTGCCTCCATGGTAGCATAGTATAATGCAATATAATACAAAATTAAAATGTAAAGAACTGGCTTATGAGCTCCCTAAAGGCAAAGACAGAGTCTTATTTATTATTTGACTTTCATTAATCAAATGAGAATAGCATTTTTAGTATATAATTATATGATATTTTTACTGTGGCATATGTTTATGCCTTGATGATATATTATACTTATATACATGCCATCTCTCAACCTTAAAATAAAATGAAACTTTTAACCTGAACCAGCTGTTGATGTGTCTGATAGTGGGAGAAAGGGTCTGCACCTCCTAGCTTTCTCTGCACTGGGGCACCCTTGGCTAGTGGTTTCTCCCGTTCTCCTTCCAGCCACATTGAAGGAACTAGTCTCACAGACAATGATCCGCTGGGCCCAGGAGAACCAAATCCAGGATGCAGAGCTGGTGAGGATGATGTTTAACCTCCTCCGGAGACAGTATGACAGCATTGGGGAGTTGCTACAAGCTCTGAGGAAGACCTACACCATCAGCCAGGCCTCCGTGAGCGACACCATCAACCTGCTGGCTGCCCTGGGCCAGATTCGGTCCCTGCTTAGCGTCAGGATGGGCAAAGAAGAGGAGCTTCTCATGATCAACGGGCTAGGGTAGGCACTACAGCAGGTGCAGTTTCTAGAGAATTCCCTTTTTCCTCATGGCGGTGCATCTTATCATGTGATCTACCTCTGTAACATGAGACACTAGCCTGTTACTTAAGGTGAAAGGGTGTTGCCAAAAGAAATGAGCAGAATTCTTAGAGATTCTTATGAAAATAGCCTATGTGGGGTCATGAAAACAAATCTGGAGGAGAGGACAGTGTATTAAACCTGAGAGAAACAATTTGAGCATTGGAGCCTTTGACTGGGCTCTGAGGCTCCTGAAACATCCCCTTCTGGACGTTTTTTCCCCAGTTCTAAATTGTTAATTCTATGATGCCTTGACTTACAACAATAATAGCTCATGGATCTGCCTCACAAACCATGTAGTCAAGACAATTCATGGTAATTTAGGTGCCAGGGGGATTTCCTTTCATTACAGAGCATAGGGGAGAAAACAAGTGCCACAAATGTTCACTGGCCAGCCACAATGTTACATGATTAAAACCAAAAGCAGCATTCTTCCTACCATCCTTGAGCTGGCAAACTACAGAAGCATCATTAAGGACCGGGAAAGTGGTTTGGCTGATTCTCAAGAGACAAAGGGTGTGTGCATAGAAGCATTCCCCGAGTTCATTTGCAAAGAGGAATGTTGTGATAGAAATGAAGAGAGTTTTCTAGGAGGGAGATGGGCTGCAGAAATGGCCTCTTCTCCATCCAGCCAAGGTACGGGCAACCATTGTATCTGCTAGATCTTTTTGCCTAAGGTTCACTGTACGAGTTTGTGTTAAGTCATGTAAAGCGGTAATGGTTGTTACATGTTCATGCCCTTGCCTCTTGAAGGCAGCTATCCACAAACTTCATGGTATCTAATACAAAATCCCCTTAAGAACACTGTGCATTCCTATCACTAAGAAACTGAGTACCTGGAGACACAGCTATAAGGGGAGAAAAAGAAGTTCCTAGGTACACAGAGAAAGAGAAATCCACTGATTTTGGGTAGTCTTACAATTTATTATAAGAAAAAAAAAAAAAGAACGGAGAGTGAATTGTTTAAATATCTTTAAAAATAAACATTTTAAAGAGAAATGGCAAACACTTAGAAATACTTTGTGCTCCTTTTTGTGTCAGCTGAAAAACAACAAAAAAAACCCTCATGTGTAGTCTATCACCTAGTGCCGCCTTATTAAATTTTCAGCCTATCGCTGTAATGTTACTTCACTCACATCATGCTTGGGTGTTCTTGATTCTATATTTTCATAGCGGAAAAGCAGCAGGTGCTGAATTCTCCCTCTGGTTGCTTTCTTAGGGACATAATGAACAACAAAGTGTTTTACCAGCACCCCAACCTCATGAGAGTCCTTGGCATGCATGAGACCGTGATGGAAGTGATGGTGAATGTTCTGGGCACAGAGAAATCACAGGTAATGCTATTCTTAGTCAAGACTTGACTTTCAGGCAGGAGTACATAAAGTACTTGCTCTATGGTCTCAGTTTTTCTCCCTGGGAATAGGTAAAAATTTTTACAGTACCGAAAGGATCCAAGAAGGGAGTCGTTGCTGTTGGAATAGGATGAAACTGGGCATTTATACCAGTTTTCCTAACGTCTTACTTAAATCTAATGGCTTCCTTTTGGTTTTGCATGTGTGCATATGTGTAGTGTACATGTATATATGTGGGAGTGCTCACATGTATATGGATACACATGTGTGGGTGTTCATGCACAAGTATGCACATACATATGAGGGCCAGAAGTTGGCATAAACTATCTTCCCTCATTGCTCTCCACCTTACTTGCTGAGGCAGGGTCTTTCACTGAGCCCAGACATCATAAATTCAGATAGTCTACCTAACAACTGGTTCTGGGGATTCCTGTTTGCCCCCTGAATGGTGGGATTACAGATGGGCCACTCTTCCTGCCTTGCTTTTATGGGGTGATAAGATTAGAACTCCAGGCCTCACACCAGTGCAGGAAGCACTTTATCCACTGACTTACTTGGACCACATAACTTCTGATGGCAATGTATGGAGTATGGTTTCAAGTGTTGCAGATTCTAGGATGCTACCATCCCCGGAATAAATAGTGTTCTGTTGCTATGATAAATTAAAAAATAAATATAAAAACACTGACCAAAAGCAACATAGAGGAAAAGGGGGTTTATTTGACTTATACTTCCAGGTCATAATCCATCACTGATGGAAGTCAGTACAGAATCCTAGAGGTATGGGCCATGAAGGAACATTGCTCGCTGTCTTCTTTTCTAACTCTTACTGAGCTGACTTTCTTATATATAGCCCAGGACCTCCTACCTAGGCATGGTGCCACCCACAGTGGGCAGGGCCCTCCTACATCAATTGACAATGAAGCCAATCCCCCATAAGCATGCCAGCAGACCAATCTGGTTTAAGCAGTTCCTTAACTGAGACTTCCCTCACAGAGGAGTCTAGGCTGTGTCCAGTTGGCAATTAAAGCTAACCACGTCAAGAGATTTCCAGTGCAGACTTCTCCACCACTGTCAGGCAGGAATACAAAGGAAGAACAGAATTCAGATACCCACTTCTTTCTCTTGGGAAAGTTAAAATCTCTCCATAGAATGCTTAGCACATTGAGATGCCGCAGTGGCTGTAGTTGGGAAATTAGGGTCTTTCTAGGATTCTGACATTGCTGAGTGTGCTTTGTAAGATCCAAACTAAGATGCCGCTTGTGGCAGAGATGCGGGAAAGGCAAGCAAAGCACGTGATGAAGGATGGCATCTCCATGCTAACCTACATGCATCTAGGTGACAAGCACCTTAGGCACCTGTAGAAAAGCAATGGTTGAGGACACATACCTGGGGACATGTTCACGGGAACAGGGCATGTTGCCTTTCAGACTTTAACCATGAGGGCCACCTGTGACCCAGAGGACCTGAGTTTTAATGGACTAATGGGCCTTGTTTTTCTATGACTCCCCCAACTCTGTTCCTGAGACTACCTTTTATAGTTCTCCTCAGTCCGGCTGGAAGCAACGGCAGTGTGCTACAGGGTCAGGCAGTGTCCTGGGACATGTAAGAAAACTGGTTCTAGTTGATAGATGTTTTCCTTTGAAAGAATAGCCATGGGTGCTATAGCTGATTTCCAGCATTTTTGGAAGCCTCAGTCTTAGGCATTCTATGTTCTGCCCTCCTACGAATCTCTTAGGGGAAAGAGGTATAAGGGCAAAGTTCATGTTCCAAACAGTTCCCAGCCTGTGAGACTTCAACCTAATGTCCCATTTAACATTCAGCCATTCATGAAAGTCTCTGGTAGATTCTTTTAATACTTCCTGCTTCTGCCCATAGATTGCCTTCCCAAAGATGGTTGCTAGCTGCTGTCGCTTCCTCTGCTATTTCTGTCGAATTAGCCGGCAAAATCAGAAGGCCATGTTTGAGCATCTGAGTTACCTACTGGAGAACAGCAGTGTGGGCCTAGGTATGTCTGGCATGCATTATAACTTCTACACTCGGACAGAGGCAGTCAACATGTACGCTGTGATGTATGTAACTACAAAGCCAGAGCCAGCCTGTTCTGAGAACAGATGCATAAAAACACGTCTACGGTGGGGAGGCCTGGTGGCACTCAGAGAAAGGATAAGCAGGATACCAAGATGAGACTTGATAGATAGCCTATAACCATATATTGGGGAGGGAGGTCCCCCTTGTTCACAGACCTAGGGGAGGGGAATAATTTGATGGGGGGGGGGAGGAACGGGTGGATTCAAATGAGGGGAAACAATTGAGATGTAATTTGAATAAATTAATTTTTAAAAGTGACAGAAAAAAAAAACATACCTATGATATCCACTTTCTATTTAGGTGTGGCTATCAGCTGCCTTTGGTTACAGAGCCAATCTCCCCTCTTGGGTCCAATGACCTGCAGTTTATGACATGCTGTCCAGAATTGAGGATGTATTCTGAAGGCAACCTCTCTCCCAGTCCACTCAGCTGGTCAGTGAGTCCAGCCCTTAAGACCAAGGTCATGGATCTAATCCTTTCTTGGCAAGCTGGCTTGCAGGATTCACTCCTGGCCCTCCAGCCAACCAGCAAATGCATCCCTAGGCAGCAAAGCAGAATGCCAAAAGCAGCTATAGATAAACAAGATAGTGGATGTGGATAAGCAGTAGCTCGCCACCCCTGTGAGACAAGTAACTCACTTTGTTGCCTGACTCAACCAGGCTGGATATAAACCAAATGGGCTGTGGAATACACAAGTGCACACACTTGAAGTTGGAAATCTCACTTTTGTGTTGTTGTTTGTTTTGTTTTGTTTGTCACATGCAACCTCAAGCTATCAACTTTTTTTTTTTTAATGTCACTTGAAGTTTTTCATAATTATAATCTAGGAACTAAACAAACCAAAATTAAATATCACAAGCAACATTGGTACACTAATGTAACTATATGAACTCATGCAGTTGGAAGCTATCTTTAAACTCCAAGTGGTAGCTCCAAGATTTTCTGTTAATGCCCGGCTGGTGCTCTGGAGAGGGTCCAGGGTAGTTTCTCTCTGGGGTGTTGGAATGCGGATGCCCTTCTAGTTCACTTTATCTCTTGGGTGGCCAGAGCTGATGGCTCAGGCAACCGATCAGAATTGAAAGAAGAAAAAGGAAGGAAGGGGAAAAAGAGCCCAAGGTTTCTTCTCTAGGGACTGGCTGTACTGCGGCTGAGGAGAACTTAAACTGACCATCTTTTTTCCTATGGCTGAGGCTGTAAAAGCGGCTTTTGGCTAGAAACTGCGCAGGGGTCGTAAAAGGAGGCTCTTTGATCTGTAGATAGGCCTCTTTACGGAGATCTCCAATAAGTTGGTGTAAACTTAGGCTTATTAGCCATAGAAGGCTGATGCCCCTGAGTCTGCTAACTTATTTGCGAATCTATAGAGAAATAAGAAGTAAGAGAGATAGAAAATAAACCACTCACACACATACGTTCAAGAGAAGAGGACCAGGAGAAAAGGTGGATGAAGTCAGGCGTCTTAACTTCAACTGAAGTTAAGCTGCTCAATCTTTCTTCCTCTGCTCTCCTCAAGTTTCTCCTCAATTTTCTTCTCTGTTCTCCCTCATTTTCTTCTCTGTTCTCCCTCATTTTCTTCTCTGTTCTCCTTCTTACGTTTATTGTAGCCCATATTTATACTTCTGAGAAAAGGAAATTACCTCATAGTCAGAAGAGTACAATTAATCACAAAAGCAGATGAATTCTAAAATACAGCAGGTTACATGCTTTAAATCTAAACATTTCTTATCTATGTATCCATTACATAAGTTCATGGTGAGTTCAAAATGACGAAGGTTGGCAGGGTCTAAGGTTAATAGGGTCTGAAACTTACAAGAGTATACAACTTATCAGTTAGGACAGACCTAGCTATCTCTTAGTTCATTATGAGCTCAGAACTATAGTTTTATCTGTCTTTCATTCTAAGAAACAGAGTAAATTCAGACATCTCCAGGTAACTTCATTCCATATAGGTTCACATGGAGTTTAAACAAATTTGGCTATATTTATTATCAAATACCAAGATTCATGGTGCCATCTGCGGTGGAGGCTTTATCTGAAGCCACAAATCTGCTGGTAGGCTATCCTAAGTGAGGCATCTGGAGGTCCACAAAGGTATTTATTGCAGCCATAAACTAACTTTAACTTTTAAAACTATTTGAGCCAAATCAGGAATTCCATAATCAGGGATTAATTCATCTGGATAACAAAAAGTACATCTTCAATAAGATCCTCTAGGAAGTTTGCTCAATCAGAGCTGGTCAGTACCCAGAAAATAACAATTCACGCCAATTCCAGATGTATTTAGTTTTGGTTTTTCAAGACAGGGTTTCTCTGTGTAACCTTGGCTGTCCTGGACTCACTTTGTAGACCAAGCTGGCCTTAGACTCACAGTGATTCGCCTGCCTCTGCCTCCCTGGGTGCTGGGATTAAAGGCATGCGCTACCATGCCCAGCTCTAATGCCAGATTTCAGAGAGATGCAGCAGTGCACAATTGACAGGGTAGTCAGAGGTTGGAAGCAATTCTGGGGCACATCACGATACAGACCTTGCAAGTACCAGATCACCTCCAGAGATCTCTCATGCCTCCTGGACTTTCCCAAATCAATGGCTCCTGACAGCATGTCAGAGGCTGGAAGCAGTTTCAGGGTACATCATGGTATAAGACCTTGCAAACACCAGATCACCTCCTAGACAGCCCACATGCCTAGTGAGCCCCCTCAACAGGGCAGCTCTAGACAATTTTCCAAGTCATTTGGGCCCCAGTGAAGGAGCCTATGAGTCTTTTGAGTGATCACCAAATGGAGACACCCCCCCGCGACCCCCCCCACCGCCACCAAGAAGTTTTGTGTTACAGAAGTACTTGAAACTATGTGGTCCTGACCTGTTCCATGGAGTGATGTTGCGTTAACTAGTATTCTCAACCTTAATGAATGTGAGAAGGAAGGACAACAAAAACAGCTTTTCTAAAGTTGGACCAGCAGGCCTCTCAGAGAACTGTAGCATAAGCCAGATTTTAGTGTATTTGCTGCCCTCTCCTGTCCATGTTTGTGCACTGCAATTCCAAGTCAGACCTGAATGGCCTTAATGCCCAGTTTCTTTTGGCTCTGTCCTCAGCTTCCCCGTCAATGAGGGGGTCCACCCCATTGGATGTGGCAGCCTCGTCTGTGATGGACAACAACGAGTTAGCACTGGGCTTAGAAGAACCAGATCTTGAGAAGGTAAGTGGTTGTTGTGGGGAAATACCATGTTCTTTTTCTCCTAACTCAATTGCAGCCACACAGGAAAAACAAGCCAGTGTCTGGATTTCCATTCAGATCCATTTCATACTGGTAAAAATGTGGTATAATATGAGAGCCTGGCACCATGGTTATGACCCTATGACCATGCATGAGCAGAGATAACCAGCATCTTAGACATGAGAGTGTGAGCATTTGTGTCCTTCAAATGTGGAGGCCCATTTCATTGGTCTACACGGAATATCGCTGGATGCCTGTGGTTCCTAAAGAAAACTTCTGTGTGATATAACTCATGAGTCCACACATGAAAGAGACCGGACGCGAAGTTGGGAAATCAATGTGCTGTATATAGGCACATCAACACCTCATGCTGGGATTGTGAATATAGTTCTGGATAGTGGTGATAACCAAGCTGGTCTGCTCAGAGTTGATAAAGATGCAGTGTTCCATGACTTAGAATAACCTGTCTAGAAAGTTCAATGTTCTTAACAAGGAATTCTGTACTCATCTTTACTAAGGTTGCTGCAGTAACTAATATGTGGTATGTCCAAAGTTTATAGCAAAAAAATAGCCATAGTGGGTTATGTTGGGACTTTGATAGGTATGGGGTTGGAAGTCCTTCTGCTATCCTGTTCATGGAACTATTTGTTTGTCTGGATGGAGGATAAGATTAACAATCTGTATTCTAATTGTGGAGAACAATCGTCAAGGTGTGGGGAGGGACTGGTAGGGGGTCAAAGGTCATCCACACTATACAGTGAGTGCATTTGAGGTAGTCATCTGCATTGCTGAGGAAACAGGCCAGGCATGTTTAGGGCTCACCCAGGAGAGCCCACATCTTGAACGGTTAGAAAGCCAAGCATGACAGAAGCACAGAGTGCTTGGGACCATGGTGAGAAAGGTTATGGGAGTGGCCAGAAATTGGACTTTATTAATAATAGAAGTTTACTCATGTGACCCTCAGAACAAATTTATTATTATTATTATTATTATTATTATTATTATTATTATTATTATTATTATTATTATTATTATTATT
>OU015742.1:35575184-35593194 GCA_907169655.1 Acomys percivali
GATGTCTCAGTCATATATTTATGGGAGACTTTAGGATGGAAAAATGGAACATCTGGAGTTCAAAATCAGCTCTATATTTCACTGGCTATGTAAATTTAAACAAGTTAATGAAACCTTCCAACCCCAGTCTTTTTAATATATAAAGCCTTTTTAATATATAATTAAAATGTATTTATTAAATTTTAATGTATTAATAACATATATATGAGTTATTTAAGGTATAGATGAGATAAGCCAGAGAAAACTTGATTAGCTTTCCATAGTATATGATATGAATGTTCATGGTGTGTGCTGGTGAATGTTGGTTGATGGTGATGGATGGTGTTGTGGATGATGAAGCTGTTCATAGTGAGTGATAGTCTTGATGATGATAGTGAAGGATGGGTGAAGCAATTCTTTGTAGGTGACAGTGAATGATGGAGGAGGATTAGGAAATATAGAACGTTCATAGTGGGTGACAATAAATAATGGTAGATGATACAGGAGAGATCCACTTTGGGTGGTGGTGGTAAATGATGATGGTGAATGGTAGAGGAGTATAAGGTAAGTGATGCTGAATAGTGATGGCTGATGATTTTTGGATGATGGGATATTCATAGTAGATAATACTAAGTAATAGTCAAGATGGTAGGTGATGATAGAGGTGTTCAGGGCAGGTGACATTGGGAATAATGACAGTAGATAGTGTATATTGGGATGAGCATGATAGACTTAGAGAATTATTATTACAGTGATATCAGGTATATGGGCAATGTCCTGATAATAGATGATGATATACATGATAGCAGGTAATAGAGGTGTTTATGTTAAGTTATGTCTAGTGATAATAGGGATTCTTTTAACTAATGGTAATAGTGATGCTAGAATATTATAGTTGGCATAGTGGTCATTACACGTTGTGGAAACAATAGAGGTTGGGATGATAGACATGGTTTAAAATAGTGATGAATAATAGTAGGGATGGTAATAGATGGGAAGAATGATTTAAAAAACTACTAGTTATTGAACTTTTAACACATGCTAGACTATTCAATATATTTTTATAAACATTCACTATTAGATTATACAATAATTCAATGTTATAATATCTTGATCTATTCAGTCAGTTACAACAAAATACCATTGACTGGTTAAGCTGTAAGCAAAATAGATTTCTGTCTCAAAGACTTTAGAGTGGGCAGCCCAAGGTCAGAGCACCATCAGACTAACTTGATAGTGAGGTTTACTGATTGCTAAATAGCATGGCTGAAGTAGCAAGGTTCTTGGGAACCTCACTTATAAAGATGCTAGTCCTATTCATAAAGACCACATCGATTAGCTAATCATTCCCAGAGGTCCCACCTTTAAACACTATTACACTGAGGGTTGGGATTCAGGTTATAAGTTTGGCATAATACATGCATTTGGACCATGAAGTTGTCTTCATGATCTTAAAAATAAGTCCTGGAAGCTTAAAGAGATTAAATGCTTTGCCTCAAAGTCACATCAGTAGAAGGACATGAAAACACAGTATGAATAAGCATAGTCTAGAGGCTAGCTCCCTGATAAGCCAAGAAAAATGGTATTTTCTCCTTTGAGTTTATCAAAAACTGTAGCATGGACATATGTGTCATATTCTAGTACTCAGGAGGCTGAGGCTCCTGAGTGACACAGTCTCCTGAGATGAGGATAATGGGAAGAAATGAAGAAGAGGAAGAATAATAATTATATTAATTAATGATACTTTAAAACACTTTAAAGCCAGAGTGAAAAGCTTTTTGATATCAAAATAATACAATTGAAAAACTCTAATATTATTTTAATGGCATAATCTTAATGTTTTATATAACCTTCATAAATAAGACTTCAATATAAAAGAATTTCTTAAAAGATCATTTTCTCTACTGTATTTACTGTACTTTTATTATCTTTCGCTTAAAAGCTTTGGGTTGGGAGAGAGGAAGCGTCTATGTACCTGAAAATAGCCAACTCTGTAGCCAGACACATGCTATGACTGCTTGTCCATGACTAATCACTTCCTAATGTAGGTATTAGGAAGGAAAGACCTCATTCCCATCCACAAGAGGGGAAGATATTCTGTGCTTTTTGTTGCAGGCACCACTTCATCAGGTTATAAGCATATTGTGAGAAATACAGTTATTCCCTAGGCCTTGGAAGCTGCTGCCCCAGGCTGATACACTATCAGCAGTCCTAATGTTCATTATCTGTCACATGACATATGAAGACTATGTGAGAGGCTGTAAGAAGTAATGAACTGTGTTCTAGAAGTTTTGTGTCTTTCAACTCAAAGCATAAAACAGCATGGTTTCAATTAGAATGGTTGGGAAGGTGTCTGGAATCCTTGTTAAAGGTTCTGTAACCCACCACACCTACACATGCAGTGGGACACCTAAGTGTACCTGTGCCAGGAGAGGTGATGTTTGTTGGGATTTCATAAAGTCAATGTAGGAGTGATTAGAGAAGAAGACAGTGTTAAACAGTACCTTGGAGAAAGAGACAGTTGTATTTCTTTTAATTTCTTATTATTTGAGATAATATAATTATATCATGTCCACCTTAAGAGTTGTATAGAGAGGTCATGCTGATAGACTCTGCAGGTTCTTAGGATGCATTCACCTATTGGGCTCAAGAGTACAAAATGGTGTCTTAGCTTTAAAGGTCATACAAGGTATAGGTGCTTGAGTGTTATCTTGTGCATTTCTCTCTGTGCATTTGTGGATATGGAGAGGGTTTATTAACTTTTCTTATGACCAATACTAAAGACCAGGTGCAGTCAGAACAAAAATAAATATGTGGCTTTTGTTCTGATATTTATAATATAATTAGAGAGACCCAACAAACTCTCAAAAGTGTCACCAGCAGTAAAGAACTGTTGTAAAAGGGAAAATGTAAACAATGTCATTATGTACCCAGGAACCATTATGTACCAACTAGGATGGTAAGAGACTGAATGATACAAAGAATGTTTGAGATTGGTTAATGGAGCTTTCATGCTCAGCACCTCTCTCACCCTTTCTTACTGATTAAAAGTTATGTGTGAGCTCTGCAAAGCCAGTGCCACCGTAGTCATTTCCCACAGGACCTCGTGGAGTCTCTATGCCTGAGAAAGGGAAGGAAATCAGTTGGGACACCCACAAGAATTGTGTAGAGACTGATACCAGGACATGTGACTCTGTCTGTGAAAACTCGAAAAACAAAACAAAACAAAACACAGAGGGGGGCTCAAAAGAGAGAGTGTGTTGTTTGCATGTCAGTGACTCAGACATGTGATATAAACAACTTATTGGAGGAAAGGTTGATTTAGAGAATTCCACAGTTGCTTGGCCTCATGCCTTGTGCAGAACACTGGGATAACAAAAACCTGTGGTAGAAGATCATCTTGAGCTGCAGAGAGAAAAAGTCATGAAGGAGGAAAAGAACAAGATTGCCCCAAGAAAGACCTCAGTGCCCTACTGTCTTCACCTAGGCTTTACCTTCTAAAGTTTCTAAAACCTCCCAATAGCTCTCTCTACCCAGTGGGTCCCTAGGCTTTCACACATAATCCCATAGTGTACATTTTATATTAAAAAGCCAGGATAAAAGATATTTGACTCTGTTGCTTCCACACTAAGTGTGCTGCCCAGCAGTTGTCCTTCAAGGACCCTGTTGTATTCAGTGCTGAATATTTTGACAATGAACTCACATGTCCAGAATTTGGGGGGGGGGCTGTGTGTGTGTGGGGGGGTGTGATTTCAATAATAAAAATAGTGAATGAAGCTCAGTATAAAACCAGGAATTTAAACTAAAATAGGATTTAAAGTCATATCTAAAAGCCCTGCTTCATCAACTCTTCATACAAAATATTCTATGTCTGGCATGCATCACAAATTAACTTTTATATTGAATAGATGCTATACAGTCTGTCAAAATGCACCTCATTGAATTTTCTAAAATATGTGGACCTAAACTATAAATACACAAGTAATATTTTAGCATGACTAAATCCTAACCCTAGGGTTCCACCATGCCAGTCCACCCTACAGGACTTTATTTTTCCTTAACTTTCAAACTCACACATACACTGTGATGACCTCCTTTATCTTGCTTTGTTTTCTTCCCTGAGTCCTAAGCTTACACTTTCCCACTTTATATTTCCACTGGAAGTCTAAGAGGCATCTTAAATGCCACACATCTAAAGGTTGCATATGTAATTATAATCCCAAACCCACTGTTTCCCCCCAAGAATTCTCCATCTCCTTATCTTCAAGCATGTTTTTCAGATGCACAGACCAAACCTTGGGAAGCTGCATTTCTCCTCATTCACATCCTCTGTCTACCTTTGAAATCTGTTGATTTCATGCCTAAAGCATTTTTGAAGGCAACATGTTTCTCACCTTTCTACTGGCCACATGCTATCCCAGGCTGTTTTATACTTCTGCCCAGACTACTTCATTGACATTGAATCCAAAGTCTAGGGCTCTACTACACTGTATAGTTTTATGTCAATTTGACACAAGCTAAAGTTATCTGAAAGGAGGGCCCAGCCCATTGTGGCTGGTGTTGTCCCTGGGTTGGTGGTCCTGGATGCTATAAGAAAGCAGGCTGAGCAAGCCATAAGGAGCAGGACAGTAAGCAGTGCCCCTCCACAGCTTCTGCATCAGCTCCTGCTTCTTGGTTTCTGCCCTGTTGGAGTTCTTTTCCTGACTTTCTTCAATGATGAACAGTGATATGAAAGTGTAAGCCAAATAAACCCTTCCCTTCCCAACATTCTTTTTGGTCATGGTGTTTTGACATAGCAACAGAAACCCTAACTAGGACATTTACTCTCCTATATCTGCCTGCAGACAAATGTATATTTATTGTCATGAGATAATAAGCATTTATTCATTGTATATCTGCAAGACAACTGCAGAGTACTCATGTCAATCAATGAGTCTGATAGGATAGTTCTGTTGCATGGAGCTCATTCTGGGATCCAGGCTCCACCATCTTTTTTAATACTTGTCCATTTTTCCTACATCAGTGTCTAGAAGGTAGGCTTAGTGAAAGTTTGAATTAATGAAAAATCAGCTAACCCTTTATGGTTTGCTCTTGTTTTATGACAGTATTTTACATACATATCCCTAACTTCTCCCTCTCAGACCAAGAGTAATGTCTTCAGTCCCTGTGATGATTTGGCTTTGTACAGGGCTCCTGGAACTAGATCAAAAATGGCACCTACTGAGAAACATGTGTGGGGCCTTGGTTAGCACCCCTACCCTGTGATATCTATATGGGTATTTCTAGACTCTTGATGAACCCCTTGTTCTCTCTCACTCCTAGGGGATCTCTCTTTTCCCTTGGACTAGTTGAAATCAGAGAATATGTACAACTCAGGCCCTTCTGTTTAGAAGCTTGACAATGGTCTGATAATGCAGTGAGAGGCAGGGTTTCCCCCTAAAATATTTCAGGCCTTTCCCTTGAGTGATCTATTAATTTATTCAAGAACTCTTAGCTGGATAGTGGTAGCAGATGCCTTTAATTCCAACACTCAGTGGAGGGGTGGTGGCATAGAGGCAGGTGGATCTCTGTGAGTTGGACTCCATCCTGGTCTACCAAGCTATTTCTAGGACAGCCAGGCTACATAGAAAAAGCCTGTCTTAAAAAAGCAAGAACAAACAAACAAAACAACTCTTTTGTAGGTGAGGGTATAGCTCAGGGTAGAACTTGCCTGGGTTCAGTTCTCAGCATCAAAAAAAATTAATAAACAATAACTATTTTGATTGCTTATTATATGTCAAGCATTAACAAAACCCTGAGCACATAGAATTAGGTAATTAGAGATAGCACTCCGTCCTCACAAAATTGCAGTTTAGTGAGAAAAGCAGATACAAGGAATGGTTCAGAGTGTTTGAGAAGATGAGATTTCTGAGCCTCACCTGCTTTAAGCTACTTCTGAAGAGTTCCACTGAATTCCCTAAGTCAAGAGTTTATGATTAGAGAATGCGAAGAGAGACCACACCACAGTCAAACCGACTTCATAGCAGAACTTCAGTTAGAACACAGGTTGACAATTAGTGAGTCTATTAATTGTCCCTGAAGTCTGACACCTTTGCCAATGTGAAATGGAGAGAGTCATTCATATTTTCATCCAACTGCTCAGACAAGTTGGAAAGGAAGTTGCAGCATTACCGATGCTGAGTTGAAAGCCTTTGAAGGAAGGCGCTGTGGCCATCCACACTCTTGTTAATCTCATTTCTTATTTTCAGAAACTCAAGCAAAGCTATTGCAGTATACCCTTGAGCAAAAAAAGATTTACCTCAAAATGTTCTTTCTCCCTTGACAAGTACCCTGAAGGTCAGCATTCGGTAGACTTGGTTGGCAGTCAGGTTCACAGAGCTACAGGCAATCAGAAAGAGAGTTTTCACGCTCTTCTGTCCCACTGCTCCATGAAGCCTTTCCAAATGCTTCCCCTTGGTCCCTTGTCCAATCCGCCACAGTGACTGGATGGGTGTCTTCCTCTTGCACTCTATGTTTGCATCGCCCACATGTGTCTAAATTGAAACAAGTACGGAATGGCTTCCCAGGTCAGTTCTCAGAGTCAATCTAATTAGCTAAGTCCTTAGAATGTGAGGTTTGTATTAAAAGGGGCTAATTGGGCAAATGATCTTAGATTTAATCTCAATACACAACTCCAATTTCTCCATCTCTTTCTGGTGCTTCTGTAGCCTATAACTCTATGGTGCTAATTGCTGTGGGATGAGCTCAACTGACCTCAACATGCTGATTTAAACATGTGCTGACCCACAAGCACCTCCAGTGTGAGGTAAAAACATCAGAGTGCAGTCTTTGAGTCTGTCTCACTAATAAGGTTGGGTGTTTTTTCTCCAATTCTGACTCTGAGCATTTCAAAGGACATGTGTATGTGTTGCCTGCTAATAAGTACAGGCTAGAAATATTTGAAAGTAGTGACACATAATACATCTGTGTCAAAGAGTATTTCCTTTCCAATGTGTCATTCTTTCTGGTACTTGTACTAAAATAACTCCCTTGTGATTGAATTATTACCAAGCTATATCAAGGATATAAGGTAGAAGTGGCATACTATTCTTTTAAAAATATATTTATATTTTGGAATTTCATACATGCACACAATGTGTTTTGATCAAATTATTCCTCAACTCTCTCCCACGAACTCTACTCATAGCACCACCAATTTTCCCTACTTATCACAAATATTCCTCTCTTAGGCCTTGGAGCCTAACTAGTGCTGCCAGTATGTGCATCGATTACAGTTTTTGGCTGCTGTGTATTGGGTGAGACTTGAAAGGAAGTTGTTTGTTTTTGAGAAAGGGTCTCGATCTGTGTTCCAGGCTGGCCTTGAACATGCTGTTCTCCTGACTCGGCCTCCTAGTCCTAGGATTATGTACATATGCTTCTGTGCCTAGCTCCCATGACAAATATCTTCACAAATTCTCTAAACTCTCCATGAATGAATGAGCTATATGACAATTGGTGAACAATGATGAGCTGCTTAAAGTCAGTCTCATGAAAAATTCTGGATCAAGTGAGCATAATTCTGAAACAGCCTTACAGTCAGTCCCACAAGTGTTCCCATCCTCATTGTAGCACTTTTAGGTTGAAACAGATGAACCCCAGGGCTGTGAATAAGCTAGGCAAGTGTTCTGCCCCTGAGTTATGTGCCCAGCCCTAATTATTCCAAGTAATTTTTCACAAAACAAAATTTAAACTGCCCCAGGTAGTTTTTTTATGTCTAAAACTTATCTTGTATTCCTCCCTCCAAAATGCAAAGCCTAAATCTTATTCCTTTAAGTATGAGCTAGGTTTAGTGAATCACTTTTAATGAATAAAATACTGCACGGAGTGCTACAAAAACCCCAGCTTCTGCCCTATTCTCTTGATCTGTGGGAAGCTAGTGGCCATGTCATGAGGACATGTAAGCATCCCTGAGAGAGGTCAGAAAACCAGGCCTGAATCTACCATCCAACAAGCAATTGTGGCATCATGCCAACAACCATATAGTGAACCTAGCTAGAAGCTGATGCCTCAGCTGCAGATAAATCATCAGAAGACTAGAGCCCAAACCAACTCTGAGACAATAGGTTCACATGCATCCCAAGCCAGGACCATCTAGCTTACATTCCCAAAGTCCAGACCTATGGAAACAGTGAGATGGGTAGTTATTATGTTAGACTGTGCTGATGTCAGGAATATCTTCAGAATGGTTAATAACTCCATAGCCATCCAAATGCTCACTCTCCTACAGTTCACCACCCATGAGCTACTTACTGGATTTGAAGAAACATGTTTTTCTTTAGGGTTCATGTAACACGCATTTTTTTAAAATGCATTTGAATCTAGCTCAGGAATCATATTCTGGTGAATAAATTAATATTTCACCTAGCAAGCTGTAACACTGCTTTGGAATGCAAACCACATCTCTGAGACTCAACAGCTTGCCCTTCCTAAATGTTCCTTTTCCTTTGTCACTGTTCCACTCATCCTTTGGCTCCTCTAAACAGAAATGTGAAGAGAGCATAGAGAGCTTTGAGTTGTCCCTTTCCTCAGAGCTATTATTAGAAAATGCATCCAGCAGAATCTTCTCTGTCTTGATCAATGACTTCAGATATAACCAAGGCTGCTCTACAAATCCAGGTGGTTCTGGGACATGTATTTCACTCCATGAGACTCGTCAGGTGAATAGCTATCATTTCCCCAGACCAGCTGAGGCCTGCTAGCTTGAGTTATCTTCTTGGCATTCACGAAAGGAAGCCACGTGTTAACTCCTCCCACCCTTAGCAAGATATGAAGCTCTTTTGTCCACAAGTCACTTTTAAATGAACTTGTAGCAGCAGATTGAGTGGTATATGTGCCCTCTGAGGGCTTCAACATGGTTGGTCATCTCAGAGGTAAAAATCCTGATCTGAAGAGCAAGATTCCATCCCGTAATAGTCAATTCTGTAAGGAATCGATCTGGCCTCATTTATAGAGGTCACCTTTCTTTCATCAATAGTTCTCATCATATTAATAGGTCACAAAGCAAATGAAGCACTGCTCTCCCAGCTCATTGGCTACAAATGACTTCTAGGTTATCCTTTTCAGCAGGAAGGACACCAGGTCTCTCTCTTCCTCAGGTGAAAGTGTGGAGGAAAATGCCAGTGTTGTGGTCAAGCTGCTCATCCGACGTCCCGAGTGCTTTGGCCCAGCTCTGAGGGGTGAAGGAGGAAACGGACTGTTGGCGGCCATGCAGGGTGCTATTAAGATCTCAGAGAACCCTGCACTCGACCTCCCCTCCCAGGGTTACAAGACCGAAGTGTAAGTGAATTACTCCAGTGTATGTGCAGATGGCGAGCTGCCAAATACTGTCAGTCAGTGAATCGCAAGGGTAGGATCAGTAGCTTCGCCTGGTAGAAAGAGCACAGATGTTTTATGGTGGTTAAAACACTTAAAATCACTTTGTCAGGCCCATTATTGTTTTGACTTGCCCAGAGAGCTCAGGGATTAGTATTGGCTGCTTTCATTTCTTTAGACCACTCAGCACAGCTGGCAAAGCACTGAGGCGTCAAAGCCTTCTGGTTTCCACAGCTCTTGTCTACAGCATTGCCTCAGGAGGACTGCTTTGGAGAGTGTTTGGAGTTCTTGCAGATGGTTGTGGAACTTAAAGGTTCAGAGTTTAGTTGGTAGAGTGTCTGACTGCCTTGTTACTTGCCCCCCCACCCTGTGTCCAGTAGCCATTTACCTTTATTTGTCTAGTTTATATGCCATAGTCTAGAGAGTGTATGTAACCCAACAGAGTTGATTCTCCAGAGAGTTGACTTTTCCCCCTTTGTTATCAGTCCTGATAGATGACTTAGTACACGAGAGAGAACTCAAATATATTTGTCTCGACTTTCTTATATAAGATGAGCGAATACTAAGACCCAATGTAATATAGCTTGTTGACTTCATAGCCAGGAAGTTACCATAGCATTCCTGACTCCTTGACCAACTGTATTTCCATGTACTTTCAAGGAAGATGCGGGAATGAACAATGGATAGTATCTAAACTCATGTTTTGGTTGTCATGGGATCCTAGAGCTACTGTGGAAAATTGTTTGGGTCCTTTGAGCTTAATGATTAAGACCACCTCATCAGCTCCTGAAGGAAGAAGTTGTGAGGGAAAGCTTCTTGAACCAGAGTGGAGTGTTTTTAACTAAGTAGTACCTACCTAATAGCAAGCAGGTCAGCCTCTCACACCTTCCCCACGGTGATTCTTTCTCTGCAGCACAGAAGATGATGAAGAGGAAGAAGAGGTTGTGCACATGGGCAATGCAATTATGTCATTTTATTCAGCTCTAATAGATCTATTGGGCCGCTGTGCTCCTGAGATGCACGTAAGTGACAGAGTTTAACTGACAGCAAGTTTGAGGAGCCTGAGTGGCAAGTGCCAGAGAAGCTCTGAATGGAGTTTCTTCATCTGTGTCTGGCATTTACTAATAAACTTGACTCTGGGTTCTTACACCAAACTAGTTTCCTCGATGGGCCACTTTCTAAAGAAGGAAACGTGTGTGTGTGTCTGCTTGGTACTAACTGGGTATGATCTCTGTATATTTTGTTTTAAAAGTCTTCTGAAATGAGGCTACCTTATGCCTCCGCTTGGCCAAAATGTGACTAACTTAAAGTTTGGTCATGCCATTGTAAATGGCCTCATAAGTGCCATAGGGGACACTGTGAGGGAAACCCTGTCTTGATGACCATAGCTTTGGGCTCTTGGAAAACAATATTTTACAGGCACACACACAAAGATGGTTCTACCTGATGTGATGTTTTTCTTAGACCTCTAAGTTTGATCTTAAAAGGGTCCATTCTCTTCCGCTTTTCACCTCTGCTGGTGGGATATTTGACATAATTTCATACAAAGCCTCACCCAGGAATCGAGAGGAAAGAGTTGCTCCTCTTGCCTGGGTGTTGGAGGCTGATCAGAATTACTAGGATTGCAGTTTCCTCTGTGATGTACCAGCCCTACCACACCAGCCTGTCTTTACATTTCAACTCCTTCAAGGGAGGAAAGAAACTCAGAAGGAAGCCAGCAGGGTGTCCTACAACTTAGGAGGAGAAGTGTCAGGCCCCTTTTGTTCATACTCTAGTTCCTTTGATGACTTTGTATCACTTCTGGAAGCAAGCTACATAGCTGGAGTGTTCTCAACAAAGACAGCATGTGAGAGCTAACTCGCAAGAGCTTGCCTAAGGAAGAAATCAATACCTTCCCTTCTGCCTGCCACCTCCCTGCTGTAATGTATTACACACACACACACACACACACACACACACACACACACACACACACACACGCATACCTTCTCAGAACCCCCATTGGCCCCTTCTCCTTCTGAAGAGAGAAAGGGGTTAGCTGCACCATCCCTGGCATCCCATGGGTAAGGGAGGAGGCAGGCAGAGTAGGTGCATGGGATCCTCTTTCTCTGGAGTCACTGAGTCCCATCTCTCAGAATGCATCAGCCCATGTGGGATAGATCTGGTCCTGAGTTCCAGGGTAGTTACTTTTCAGCAGAAGGCCCACTGCCCACTCTTGGGAGACCCCTTGTGCAGGAAGATGGACAGTATATTTGTGTTGTGTACCTGCTGCTTAGCCAGTTGATCCATGTGATGGACCAACCTATTCCCCTTAGAATGACTCCAAAGAAACATTCAAATTATCTCTGAGAACCTCCATACTTTTCTTGCTCACCCCCAACATTCTTTAAGCTCAGAAGGAATTGAACTTTGTAAGTCATTTTCTCATCTGCTACAATTCTAAAATCTGGTATTGTGGACACATTGTCAGCACTTCTCAGGTGCCTTCAAGGGCTCCCTGCTAAGACTTGATAGCTTACCAGCTGAGGGTTTTAGCCACAGTAGAGAATGAATGTGACTGCCTTCAACAGACTTACTCCCTCAGTCACCCTCCTTGTAGTAAATCAAAAGGTAGTTTCTCTTTTCCTGTAGCCACAAGTAGCAATCAGGAGGACTCCAAAATAGTCCCCTGCTGAAAGGACTGTTCTCCTGGCATCAGTTATGAGGTTCAGGTGGCCAGTGTGTGGGGGGGTTCATCTCTCTAATCTCTTTCCTGTGTGACAGCTCATCCAAACAGGCAAAGGGGAAGCCATCCGGATCCGGTCCATCCTGCGCTCCCTGGTCCCCACAGAAGACCTTGTTGGGATCATCAGCATTCCCCTGAAACTGCCCTCCCTAAACAAAGGTAAGGATGCAGCTTTGGCCTGAGCCTGTCCTAGTTCTTGTCTGCTCAGTAGCAGGACTCTGCTTCTGCAAAGAGTCCGCTGCCAGATCACAGTAGAGGCCACGTCAGGCAAACAACTTGCTCCTTTCCTAGTGGCGAGTCTTCTGTAGACTTCCCCTAACTCCTTGATCATCCTCGTCTCAAGATGGCCAAGTCTTTGGTCCTCAGGCAGAGAAACACCTCACTATTCTGGGACCAGAGACCATTCTAACCTTCCAAAGGATGATAAAACGAGCCTGTGTCAGCCTTTACCATGCTTTGACTTCTTCCTAGCCAGTGTCCCCTAGAAGAGTGAAACAGCCAGGCTATCTTCTGCAATGGACAGGAAAGGCTTCACCCTGCCCTCCCCCAGGATAATAAGTTATCCCCAGTGCTGCTTGTAGGATGTGATAACAATCAACCCCAAAGCATTTTGATTCTCTGAGTCACTTTGTCTGGTCTTCGGGCACATGCAGGATTTGAAAAGATAACAGGAGTCTCTGACTGTTGCCATGTTGTACCCTTCAAAGTTGATGTTAATATACCCACACAATATTGGCTCACAGACAAACAAATATAGAAATTGCTGTAGAAAATGCATTTTAGAAAAATGCTCTAGTATATATACCACTTTTATAACTTCATAAAGCACAATGAGTTAATAGTGTGTCTGAGAAAAACAGGATAAAGAAAATAGATGCTAAACTTCATGTTTCCCAATGATGCGATGTTTTCTTTTAGCACAAAGCACTTGCTGAATACCCCAGAAATAATACTCATCTAGCACCAGGGCTGTGGAAGAGGCCAAGGCAGCCTCAGACACTCAGCTCCTGATCTTCATTGTGCTGAGGGATGAGAAGGCTGCATGGTGCCCTTCCCTCTTAACAGCCCACACCGACTTCTTGGCAGAAGGAAGCCCTTGAGCCCTATGCCTCACTGGAGGCCTTAGAAAGCCTGTTCCAGTCCGGCATGTACATATGCTAGGACTCCTCTTGGTCATTTGTGGGTTCTCTTTTTAGTTTTTGGTGTAAGACAAGAAAGAGCTGTTTTCCATCCTCCCTAAAAATTATTTTTATTCTCCAAGTCAAGCAGGTTTATTTTCTCTGTGGAGTCTTCACTTTGTCCTTGAGCCAGGTTTTTTTTTTTTTTTTTTTTTTCATTCAAATAAGACTAAACCAATCGAGTGACTTGATCTAAGTATTACCTGAAGCAGACAACTAGAGGAGTGCTTGCTATTTTGCACTGTTGATATGATGACTACACACGTGATATATTGTTAAATTTAATCTACTTTCTTAACATTTTGCCACTCACATCCCTACATCAGCCATGAAAAGATCAATAGCTCAAGCTTAATTTCCTAGAATTTTCCCTTTTTTTTAGACAAGAATTCTCACTGTAACTTTATGTTCCCAATATGGTATCACAGAACATTGGAAAGAAAAGGCATAAGGCATACCATTGTGTTGTATTTTCAATATATAAATTGCTGCTGATACAAATAACTGATTATAATTTATAGAAAAATTAAAAAGTATTAAACTATGATGGTGACCTTTTAAAATATAATCTACTTCACTGTAAATTTAACCTTTTAACAACAATGTATTTAATAACCAACTCGTAAAAGCTTGACGGTTGCTTCTCCCATCCTAGTTTAATCTGGTTTCTACTTAGGTCTTATTTCTAAACTTCCTGTTTCCTGTCTCAACAAGCTGCAGACAAACTCTATGCTTCATTTTTGAACTGCATGAAGAGAAAATGATGTGTTCTGTTTTACAGATGGGTCAGTCAGCGAACCAGACATGGCAGCCAACTTCTGCCCTGACCACAAGGCACCGATGGTGCTGTTCTTGGATCGTGTTTATGGTGTTAAAGATCAAACCTTTCTTCTTCACCTGCTGGAAGTTGGGTTTTTACCTGACTTACGAGCTTCTGCCTCTCTAGATACAGTAAGTAGCTAAAATATAGGGTATGGAGGGGAATTCCCCACCCCCAGGGTTAAATTAGTAACAGTGGACATAGAACAAATATCTTCTGCCTTCTTGGTGTCATAATTTAATGGCCCGCTTGTGAGTGAGAAAAACTGAGGGACCCAAAACTGGAAGACCTTAATGTTTTGGACCAAAACCTTATATGCAAGTAAATTTGACCTTAATTTTCTGTTCAGTCTCTTCAATTGAAGTTTCTCAAACCTTGGGGCTGTATTTTTTTTTTTTTTTTAAGAAAATGGGACAGGGAACCAGACTATAGTGTTCATCATAGAATGTTTTTATAGCCTCCCTACAACCCATCAGATACCAATAGCAATTTTTCTACTATCTAACTCCTGCTTAGACCAATTATGGATACCACCAAAGGTCTTCCAGGAGACAAAAAAAAAAAAATCACACTCTTATGAGAATATGGTTCTGCAGCTTACGGAAAAGGCTGGCTGGAGGCACTTCAGGCCAGAAATACTCTTCCCATCCCCGGTTGTCTTGTCTCATGCACTGACCACCGAGAAAGATGGTCTGTAGCCAGAGGTGTGGCAGAGGTCAGTACAAGAGGCCAAGGGCAAAGGCACAGTTGGAAATCAAAGCTAGGATTTAAAAAAAAAAAAAAGAATCCATCATCCACCGGCATCAAGCAAGAAGTATCTGACTATAAGATAAGACATGCCAGATGTTATATCTGTGTCCGGGGGCAAGTGGAAAGTGGGGACACAACAAAGTTAGATCAGCTTCATTCCAAAAACCAAAACAAACAAAACAAAACAAACAAACAAAACCTGTCTTATGGTAGGTTTGTTTGCAGTTAGGCATCTCACGAGCGCCATCTGGTGTTTAGTAGCGAGAAGTGCAAGCTCTGGGGTGAGGCGTCTGCTGGCCAACCTGAAAATGAGTAGCAGTCTCTATAGATGAAAGAGTCTGAGCCGTGAGATCCTTTCTTTTTCTTATCTTCACCATACTCCACCTACTACTTATTTTGTTTGGAGATTTTCTATAAATTCTTAGTTTTTAAAAATAACTTTTAAATTTTCTGGACTTCAAGTTTCCTGATTAAAGGTTTTTATTAGTTCCAACAGCAAATCCTATTCCATCATCTGGTATTTGATCACATGCCAGAGCACCATCTGCCTCCCGCTCAAAAAAAGAGAAAAAATAAGGGTTTTATGTTCAGTTCCTCATCTGAGACTTTTCAAAGCACAGGAATCAAAGCCCTGCCTTCCTCATTTTAGCTACTCTGTCCCTGACAGAGATAATGTAAAAGACAAGCTATTTTTTTCTGGCATGGTCACCAATGCCTCCAGAAAACAAATTTCTGATAATTAAGACCAAACACCCAGAAATGTAAAGGGTTCAAAGAAAATAGTTTTTCAAATCATAAATTGTAGGAAATGTTCATTCAGATAGAATAGCTGTGATAATTGTAGGAAATGATGACATTTTATCTCTCTGGGTCTCGCGGCTTCTTTTGAGGCCTTCAGTTCTCAACAATGACGTGAGTTATGCTTTGGCTATATTTAGTGTCACTGAATGGGTCTTCCTTTAATTCAGCTTGTCCATCTAAGTTTACAAAGGGGGGTATTGTGAGCAAAGATTATGACCAGAGCTTTAGCAAAGGCCCTAGATTTCTGTTTTATAGATTTCTTTTTATATTTCTCATGCAGCGTCAGGTTCCCTTGAGCGTGTCATTTATCCAGTTGGGAACTGTTCGCAGTACTTATAAATTAACTATGGGCATCAGAGATGCACTTTCTCTTGATAAAGCTGATGAATTTGAGGGATGTTGTGGTATACAACCATTCATTAACCTTGAATCACAAGAGACTAATATGTGAGAGCTCCTTAGGGTGACAAGTGAGAGCTAAGTCCAGAATGCAACAGCCTGGAAGCTGGACATTCAAATATTGCTGGTTTGGGCTGCCCATCAACTGATCTTAGTGAGAGTTTAAAATTCTTTCAGACCATTCAACATCCAACCATCTTCAGATGTTTGCTTTGTTTCTGGGCGTGGGGACTAATCTTTTTTTTTTCCTCACTGTAATGAGACAGAGAGTTGGGTGGGGGAGGGGATCCCTGCCAGCTTTGGCTTTACAGCCAGCAGGGAAATGATCCAGGTGAGGGAAAAGGGAAACTCAGTTCAACCCAATTTAGGTATCCAGTGCTAGGCCAGGACTCCAAGAGTCTGAGCTCAGCTTGTTTGCTTTTGTAACATTTGAGCACAGCACAACTTGGGGCAGGGGAGATGTTCAGATGACAATTAACTCAGCCCGACACAAAGCTTAAGACATGTTCGCAATGAAGCTCTTTACAGAGTGCATGTGGCTCTGTCCCTAAGACAGGTTCATGTTGACTTAGAAACCATGCTCAAGACTGGGCTCTAGGGATGGGGACTAAGGTAAACGTAATGCCTGTGGGACTCAGGGTTTGGCCTGGCCCTAAAATAACACAGAAGTCACTTAGGATGTTGTAAAGTACGATGGCATCTTTCACGAGGATGAGTTTTATGCCTAGAGGCAATGCTCAAGATTGCCTAAGATTTAATGGGAAAAGGTCTGGGATAAGAAGTAAAACAATTTCTTGGAGATATGGGCTGAGTCTGGCTCATCAGACAAGGAAGACTCACCAGATTGTAAACTACATCAGTTCCCAGCATTGAGGGGGAGGACATCTTCTTCCTTTGAAGGATGCCTGTGAGTTTAACCAGTGCTTATCTGCGGGCACAGTGATTTTGCCCTCTACAGATAGGCTGTGAGTATAGCCATGTGTAAGATTCCCTGGTCTTGCATGGAGCTCCAGGCCCCAGGTGAACCGTCTGTTTTCTGAGAGGCTAACTAATGCCTTCACCACCTTCTCAGGTGTCCCTCAGCACCACGGAGGCTGCGCTGGCACTGAATAGGTACCTATGTTTGGCGGTGCTCCCACTCCTTACGAGATGCGCCCCTCTCTTTTCTGGAACAGAGCACAGCACTTCTCTGATCGATTCTACACTGCAGACAATATACAGGCTTTCCAAAGGACGGTCGCTCACCAAGGCACAGAGGGACACCATCGAAGAATGTCTGCTTGCCATTTGCAAGTAAGTGTGCCCTCCTGTGTTCTTGACTTGTGCCTAAGTATTCACGTCTAATGCGTTTATGTGTGACACAGTAGACAATTTTATAACACAACAATGCATTATGAAACTGGCTATAAAGTCTGAGGAAACTACAAGGCCTTTGTCATATACCGAGCCTTCCCACAACTATTCCTCTTAGAATGTACTTGTTCCCTGTGTCGGTCACATAATCTTCCTTGGAATCAGCTCTCATTATAAGAAAGGGAAGGGTACAGCTCAGGATTTACCCATTGGGGTGAAAAACCAGGAAAATGAATGTCTTTTATGTCTGAAGTATTTCTACAATGAACTAATTGTCTAGTTCTGGAACGAGACCCAGAAAGATTTCTCTACCATCTAAAAAAGAGAACTTTTACACTGTCTCTGTGTGTGAATCAAAACAGTCCACCTCCAGGTTTCCAAGACTTGAGCAAAAGAATCTAGTCACAATGGGGAATAAAGACAATAGCTCTTGCCAATGTGAGCAGACAGCAAAGGCAACAGAGGAGTTCAGGGATCTGCAACCAAGCCTGGAAGGACAAAGGATGAGGTCCTTTTTCATAACTGGTATTGCCCCGTGGTCTAGGGTCACAATCTGTGCTTTAAGCCACTGCTTTTCCTCCTAGGCCGTGTATTAGAGCCACTTGTGAGATCCTCCCTAAACATCCAAGTTCCCAGTCCCAGGATTCAAAATCC
>OU015742.1:35595886-35617913 GCA_907169655.1 Acomys percivali
CTCTCTCTCTCTCTCTCTCTCTCTCTCTCTCTCTCTCTCTCTCTCTCACATAATAAGCTTCTGTTGTGTAGCACATATTATATTTCATAAAAGGTACTATAGCTGAAAAGCACAGTCTCCTTAGCTTGGCATTCTACAGATCACTGCTGTCAGCTGATGCTGGCTCCTAAGAAGCATGGCTGGTACCAACTCAGTAAATTCACTTTGACATTTCACATGAATGGTGAGGGGTTTGCCCCCCACCCCCACCCCCACCCCTTAGACCTGGATCCTTCCTGCTGTTAAAGGGTGTTACTAGTGTGATGCGCCATCTCCTGGCCACCTGTGGAACTGCTTTCACATGATTGAGCTGGACAAGGGCCAGACAGAGACCAACAGCATTAGTCTTCAAACCTACAGTGTGCCCACCATCCCCTCCCCAGAGCAGCACACCCCAGGATATCCCAGAACCAAGTGATCATAAGAAATTACCCCCACATGTGACTGACTGGGACCCCTTTCAGAGGGTAACATCTTCTCATTTCAAACAGGGTTGGCTCCTTTCCATCTTTTAGTAACTACCTGGGGGCACAGCAGGAAGCAGGAGAACTAATCAGGCAGATGCCGCTCAGCCTGGAGCTAATTAATGAGAGCAGACCCTTCTTCCCAGAAGGATCTGAAGGGCCTCTTTCTTGACAGCCCACCCCTCCTTCACATCCTGGTTTCCCCTCAGCTCTTCTCCACACTGTCTTCTTCTCCCCACATGTCTCTGGTGCCTGCCGCCCCGCCTGATGTGCTGTCCTCCTCGGGCCTGGTGTCTTCCTCTTCTGACATGCCCAGCTCCTGACAAATCATTACGAGCAGTGCTGGAAGTATTACTGTCTGCCTTCTGGATGGGGGAGCTATGGGCTGGCTGTGGAGGAGGAGCTGCACCTCACTGAGAAGCTCTTCTGGGGGATTTTTGACTCCCTCTCCCACAAGGTAATGACAACTTTCTGAGGAAACAGGTGACCCCAGTGATCCAGGCACAAGGGAACTAGCATCAGTTTGTCTTTACTATGCTCTACAAACTGCAAAGGACCTCACAGGCATATTATGTTAATCCTTTAAGGTGCCCTCCCAGCTTCCCACCTTACCCCTCCCCCCCCCCCCCCCCCCCCCCCCCCAAAAAAAAAAAAAATGCTCCAGAATAGGAGCTACCTAATCCTCAGAGCTGTTAAGTAATATGCCAGGCTCACTGAGCTAACGCATGGGAGGGCAGCCACCAGATCAAGTTCCCAAAGCCTTCTCACTTCCAGTTTAATTACTTAGTGTTCTTGTTCTTTTTCTCTGTGAGGTGTTATGGCCTGGTCCGTTGCCTGTGTTTGCACACTACTTCCTGATTGTGAGTGCGCCCAGCTGCCTCACACTCATTCTCCACCATGCTGATCTTTGTCCCCTCAAACTCTTAAGACAGAATAAAGCCAGCCAGTCTACCTTCCTTCCTTGCCCTCCCTCCCTCCTCCCTCCCTCCTCCCTCCCTCCTCCCTCCCTCCTCCCTCCTTCTCTTCCTTCCTTTCTCCCTCCCTTCCTTCCTTCCTTCCTTCTCCCACTACCTACCTTTGTCTGGAATTTATGTCACAGCAATGGGTAAAATATTAATGCAGATCTCTACCCACCACTGTTTAGAAGTTTAGAAGAGCTTCAAAGTTCCCTCCACAATCATATGTCGGACCAGTTCCCATAACTCTTCTTAGTAGGGGAGTTTATACCCCTTTCTAGCCTGGGAAAACCCTTTGGATAGTCTTGGTATTTATTTGCAATGGCATTGACTCAAACCTTTAAGATTCTTCAACTTAAAGTGAAAGGTGACATGAGGGCTTTATAAAGTGTCCCTCTGCCCTCCGGGAATGCTTTAGTTTCCTGTAGGAAGCACTGAAGGTCAACCTGGACAAATGCATGCTTTGTATCTATAATTCTATTGTGAGCGAATGACCCTGTGACAACTGTGGTTTGTCTATCGGAGCATTCTCTCTTTTTCCTCGTAGAAATATGACCTGGATCTTTTCCGAATGGCCCTGCCTTGTCTCAGTGCTATTGCTGGGGCCTTGCCACCAGACTATTTAGATACAAGAATCTCAGCCACATTGGAGAAACAGGTCTCAGTGGATGCAGATGGAAACTTTGACCCCAAACCGATCAACACTGTAAAGTAAGTTCAGAGCCCCCTCTAAACTGTTTCTGTAATCCATACAGTAGCCGATATTTTTCCTTCAGACTATAGTAGAAGCTTCCGTTTTCCCTTTCCCTTCTGCCAGCCCTGTTTATCTTCTCCTTTGACACTACAAGTCACACAAAGTTTAACCTACTCATGTATGATTATATACTATATTACTTTGTATGCCAGGCTTTGGGGTGGGGTTGGTTTAGTATATGAAAAAGACACACTCATAAAAATAAACGTTGTGCGAGACATTGCAAGGCCCACCCTGATAAATGACACAATTAATTCATTGATGAGGGTTTATTGACAAAGCCCTTTGCTCTTTGTAAGTCAGACCTATATAGATATAATAACATCAAAACAACTCCACAGTAACAGCAGAATCTTAGCAAGACCTCGGGGTGAAAGCAGAATGCTGGAGGCCCTTTGAGAGGTTGGATTTGCTCTTTGCCATACTAATGATACTAGATCTTTGGGGTCACCCTATGGTAGGGCCTTAAAATTCCTTCCCGTGAGTATGCATAATCCTTTGCCGATGTTCAACAGACCAACAGATATTCTCATTGAACTCCAGGTTCAAATGTGTTTAGCCTTGGGGCAAAATAATTGCTCTGTTAGGTTTTCAGGTGTCTCTCCCCAGTTCCGAGTATGTGTCGAGGGCCAGACTGACTTGGTCCCTGGGTGCGTTTTAATGAAGAGCACAAAACTCTTCAGAATGAGCTGGGAAATAAACATGACCTTGAATGACCCCCAGACCTGTGTTTAGTGACCTTGGTTCTCAAATAGGATCCTAAACCCTTCCCAGGAGTGTCAGCTCAGCTGAAGTGTAAAATCCATCATTGGGAAATTAAGTGCACATTCCACTGGATGAAGCCTTGGGTGAGAGGAGGTTGAGAAACAGAATATTGGACCTCCTACATGGAAGAGATAAAGGATGTGGTAAAAATGGAAGCTTGGGCAAGAAAAGAAAATAGGCGCTGGGGTTATAGAAAATGTAGGCACACAAAAAGATGATAAGGTAAATTATGTGATGGCTGGTCATGCTACAAATACTATCAACGTTACTGTAGCAGTTGTATGCCGTGGCGAAGGGGAGACGCTCCATAGTGTTTTGAGCACTCTTCTTGCTTCAAACCTTTGGCATGAGTAAACTGAGTAATGTTTCTTACTAAAACGAAGAAGGCCTGATTGCTAAACCACAGGGTCATAACCAGAGCCTACTAATAAGCTCATGAGCCAGATTATCTCCCCAAGGATGATGACACTCTTCTGCTGTCTCCCTTGGATGAACCACCTTGAGCTTGCCACATTGACTCGCCGAACTCTAGATTCAAGTTCCAGAGAGAATGAATGTGATCCATCTAGTCGTATACCTGACATCAAGTGCCATACGAGAAGCCCATCTGATACACAGGAAAGATGAAGGATGGATGAGAGCTGCTAGGCAAACAGAAGCGACAGGCATCTACTGTAATTCCAAAATTCTAGCAGAAATGAGTCACTAAATCAAAATGATAGACAATCAGTATGTTGTAACATCTGACCCTCCAGCTGCGTGGTCTGTTGTTCTCAGACCGGAGCTATAGGATAACGAGATTCTCATTGACAGAGACCAGGGCTGGCTCTGAAACCTCAGTGGTACTTCAGGAGCCAGGAGAGCCCAGAGCAGCTGGGGAGAAGGCCACCTGTGAGCAGAAAATTCTGCAGAGAAATCCTGTGATGAGACCTGGGTGGGTGCCTGGAACACAACACTGCCCTTGTCACCCCTGCTCAACAGTATAACTGTGTCTAAAGTAGCTTAAGTGAGTGATAGCAAATTGCTACATTGACACAGCTTCTACATGTCTAGCTAAAATACTTATGGGTGCTATAGTGATTTCTTTCTCTCAATTCACAGTTTTTCTTTGCCTGAAAAATTGGAATACATTGTCACCAAGTATGCTGAGCATTCTCATGATAAATGGGCCTGTGACAAGGTAGGGATTATCAGCCAATTGACAATTGGCAGGGATGGGGGGCAAGGGGGGGAAGCCCAAACACATTGTTGAGTCTGATCCTGGAAATCTGCCTGATTTGTCTAAGTGACAGAGTCCCCATGCCAAGAGCATTCATCATTTCTGGGCAGCAATTTCCCAGGGTTGGTAGAGGTCGGAGAAATAGGCAGCGGCAGCTGCTGGTGCTGCATCTGTGGTGTCCGGGAAAATGAACAATTCTGGAAGTGTCAATAGCTTTCTTATCATGGCATTGCCTGGAGTATATGCCCAAGCACACACTTGCGTGTTTAACATAAATGCTTCATCGGGGTGGGAAGCTTGTTATTTAACTTTTTCTTTTAACTCAGCATTAGAAAAGAATAACTAGAATTGAAGGCCTCACTCTTCTGTTGCTAGAGAGGCTGAATTGTATTCCAGGAAAGCCACACGAGGTCTTCCTTTAGTGAGTGCTGCTAGAACTTCGAGGCACTCAGTCCGTCTGCTGGTTAAAATTCCTCCCCTCCTGAGGTCAGACTGCTTTAATATATTCAATTGCTAGGTCAAAGGCATGCTGGATTGGAGTGGGCAGCCAGTAAAGGAGTGGCACCACTGCTCAGCTTGTAGCAGCAGAATGTATTTTCCAGGCAGAGCCATAGAATGTCATCTCCATAGAATGTGTGCTCACAGACAAATGGAAACCATGAGCCACTGTCTCATCACTGCGGATCAAGGCTTGCTACTTACACTGATGACAACGACCACTGAACTGTAGAATGATTCTAGCCAAATAACCTCTAATGAAATGGGCCATGGACGTTTCTAGCCCTGTAGGTCAGGCAGCCTCCACGGCAGTGATTCATTCCCACTGTTATAGCACAAAAGTAGCCACAGACAAAACAAAACACTGACAACAAAAGAGGACTCATGTGCCAATAAAACTTTATTTAAAAAAAAATAGTGGATGGTCAGCTGGACTTGTTTCCTAGAGTGAGCATATGGGTTTTCTATTTTCTTCTCAGTATGGTCACTTTCCAAACCATGGATTTAGGGATTCATCTCTATGAAGTCACAGCTGTAGTTAATCCATCTTCCAATTGTGTGGATTTTACCCTTTGACTCTTCATGAAGTTCTGTAGCACTGGGGATCCCCAGCAGCCATCATCTCTGTCCCAGGCCACTATAATTACCTCGCTGGTCTCCCTGTGTGCATTTTATCCCATCTTTTCTTCACACCACAAGCAAGAAATAGTCCCGATATGCATATTTTGTCACATGATATTAGTGTTTCTCCTGTCCAGCACCTGTCCCATCTTAAAATTATTTAACAAGTTCTAATTCTTCTTTAAATAAAGATCAAAATCCCCACAAGGCCTATTAGACACTGCTGCATCTGACTCTTAATGAGATTTCTGCCCCTCAATCACTTCCTGTACTTTTAGACCCTCTGTCACACATTTTACTTGTGCCCAGAACACTTCCCCGATGGAGCAAAGTAGTCCCTTGCCTTCCCTGCTTCGTCCTGCACGTGTCAATCTAAGCACTAACAGGCTGATGCTCTCCCAGATTTCTTATATGCAGGTCACCTTAGTACCTTATTCTCTTTCTTCATCGTATTTTAAGATAGCTTTATATAAACACATTAATATATTTATAACAGTCCCATACTTGTTCATCTATCCCACTTATCAGTAACATATCTACAGGGGTAATTATTTGATTAGTATCTGTCCCTGACACCAGCATGAGGCTTCATTAGAGCAAGGACATACACTTGCCCTTGCCCACAGGTATTGGTTATCTAACAAAGAGAAGAGAATTTCCCTCTGATCTCAAAACCCTCTTCCTGGGGCTGGGGAGATGATGGTTCAGTATTAAGAGTGCATATTGCTCTTACAGAGTACTTCAATTCAGTTCATCACAACTGCCTGTAACCCCAGCTTTGGGGGGAATCCATCACCCTTTTCTGGTTTCTGAGGACACTGGACTTACATGTACAAACTCACACATATACACATAGTTAAAACAAATTTTTTTTAAATTTTATTTTATTAATTTGTTCTTGTTACATCTCTATGGTTATCCCATCCCTTGTATCCTCTCATTCTCCCCTTCCTCCCATTTTCCCCTTATTCCCCTCCCCTATGACTGTTCCTGAGAGGGATTACCTCCCTCTGTATATGCTCATAGGGTATCAAGTCTCTTCTCCGTGACCTGCTGTCCTTCCTCTGAGTGCCACTAGGTCTCCCCCGCCAGGGGACATAGTCAAATGTGAGGCACCAGAGTACGTGAGAAAGTCAAATCCCTCTCTCCACTCAAGTGTGGAGACTGTCCTGTCCATGGGCTAGATCAAGGTAGGGGTTTAAATTTTACCGCCTGTATTGTCCTTGGCTAGTGCCTTAGTTTGAGCGGGACCCCTGGGCCCAAATCTGCCTATCATAATGTAGTGGTACACACCTGTAATCCCAACACTCAAGGAGGCAGAGGCAGGCAGATCTCTGTGAATTCAAGGCCAGCCTAGTATACAAAGTGAGTCCAGGATAGCCAGGGCTACACAGAGAAACCCTGTCCTGAAAAAAAGCCAAATTAATTAATTAATTAATTAAAATACAACTTTTCCTATGGGAGAAATAAATTATCCAGCCACAGTGGTATAGGTTGTACAGTTCTGTGATTGGCATGAGCACAGGATTTGAATACATAGAAGTGCCAAACCCTACAGCTGGTGTCCAGAGATGCTGTCTAGAGTGGTGCCACTTAACAGCCTCTTATAAAAGATAGCTAGACATTCATCTCAGGGATGAGGTGACTTTATGGCAGGCCAAGAGAGGCAAGAAAGAGCTTGTTGGCTTTGGGGAACCACATAGCTGGAAAATGGAGTAGGGCAGGGGAGAGGGTGGGAGAGTGAATGTGGAGAGGTTTACAGATTTAGAAGTCATGTGAGGGTTTCCATTTTTCCCATGGTGGCAGGCGACAGTCAGAGATCATAAGGGAACAGAATTCTCCAGCAAGACGATTGTGCCTAACAATAGTAGAGCATGAATCCGTAAGTAGGTGAGACAGATTGGAGGCAGGGAGGGGAGAGTATGTAGGAAGCTATTACAGTCAGCTGGGAGAGCTCAGTACTAAGAAGGAAGCCAGCCAGAGAGGTGGGCAAAAGAGTGGGGCCTAGGAGGAGAGGAGTGGGCCTGGGAGGAGAGAGTGGGCCTGGGAGGCAGAGAGATGTGAGATATGCACAGAAGTAAACAAAGACACCTCTTTTAAATAACTAGAAACTGAGCAGGAGCTCAAGACGGGACATGCCCCAGGGTCAAGGAACCCATGAGAGGGGGCACTTGAAGAAGTAACTGATGGGTTCTCCTTAGACTCTCTACTAAACACAAAAGGTGAGGCTCGTGACGTTTGGAAATTAGGGGTCAGCTCTGCTCTAGAAATACTGATTTGACATCAGTCATCAGAGGTAACTGAAGCCACAGACATAGATAGAGAAGCCGGGAAGTGTGGGTCTCTTAGGAAGGGGTACAAACGTGGGAAACGTGCTCATTTGACAAGCGGGTAGAGGCAGAGATTGAGAACAGAACCAGGATCTGGGAGTCTTTGGGCTTTGAGGCTGCAGAAGTCAGTGGCTCCTACTTAGCTCTGTACCCACGGTGCCCAAGATGCCCTACTGAGGAAGGAATCTACCAGTGGTGCGCTACAGTCTTATGCTACCATGACCCTAAGAAGCATGTGCTGCTGTGATTTTGCCAAGCAGATGCTGTTACCTGGCCAGTGGTAGATGTGAGTTTGAGGCAGAGCCTCAAACACTTCCTGTGAGTTTGACACGCTGACCTGAGGCACAGTGTTCTCAGTGTTTTTTGAAACAGCCTTCTCGGTGGCCCTAAACCTTACAAGCAAAAAAAATGAAGAAGACAGTAGCTGATCCAAGAAGGAAGACGGGAGCAGAGGTCAGGATGCCGGAGGCACAGGCTTGACAGCCTGAAAGGACCAGTTAGACATTTGCTAAGGAAGTTTTTAATCTCTGTCACGATCCATTATGCTGCATGAGAACACAGACAGAGATCCGGGTCATCTGGCAGGTTCTTTGTTTGAACTGAGAATATTTCCACAGAGTCACAGTGGATGGAAATATGGGATTTCTCTGGATGAAAACGTGAAGACCCACCCACTGATACGGCCTTTCAAGACATTAACAGAGAAGGTAAGAAACAGGATGTGTAACCATGCGGCTATGCTATGTCATTCCTTGGGCATTGTAGCAGACAATCCATCTATCTCACAATCGTCAGTATCTTCCGTGAACTAGCAAACTGTGCTTGTCTCTTCTCAAGTACCAACTCTCTATTCTTTGGCTCTGAGAAACCATGAGTCAAGAAGCCCCTATTTAGAATTTACAGGTGACCTGAAATGTGTTCATTCTGCAACTGACCTAGGAAGAGGTTTTGTCTAACTTAAGCTGTTGAGACAGGAAGAAGAAATTGCTAGAAAGGGATTTAGAAAGAAGAGAATTCTGATATGTAGAGAATAGTGTGAGAATAAAAGGTCCCCATGGAAGTAGATACAGGTCACTTTTTTCTTTATTTCTTAAAATTAAGTAGTATGGTTCCTCTCAACTTTGAATTCTGGCTTTACAACCAGTAAGCAATTTTTGTAAGCTTAAATTTAGTGCCATACATAAGGGATGACATATATATATATATATATGTATGTATGTATGTATGTATGTATGTATGTATGTATGTATCATTAAGTTTTGGCCATTCATGAAATTGGACATACATCAAAAGAATTCTAATTCCAATAAATTCAATTTCCCAGGATCAAGGCAGAGCTTAGAATAATTGCGTTTTGACAATGCTCCATCTTAAACATGAGACACAATGAATATTTTTCCTGGTATTTCATTTCTTTATAAAGTATAAATAATGTTGTTGATAATATTGGTTCATTTCCCCTAGTAAAAAAGACTGTAGGCTTAGGATTATATATATATATATGTATGTATCAAAAAGGTGTGTGTTGTACGCAAGATGCTACAAATGATATTTGGACCTTGTGAGGAAAGGATGAGCAAATCATCTCCTCAGCGTGCTGTGGAGAGATGGGTAGGGTGTGTTCTGCATGGCTCTTCTATGCAAACTTCCTCTAGGAGAAAGAAATTTATCGCTGGCCTGCCAGAGAGTCCCTGAAAACCATGCTGGCTGTGGGCTGGACGGTGGAAAGGACCAAAGAAGGAGAAGCTTTAGTTCAACAAAGAGAGAATGAGAAACTTCGATGTGTGTCCCAGAGCAATCAGGTATGACAGCCAACACTTGGGTGTGATGATGGGACCACCTAAGATGAACAGTGAGGAGGAATGGGGCAGCCATGTGTTTGTGAAGGCTGATGGGAAGAAGGAAAACAATGGCAAACTAAGTAACTGCCTCTTTTCTCCTAGGGCAACAGCTACAGCCCTGCTCCCCTAGATCTCTCAAATGTCATGCTGTCCAGGGAGCTCCAGGTCAGTACCAACCTAGATGCAGAACATCAGTGCTTTCTACCCATTTCCAGTACAGTGCATGTTACCCTCTGAAAGAGTTAAAGGATAAAAACAGAGAATGTGCCTAGAACATTTTACCGTGCCGATATCAAACCTGAAGAGGGCTGTGTTGTGCCAAGGCTGTGGGGAAAACACCAGAGAATTAACCAGGCATCTAAGAAGGGGGGCTGTGCTTCTAAGAGTGCCATAAAGAGTGATGACTTGGTAAAAGGAAGAGCTATCAGCAATGTGTTCATGTCAAACTCCCTAAAGAAAAGAAAAGAAAATTGGTGAAACACAGCGCCTGGGTGGAAATGCTTGCCTGGTCCTTCTTAATCTCACAATCCATAAGGACACCCTGCATGTGCGACAGGAGATACGCTGTTTCCCCACAATGGTGCAGGATAGCAACCATTGTAGGGCTCATAGCTATATAGCCCAAAAGATGCAACTAAAGCTTTGAGGCACTTCCCTGCACTCCCTCCTTCCTGCACATACAGATGCCTATGGCCTCTACTCTAGCCTGGGGAAGATGCCAATGCACAAGCCCCTTGGGCCTTTAAGGAGGTTTCGTTCCAAAGTACATCCTTTGCTCTTGGTCAAAGCTGAAAGAGCCTTACAGAATGACTCATTCTGTTTTGTAACCTCAATGACAGTAGGTTCCAGCAATGTGTGGGGTTTTTTTTAAGTTTTTTTTTTTTATTTATTCATTTTACATCCTCAGTGTAGCCATCTCCCTCTTCTCCCGGTCTCACCCTGACTTCACCTGCCCAGCTCCCTATCTTGTGAGATAGTATGATACTAAGATAAATGAGGTGCTGGTGATGTGCAGCTTTGGCTGGAATTGTGTGTTTCTCATGAGTGCACTCAACTCTCAGGATAATGCGCTGCAAAGGAAGGGCAGAATCTGAAATCACTTTCTATGTATGGGATGATATAAAGCTAATGAGGTGTGTCACACAGACTAATTAATAATGGTAGACCTCTGGCAGCAGGTGGGTAGCAGCTGGTGGAGCTGCTCAGAACCTGGAAGATATCAAGCCATTTTTCTTGCTTGCGTTCTCTCTAACTTATGTCTCTGGGGTGGGGCACAGGGCATGGTGGAGGTGGTGGCTGAGAACTATCACAATATCTGGGCCAAGAAGAAGAAATTGGAGCTGGAGAGCAAAGGTGAGCTTGTTTCACAGCATCCTGGGGGAAAAGCGAACTGAGATTGTGGTAGCTATGTTTTCCCAGAAGTACAAAGGAAGGCACAGTTTGTGTTTATCTCTCATCTGACTCTAGGTGGTGGCAGTCACCCTCTTTTGGTACCATATGACACCTTGACTGCCAAGGAAAAGTTCAGAGATAGAGAGAAAGCCCAGGACCTATTCAAATTCCTCCAGGTGAATGGCATTATAGTTTCTAGGTAAGTCATCTTCCGTGTGATGTAAGTGGGGCAGAGGACATAATCTCACTCACCATTTGGGAATTTAATCACCCAAGTACAGAAAGCATTAGATTAAAGACAGTGCTTGAAACTTTTGAAGAGGATATAATGAATGCATGTGTATGTATTCACAAACATTATGTTTTAAGTCAAAGCTTTTTCTTGGTATATTACTCCAGCAATTGGAGTTATAAACTACATTCATCGTACACCCATGAAGCTTCAAAATTTAGCTGCCTTTAAAGAGAAATGAGAATTTGAGACACAAACAAAACAATGTTTGATATGCTAGATTATTTTTTAGATTTTTTTCCCTATCCCTTTTAGATGTCTTATCCTTAATTCAAAACTATACCTATAAACTTGCAGCTGAAGATCTTTGCAAAATAGCCACTTAGTTTTCATAGAACCAACAGCTCTCTCACACTTTGATCTGATTGTTTTATATTTTTTAAGCCTAATAAGAGCAACAAGCATAGACAACAGACACAGCTTTTGAACCATAGGAATTAATTCTTCTGCAGCTAAAACCCCCCTGGGTCCTAAGACATTTTATCATATATTGATGAATGTTTTCTATGAAGTTGGCTTGAACTGCCTAACTCTTAAAAGAATTTGCTTACTAACCAATCAGATGTCTATGGAGAGCTATGTATAGCATTGTGCTTGCTAACTTTTTTGTAAGATGAAAAGCAACGTAGTGATCCTTCTCTGATATAACCGTTCCTCTTCAAATAAATGGTTGCCAAGAAAGCTATCTCCCTTTTTAACAGATTTCTGCTTGTTAATGCCAAATAAATAACAACTATACAAATATTTCTATTGTAGCTCATATGAAGAAACCTATTTACCACATTGTAGGAAAGGTCATGCTGCAGGAGACAGCCTCCAGGGGAGCATTTGAGAAAGACACCCTGCCCTGCTTTAATCCTCTTTTTAACACTAAGAAGAATTCTGAGTGTACTTTGCTGATAAAAGTCCTTGCTCAAAGGGGAAGGGGGGCAGCAGAGCCCAAATGACTAGGTTATAAAGGGAAGAGCCTCTAGGGGAAGGGCAGCCTACCCCCTGGGCTGGAGAGTTTGGGGTAGAGGGCAGGGTATGCCAAATGTACCCTGTGACAGGTAGGGACTGAGAAATGCTGGGAAAACCTGGAGGCCAAGTCTGCTCTGATATGTTAAATAGGTATCTCAGCTCTTGGTCCCATGTTTGACAACTAACAATAACATATTGCTTTTGTCATTCCACATAATTTATATTTTGCTCATGTCTATTTATTTCAAGCATACAGGTCAAACCTATGAGCAATATTTGTCATCCTCTCTGACTTACCTGCAGCTCAATATTTTTTAGTAGTAATTGTAAAGATCTTTCTGGAGATTATGCTTTAGCAAAAGTGTTGCATGTTCACACAGTCAGATCCAAGTGCAAGAGTAGATCAGTCATATGATGAGCCATGGCACTAAGCCACTGAAAATTAAATTCAAGATTTGGGGGCAGGGGAGAAGAATTATGGGTGATACACCAAAGTCACATCATTTTCTCTGCTACTTCCGGGGTCCATCTCTGTCCAATCTAGAGGTGTGAAGGACATGGAGCTGGATGCCTCCTCTATGGAGAAGAGATTTGCCTACAAGTTTTTGAAGAAGATCCTGAAATATGTTGACTCTGCTCAAGAGTTTATTGCTCACTTGGGTAAGTATAGCTGCGAAAATGACAGGAAAGAATTTAGTGTTCCTTTAGAGAGAATGATCTAATTAAGAATGATCTTCTTATGTCACCGTTGTTCATGATTCACTGAGACATATGATTTGGGTGGAAAACAGTGGCTGAGATTCATTCCCCCGTACCTAAAAAAATTAGCTTGGTTCCTTGGCTTCTCTGCTGGATTTGACCAGCTCTTTTGTTATTTTGGTTTGGTTTTGGTTTTGGTTTTGGTTTTGGTTTTTTGGGTTTTTTTTGGTTTTTTGGTTTTTGGTTTTTGGTTTTTGGTTTTGTGTGTGTGGTTTGTTTTTGTTTTTGTTTTGTTTTGTTTTTTCGAGATAAGGTTTCTTCTCTGTGTAGCCTTGGCTTTCCTAGATTCCCTTTGTATATCAGGCTGGCCTCGAACTCACAGCAATCTGCCTGCCTCTGCTTCCTGAGTGTTGGGATTAAAGGCGTGCACCACCACGCCTGGCTCTTTTGTTGTTTTTTTAAAGCAACTCATCTTAGTCTCATGCTTTTTGACTATGGACATTGCTAAGGCTGCTTCAGAAAAGGGTGTAGGGAGACAGCTGTGAGAGAACTGACACACCCAACCAGTACAGTCACAAAGTGCTCTGTAACATGTTAGTTCGCAAAAGCAACTAGGCTTGCTCCTTGGCTTTTAAAGAGCTGCTCTGCTTCTAAAAATACTGTGATTGCTTATTTTGTTTGTTTGTTTTTGTTTGTTTGCTTGCTCTGAACAAAGTATGTTATCCCTGTCTTTATAGAAGCCATTGTCAGCAGTGGGAAAACGGAAAAGTCTCCCCATGATCAGGAGATCAAATTCTTTGCCAAAGTAAGTTTTCTCCTTTGCTCAGGATCTCTACCGCTGGGAGTATGGTTTAAAGACATCCACTGAGGAGATTTAAACTTCCAAAAGCTTTAGTGAGGTGGAGGTGTATTTCCCTGTTGCAGAACAGACCCAGTGTGGATAGGAGCATCAAGGAAGTATGCAGCCTGCTCAGCTCCACACCATAGCCTAGGGGCTCAGGATGCTCCTCCTTCTTCTGCACCATCTCTAACAACACGCTTCATGTCACTGTGGTCCAAACTAGATCAACTGCATCACATCCGGGGAAAGGGATGTGTAAAGGAAAAGGCATGGGAGAGAAGGCTGGTGCTTTTCAGGAGCTCTAACCTAGTACCACAAGTAAACCATTTTCTCTTACTCTAGCTATGAGGGAAACTGGATAAGGTATTCCCCAGCTCAGTGGCTCTATGTTCCGCTAAAATCAGCTGTCTGTTCTGTCACTGAAAAGGAAAGAATGCCCTTGAGTACCAATGAATGTTGTCCATATAAACCTTCTCAGAGGACCAAATGCCTCTCTATGTCTGTGCCGTGACAGGCAGACACAGACAGTTAAGGGGAGGGCTCAGCCATGTCTTGAGGTGAACCTGTTGTTGCAGTGGCCAAGAAGGCAACCTGAGTTTGCCAACTATTGTCTTTAAATCAGATCCTCATGCAAATTTATTTGTGTCCTTATTTAGGCAATGGCCTTTCCTTTGTTATAAGCACTTAAGATAATCATCATCATCCTCACCCAAAGTGAGACCCAAAATAGAATTTCCTGAAAATCCACAGTTAACATTGAGAGACCTTTGCTCACTAAGAATAAATTCTTTAAAAGGGATTGTCAGATAGACTTGGATCAGATATATTAAGAGTGATATTTGAGGGGCTGGAGAGGTGGCTTAGTGACTGCTCTTCCAGAGGACCTGGGTTCAAATCCCAGCAACCACATGGCAGCCCACACTAGTCTGTAACTCTATGATCTGCCACACTCACCCAGACACACATGCAAGCCGAATGCCAACGCACATAAAATAAAAATAAATAAAATTTTTTTTTTTTTTTAAATGATGTTTGATGGTTTCCAGGTTCTCCTCCCACTGGTTGACCAGTACTTCACCAACCACCGCCTTTACTTCCTGTCATCTCCTCTGAAGCCACTCAGCAGCAGTGGGTATGCTTCCCATAAGGAGAAAGAAATGGTGGCCAGGTGAGTCTGTGGAATTGAGAGAAAGCCACTGTGTTGGCCAGTTTTGAGTTGTTACAACATGCTTGAGATAAGCAAAGCTAAAGGGTTGATTTAGCTCACAGTTCTGAGGTTTCAAGTTCAACATGAGTAGACACCTTTCTTTCACCCCATGGTAGGGGGTCCAGAGAGCAGTGATGGAGACTCACTGTGATGCAAGTAGCTGAAATCATGGCCAGAAGGCAGAAATGGCAGAATCCTAAGATCTCCAGAAGAGCATGTCCTATTGACCTGAAAATCCCACATTCAAATCCATCTTCTGGGCATCTCTAACCACCCAGTAGCAACACTCTAGAGATGAGCTTCTAATACATGAGTGGGGGTTGGGGGGACAGGGGAGTTGTTCAAACCACCATTCTCAGTGCTAATGTGACTTATTTAAGACACCAGTGACTTGGAGACTCAATGACAAGTTCTTTGTGGAAATGGTGCCTGACATGATGATTAGAATTCAGAGTCTTGATTACCATCTTTTTTTTTTTAATAAAAAATGTTTTGTTTTTGTTTTTGTGTGTGTGGGGGGTGATTTTCAAGACAACATCTCTCTGTGTAGCCTTGGATGTCCTAGAACTCATTCTGTAGACCAGGCTGGGCTTGAACTCATAGAGATCTGCCTGCCTCTGCCTCTGCCTCTGCCTCCTAAGTGCTGGGATCAAAAGTGCTCACCATCACCCAATTTAATTGGAATTTGTTTGTCTTTGTATATATCTTTGTGATTTCAGGAACTAATAGAACTTCACTGTTTAGGGTATTCATGGAGCTAGGGAAATACATACATTACACAGGTCAATTACCCTGAAATATTATTGAGAAGAAGGCGAAGATTCTTCTGAAGCTTGGGGACATTAAACACATAATATCAAGGCACACACTGCATTCAGTTGTCTCCTCATCAAGTTTGCAAGATTAAAATTCTTAAAACTCAGATCTTCCAAGTCTTAGTGGGAATAATCTGAGATTTGAAAGCTGGACCTCCATAATTTGACCTAAATGTTTGTTCATCAGTGCTGGCCTCAGAGCTGAAGGGATGGCTCACTGCCTAAGGGTGCTTGCTGCTCAAGCATGAGTAACTGAGCTTGGATCTCAGCACCCAAATGAAAAGCTGAGTGTGGCTGCTTGTGCACCTGTAACTCCAGCGCTACAGGAGCTAAGATAGGAAAATCACTGGACCATGCTGGCCAGCAGCCTAGCTCCACATTCAGTGGAAGACGCTGTCGCTAACAGAATAAGGCAGAGAGTGATAGAACACCACTATCATGTCCTGACAGCTAGATGCACAGGCAGATTGCACAAGCACACACACACACACACACACACACACACACACATATATACACACACACATACGCATACCAGCCTACCACTCCTCTAGGGATACCTTAACAGACCTTAACATAGGGGGAGCTTCATAATGAGGCTGAGAGGTGCTAGCTCACATGCTTCAGGTTCTGTTTGATCAACAAAAGGCCAACTGTGGATTAGACTTCTAAATAGCAAAGATCTAAAGAGGATAGTGAAAGCCTAAATGCTCTCCATTGACAGTGAATGCAAATGCACATCATACTGAATAAGAGCTCAGCCACTATCACACTCTTTGGAAGTATATTCAGCTTGAAGATTTGCCTAACATAAAACACTCTATGTGGACAAACACTGAAATTAATTTTTCATATGCAAGAGTTACTGCCCATCTGAGTACGAATGGTTGTGAAACCTCACAATGTGTCAAATTCAAAGTACTACCCGTGTCTTACAGTCTTCCTTTTACAAAGCAAGAATCTGAGGTGCATTTAGCTTTACTTTGGTAGCCAAAGTGTCACAGGTGGTTAAGACTGAGAATGGAGCCCTCATCACATTGCATGCCACTTCTGTACTGCGATCACTTAGATCAAGACAGAAGGCAGCTGGTGCTGCCAAAACAGCATACTTTGGAATGAGGCACTGATCCTAGGAGCTTAAACCTTAGGTTGAACTAGTGTGTTCTGTAAGAGCTAAGGGAATGGGGTAGGGGAGACATGCAAGACACTAAGATAATCCAGCAGCGGGCAGGTGCATCTGTTTTCTTCATCTGTTGATCTTAGACTATTAATTCATGGAAATGTAACATTTGTTCAACCAGGCGCCATTTGTCATGGATGGAATACAACCTAGAGCTCATCAGCCTTGCAAATAGCTTCCAAATCCATCCGTGAGCTAGTGTCTCCCACAGAAGCAGTTGTGTTTGCATTGCATGTGTTTTCCCTAGCAGACTCTTCTTTCTTTCCTCCATTTCTTTTACTCTTCTTTTCCTGTGGTTTTTGTTTGTTTGTTTTGCTTAAGGGACTGGAGGAGTTGTTTATTTGCTCATTTGTTTTTGACACAGGTTCTCACTGTGTAGCTCTGGCTAGCCTAGAATTTATTATGTAAGTCAGATAGGCCCCAGACTCACAAAAATCTGCCTCCAAAATGCTAGGATTAAAGGTTAAAGGTCCAGATCCTCCCTCTCTCTCTCTCTCTCTCTCTCCCTCTCTCTCTCTCTCTCTCTGTCTGTCTCTCTGTGTGTCTCTCTCTGTCTTTCTCTCTCTCTGGTCTAAAACTAGAAAATCTCTTGCCTTAGCTCCTGTTCTGATGCCCACCAGATTCCTCTTTACTGAAGCCTTCATTCTTAGTCCACCTCATCTTTTTTTAATTTAATTTTAATTTTATTAATTTATTCAGATTATAACTCAATTGTTATCCCATCACTTGTATCCTTCCATTCCTCCCTCCCTCCTGCTTTCACCCTATTCCCCTCCCCTAGGTCTATGACCGAGGGGGACCTCATCTCCCACTATATGGTCATAGGCTATCAAGTCTCTTCTTGGTAGCCTGCTTATTCTTTCTTTGAGTGCCACTAGGCCTCACCACCAAGGGGTTGTGGTCAAATTTGGAGCATGAGAGTTCATGTCAAAGTCAGTCTCCGCTCTCCACATAACTGTGGAGAATGTCCTGTCCATTGAGTAGAACAGAGTAGGGGTTCGATGTTTACTACTTCTATTGTCCTTGGTTAGTGCAATAGTTTGAGCAGACCACCCTGGCACTGATCCACCCATCACAATGTTCTTCTTGTAGGTTTCTAGGACCCTCTGGGTCCTTCTATTTCCCCATCTCCTATATTTCTCTTACCTAGAGTCTCAGTAGGATGTCCTCACATCTATCCCAATCTCCTGGTAAGTGAAGACTTTTGTGGGACGCGCATTTTGGGCTAGTGCCCAATTATAAGTGAGTATATACCCTTTGAGTCTTTCTGCTTCTGGGTTAATTCACTCAGTATGATCATTTCTAGTACCATCCATTTGTCCACAAATTTCGGGATTTCCTTGTTTTTAATAGCTGAGTAGTATTCCATAGTGTATATGTACCACAGTTTCTTTATCCATTCTCTAACTGGGGAACATTTAGGCTGTTTCCAGGTTCTGGCTATTATGAATAAGGCTGCTATGAACATGGTTGAGTATACATCCCTATTGTGTGATGGAGCACCTTCTGGGTATATTCCAAGGAGTAGAACAGCTGTGTCTTGAGGAAGCCCTATTCCAAGTTTTCTGAGAAAGTGCCAGATAGATTTCCAAAGTGGTTGTACTAGTTTGCATTCCCACCAGCAATGAAGGAGTGCTCTTCTTTCTCCACATCCTCGCCAGCATGTAGTGTCACTTGAATTTTTGATCTTAGTCATTCTAATGGGTGTAAGATGGAATCTCAGAGTCGTTTTGATTTGCATTTCTCTGATGACTAAAGACATTGAGCATTTCTTTAAGTGTTTCTCAGCCATTTGATATTCCTTTATTAAGAATTCTCTTTAGTTCTGAGCCCCATTTCTTAATTGGGTTATTTAGTTTGGTGGTGTTTAATTTCTTGATTTCTTTATGTATTTTGGATATTAAACCTTTGTCAGATGTAGGGTTGGTGAAGATCTTTTCCTAGTCTGTAGGCTGTCGCATTGTTCTGTTGACAATGTCTCCTGTCCACCTCATCTTTAATCTGATGCTTTCTCTTTTGAAATAATTCCATTTTATCTCTTTATCTCCTTTTTTTTTTTCCCCCGTTTTGGGATAGGGCCTCTCTCTATAGCCTGAATGTCCTAGCTATTAAATGCTTGTGTCACCATGCCAGGATTTATCATTTTTAAGCTCTGAGAGGGAAGAGAGTCTCCTGGGAACTCTAGCCCTTTATTATTTTGGAGCAAAGGTAATTAATTGTCTTAGGGATTTAATTGCTATGATAAAACATCATGACCAAAAGCAACTGGGAGAGGAAAGGACCTACTCCAGTCTACACTTCCAGGTAACACTCCAGCCATCATCCAGGAAGTCAGGACAAGAATTCAAGGCAGGAGCCTGGAGACAGGAACTGAAGTAGAGGCCATGGAGGAGTGCTGCTCTTGGCTTACTCCTTATGGCTTGCTCAGCCTGCTTTCTTATACAAGCAGGACCACACACCCAGGAATGGTTCACCCACACATCACACTTCAACATCAATCATTAATCAATAAAATGCAAAAAAAGAAGAAAAAAAGAAAGGAAGGAAGAAAAAGAAAAAAGAAAATGCCCTGCAGACTTGCCTACAGGCCAATCTCATGGGGCTATTTTGTCAATCAGGATTCCCTCTTTTCTGTTTGTGTCAAGTTGACAGAAAGTAGCCCAATAGCAATTCTTTTACTTAAATCATGGACTCTTAAGGAGACAGCAACAATTCTTTGAAATTTTAGGTGCTGGATTCTACAAGTCTGAAAAAGCACTTCTGAGTGAAGGAAAGTACTCCAGTATCCAGTCCAAATAGCTCAACCATATACTTTAGGGAGAAAGAACACGTGCTTTCAATTTATACAAAATGCATGTCCACCCAGTTGAAGTGTTTCCAGATTTCTGAACTGATCTCACGCTTGTGTAGAGCTATTTGATTACAGAGAAAGCTCACACTGAGCAGAAAGCATTGAAGGAGCCTCACCAAGAAATATAGCCTAGTAATTCACGGGCCAAGCACAGAGCTAACCCTTGGCAGTACAGGCAGCACTGTCTAGTACTCTTTCTCCACCTCCATTCCATGAGCTCACCTCAGATAAGCAGCGGCCCATATTACCTTCGCATTAGCTGCCATGTTTCCATGAGTGCTCTTAAGGTCTAGGCCATGCAGATTCTGGCTTATTTCTACTAATTAACAGTGGCTTTGTCTATGATTTTTCAAGATAGCTCCCCCCCCAAAAAAAAATTGCAGGATACATTTGGAATGCATTTCTTCTCTGAGTTGTCCTAAGGAGACTTCTGTCCTATGAGAGGCAAAGATCTCCAATACAAGTCATGAATGTAAGCCTACAACTTCAGCTGAGTCTCACTGGAGCATTATGGTCTGCACCAGTGTCCTGTCTCTGTTTTCCCTACTAGCCAGCCTTCTTTCTGTTCTCCTGCTTCCTGAAGGGAATACAAAGTTCTTGTCAGGCCATGCCGGGGTCAAATGTCAGAATTACTTCCCAAAAGTATCACCCACATATGTGAACTGCAGTCACAGCGTCCCGGGATGTGCTCAGTCAGCAGCATGCTCAAAAGCATCTACAAAGCTGCTTCCTAACTACAATTGATGAAGTATAGTTCAACCTTCAAGAGGCTCCGTGGTGAAAAGTATAAGGGAAGCACAGAGAGGAGTCAGGAATACAAACGACAACAATCAATAACAACGATGACGATGACGATGAAGATGACGATGATGATAGCAGCTTCTTAGGTCCCAAGGACTCAACTAGGGCAGACAATAGACTAATAAAAAGTGATAGCAAAAAATGTACATATTAAAATGGTTTTTGTGTTTAACAGACTCCTACTCCCTACTCTAACAATTAACGTTTTTTTCTAATCCTGACATTTTTCTTTCCACTTTCTAACTAAAGCTTCGCACTCCACTTCAAGGCTGCAAAATGGTTTGCAGTTCATTGCGATGACAGAAAAGCATGCTGCCTTTTAGCATCCTCACCTCTGTGCCCCACCCCCATGTTCCATGAATGAACATTTTAACACATAATGTCTATCACCAAGGAAAGTTTGCACACGGCCATTGCCAAATACTATTCTCATTACAGAGGTTTTTTTAGTAGGACGGAGTTGCCTGCAAGGACCTTTCATGATTCGACACCAAGGCAGTATGGGACTACATTATTTTCCTAAGCATGGTTCCAAGGACCTTCCAGAGGATGTGAAGCATCCTCTTAAAGTGCCAATCTGCATTGTTTCACATGTGAGGGGTGGGACGATGGGGTAAAAATCACTTTTTGAGTCTCTGGTTGCTTTCTGAATTGCAACCTTTTTTCTGCTTTAGCCTGTTCTGCAAGCTGGCCGCTCTTGTGAGACACAGGATTTCCCTCTTTGGTAAGTAAAGGGATGTGTTGCCAAAGGTGGCACACCTTCCTGTAATTATCTTGAGCTTCAGTTTTGCCTTCATTTGTGGCTCCCTTCAAAAGCCTGCACCTTGGGACGGAAGTGTCACCTAAATGTCCCATAGAAAATTGCTCTGAAGCATGATTAATGACCTCTCTGCCCCTTTAACAGCTCAGATTTTCCACACCAATGAATGTTTTAAGCTCTGCCTGTAACATCCATCATGAAGCAGAGGCTGTGTCAGACCAGAGATAAATACCTTGTCCCTAAACACAGCCTTGGCACTTTGTGTGTTGCTGGCTAATTATACTGTGCTAAGGCTTATCCATATTAAGAAGGCTGCATTTAACAATCAGGCTGGTTTATGGAAGTAGCAGGTGATTTTTTTTTTTTTTAAATTCTAGGGAGTGATTCAACTACAATGGTGAGCTGTCTTCACATCTTAGCTCAGACACTTGACACAAGGTAAGTCTGATGTTTTCTTTCTAACAGATCCATATGATGCCCTCTCTGTCCCCCAAATAAACAAAGATGGCCCTAGAAGGCAGCACTCTGTTTCTCATTCCCATGGTTCAGACCTGTTGTCGTGGACTATCTTAAATCTGTAACAGTTGACCAGCTCTTACCCTCTCTTAGTAAGCTCTCTTTTAAGGAAATAAAATGTATAACATATCAGCATTCAATTTGTACCTAACTGTACACACACACACACACACACACAGAGAGAGAGAGAGAGAGAGAGAGAGAGAGAGAGAGAGAGAGAGAGAGA
>OU015742.1:35628406-35659134 GCA_907169655.1 Acomys percivali
TTTTTTTTTTTTTTTAATTCTGTGTCTGTATAAGACTAGCAACCCAGGAGTAAATTAAAGAGATTCAACAAGTGAAACACCTAGTGACTTAGAATCCTAGAACTGCTGGCACAGTTAATGATTTTCACCTGTCTATTTTCTTTACGTTCTGACTGTGAAAGGCGTGTTATTTCACAAAACACAACCCAATAGTACAGACGTGTGTAAAGTTAAATAAGTCTGCCATTTTCTTTACCCTATTCAACATCCCATCTGGGGCCCCCTTCTCAGAGAAGCCACTAGCTTCAGTTGAGTATGTAGCAGTCTTGATAATTTCTCTGCATATACATTTTCAGGCATGTGAGATCATAATAGAGCTTTGCAGCTTTGTCATATTGGATAAAAACAAAGATTTGATTTCTTTAATTTAAAATTCATTCTTCCAAAATATATAATTTAGTATACTACATATATTAAGTTTCCACTTTAAAAAATGAGCATATTGTATACACTGAAATTCCAACCAACTTCCTGTCTCATTTTCTATTTTGCTATAAAAATTCATTGCAGTATTTACATTTGGTTCTAACCCTAACATTCCCCACTTTAGTTTGTGCCCATGTTATTTATCACATCATCCACACTTTTGAACAAGGAGTTTTCTGTTCTTAATTTTCTTGTACTTAGATTTATCTTTTGACAGTCTGGACTCATCGTGGGATCGTCCCTTCTGTTAGAGTCCTGAGGTATTCCAGAGTCTCTGGGTATAATATCCTTGCTGGGCTTTGTCATCATCATTTTCTCTCAAATGCATAGAGAAGATGAGTCCACTCACACATGACTTTACAGGGAGAGCAGGGAGCTGGCTGTTCATGGCCTTCCTTAGAGTTAAAGCTCATTCACTGCCCCGTGGTGTGACTGCCCCAGGACTGGCTGCTCTATTTAACCCTCTCCACTTTACTCTTCACTTCTGGAAATTTTGCTTTATGGGAATTTTTTTTTCCTTTTCTGTGGTTTGTGTTGGCTTTCTATTACAGTAAGAAACCCTTCCCAAAGTACTGGCTTCCACCTCTAGCAAGAGTAAATGGCTAGCCCGGATGAGAAGTGGGTGAAACTCTTCACAGTACAGTCAGGGATTTCTCATCCTCTGGAGAACTTAGGTCTGCAGCTATAAAGCAAGTTGTTTCTTATCCTTTCATGCTACTGCACCTCCAGGAGTTTCTCCGGGTTGGGAGTATGGATGACAGGAATGCCAGGCACATATCATTCTCAGCCTCATCTCTTATTTTTCATGACGGAAACGCCCCATGTACACATTGTCCACCAGGCCTTCTATGGCCTTCACACACTGTTGCTCACTATTTCAAGGAACTTCTAACTCCTATAATTACATTCAAAGACTTCTTCACACTCTTCTAATTCTGGGAAGTATGGATTTTTTTTTCTTTTATTGTTGTAGTTGTCATTGCTATTATTGTTGGGTTTTTAATCAATCTATTTGTTTGATGCATATGAGTGTTTGTCTGAGTGTATGTCTGTGCAACATGTGTGTGCCTGGTTCCCCAGGAGGTCAGAGGATGTCACATGCCCTAGAACTGAGGTTATACATGGTTAGCAGCTGCCATATGGTTGATGACAATCAAATCCAGGTCCTCTCAAGGAGCAGTAAGTGCTCTTAACTGATAGGTCATATTTAAGGCCTTCTAGAGTTTTAATTTCTGCACCCTCACTTGGTTTGGTTGTTACTCTGTGGTTTGGGGTTAAAATACATATTATAATTTCCACGTAGATCCAGATTTCTTTTTAATTTCTTTCCTAAATTTTGAGTTTTAGGGAAAAACATATAATAAAAACAGCATTTCTCTACAACATTTGTATAAATTGATAACATGACAGCTCCATAGTATGGTTAAGGGGAAAGTTTCCATTGTGGGTATGAGAGGGACAGACAGAGCAGTCAGAGACATATGGAAGAGTCCACAGCAGATAGAGAAAGTAGTAGACTGAACATGGCCAGCAAACAACCTGGCCATGAGTAAAGCAGGAGCAGAACATAGAGATAGTGAGAGAAATATAGAAAGAGGGAGAACAAGACAGGAAGACAAAGAGTGTGGTCAAAAGAGAGAATACAGCCAAAATGGTGGTGTTATAAGGAGAATATGTAGCTGGGAACAGGGAAGCCATGAGAAGTCTAGGATAGAGAAGGATGTGAGAAGAGCTAAGAAGGGCTGGGATGACAGCATGGACTTTGAAACATGTGTGTACCAGGTCCTTGTGATACTGAGTGAGTCTAGAGGCCATAGAACGTCATCTGTCTCTTCTGCCAGTGGGAAGGGAAATGGCTCCTTTGGGTAGAATGAAACGAGCTTCGTACATTCCTGAGAAATGTTGGCTTTTATCTAACCACCATGATTTGGGAAGTGGCATTTCCTTTGGACCCTACAACTTTTAACTAAATTTTTCTTGACAAAAGAACATGTGTTGCATTGCAGAGGTATCACTGAGTACTTGGCCCAGCTCCACCTGGCATGTGACTTGCAGTTAGAAAAGACTCAGTCACCTTAGTGATGGGATTGACTGTGAAAAGAAGCCAACGAAGCAGAGTAAAGATGTTTCTTTTGGAATAGTGTTTAGTTAAAGTAATATTGAGAATTACATAAATTGGTGAAGTTTTCAGATACTAAATTTCAAAAAGTAAAGGCTTTGTTTATTTGATCATGCAAGAATCTTGATTCTATAATAAGGAAATTTTAAAAATAGATTTAAAGAGGTTTCAGGAAAGATTTTCCAAAAAGCCAACTTTGGACCGTCATCTTGTTAATTTATAATCTCAGTTTTATTTTTAATGAACACTATTTTTCCCTTTACATTTTAAATGCTTGTTCCTCCCATCCTCTTGGCTTCCACTGACCAATCATTTCTGATTGGACATCACACATATCTAAACCACTAAGTTTATTAATATTACTATTTAGGATTGTGTCCTATCCCATGCCCATTTTTTCCCTGCCTCAGTTGTGTTTTCAACTCTGTTAAAGCTGTTTCCTTTCCAGAGTAGCATTGGGAGTATACAGAACAGAACTTTAAAGTCATGAAACATGTATTTGTCTTAGGGTTTTTAATTGATGTGAAAAGACAAAATGACTACAGCAACTCTTACAAAGTAAAGCATTTAGTTAGAGCTAGCTAAAGTTCAGAGGTTTAGTCCATTGTCTTCATGGTGGGAATCATGGCAGCACACAGGCAGGCATAGTGCTGGAGAGGTAGCTGAGAATTCTACATGTGGATTGGCAGGCAGCAGGGAGGCTTGGGCTTCTGAAACCCCAGAGGTTCCATCCAGTGACACAAGGCCTCCAACAAGGCCACACCTACTCCAACAAGACTTATACCTCCCAATAGGGACACTCCTTATGAGCCTATGGGAGGCCATTTTTTTATTCAAACCACCACAGTACTATTAATATGCTCTAATTTCTTTGTCTTTCCCTGTGTTCCTGACAATAGGCATTTGAGAAACTCGCTGTCACTGGCATTCTGTAAATAAAATTAAGATAGTGACCAAGAATGCCTCATAGTTGGAAAATTAGAAAGTAATAAATACTGAAATACATATTGAAACCTCTCCAGTCAGTCACCCTTGACTGACATATTATGTGAAAAATACTCTACTTGGCAATAAAGATTAAAGAGACAGAAAAAAAAATAGTTTCCATATCCAATGATAAGCTGAAAGTCCTTTCTTTTGCTGTTGGTTGCTATGGAGCTAACTATGCAGCCCCTGCCTGGAAGCTTTGTTCTCACCTACATTACCCCCTGAGGGCACTAATGTCTGGAGAAGCCTGTGCCTGGCTCCATCACTCCATGGACCTGGAGCCTCCAAGTCACTCTCTCTGGCATTTCACAGCCAGGGTATTCTCTGTCAGACTTCTGGGTTTTACTGTGTTAGCAGCTGGGCCAGAAGAGCTGTTTTTTATCTCTCTTGGCCGAGCAGCTAATTAGCATCCACACGTCCTCCTGACTAGAGAATGTCCTGCTGAAAAGCTGGTGTGACTCAGATTTTTCAGTAATTAATATCAGAGAGGACAGGACCATGTCCCTGTCCTTGCCACTCTGCACGACTGGGATTTCTCAACTCTCCTCTCCTCACCACCCCCCAGGCTTGACTTTATGGTCATTTTCTAAATACCCACTATGGTGAGCTCATAGCTTTAATTTCAGTGGGACGTGGAGCAAGTAGGGAAGCCATCAGTGTGGCATCACTTCCCAGGGCCAACTGAAATTTGCCATCAGACCCGGGATCCTACCTAGTCGTTCCGTGCTTGAGCATCTCCCAGATTCCCTTCCATCCGTGCTTCCCCCATGACCCCCCTTTCTTCATCTCACTTTCTCCTTCTCTTCTTCAAAAGCAGAAAGGAAGTGACATCCCATAACTTCTTACTGACTACTCTGCTCTTACATAAACACTGTGAAATGGCCCTCATCCCAGTTATGCCTCCCTGTCCTCTGATCGCTGAGGGTATTGGCCATTTCAGATCTGAACTTAAAGTGATGCTCTTTTCCTCAGGCCTACCTACCATCTTGAACTTGGCCAAACAGGCCAACGAGGTGGAAGAGGTGATGAGAAGGACAGATGAGGGAAACAGGCTTGGTTGGAGGCTGCTCAGAAGTGGGCTTTGGTCTCCACAGTTTACACACCTCTCCCTCTCCCTCCTCCGACTGACACATCTTCTGAGGAGACGCAGGCAGTATGATACACAGGCACAGGGTCTTAGCTTGGCCCAAGGGTACTGCTCTTTCTGTGACACCTACTTGGATCAGGGGAAGGGCTCAGATGTTTCCCTGAAAGACAAAGCTATGCCATCATCTAGGGGGTATCTGTCCCTCTGGGATGATTCGAAAGTTATCCGCTCGCATATTTCATATCAAATAAGAGGTCCATTTCTTAACATCCAAGCCTAAGAAGATAAAGGATAAAAGTTACATCTATTAGTATCCTTTAACATAGTTTAAAATATCACCTTTTAAATTGCTTTGGTAAAGAGATGGGAATTTCCCCTGGAATCTCATGCTGGGAGGAGGAAAAAGGCAGCAGTCAGAGGGCAGCTCATCTCCCCAAAATGGTTCTCACAGTTGTAACAATGTGTGACTAGCAACCATTTAACCTCTATAGACTTATATTAAGTAGGAGGGCTTGTCACAGACAACATACATAACATATACATGTTAAGAATTTTGAGGCTGAGAGATTATCCCATACTGTCCTTGCAAGAAGTGTCGGATCCCGGCCCGCTGGAAAAATCGAATCAGGGTTCACCTGAAAGAGGAGTGGGGATTGAAAGTAGGATACAGAGATGCGAGAAATAATGAATCAAGTCAGGAAATTTCTGATCAAGATTCAGTTTAATGCCGACAAATAGGAACATATATAGAGCAAGGTCAATAGGATCTATTCTAAACTCACTCACCCTAGCCCCCAGGCAAGAATACAATAGCCTGAATCGCTCCCTGTAGAACTTCTTAGTTCTCTGAGTAGTTCCTTGTAAATAACTTCCTTGATCTTCTGGGTGGTTCCAAGTTAGGACTCTCCTACTTCTTTCAAAAGTAAATAGTCCAAGGATAGCCTAGAACAAAAGACCTCATGAGGCAAAGGGCAGCAACTCGAAGGTCGCAGCATGCAGCCTAAACACAGGATTTCTGACATGGCAGAATTTGGCATGGCTTCCCATAAAGAAGGAGGCCTGGGAATAGTCCATCACAGAGAAGACTGAGAAGACAGAGCAGGGAGGGATTTGAACACGCTGGCCTAGAAGACTGGAGTGATATAGCCACAAACAGTTTTATGCGCTATCTGCTCAGACACCCAGCTCAACTCTGAGGTCATGGGTGTTGGCAAACATCACTGTATCCACAATGGGTAGTCACATGACCTACATCCAAAAAGATACATGACCAGAAAATGCCTATAACACATAACAAAGACTGTTCTCGCATAGAGAGAACACAGAAAGACACACAGCAAATATGAAGTCCCACTGGGCACATGGTGCACACTTGCCCTCAACATTAGCCTGAAAGTAGGGGACTTCTTTGATTTTGATTCTGCCCTCTGGGGAAACATCCTTGCCTTTTAACCCCTTGTCCTCAGTTCTGTCCTCAATAAAATTCTTTCATGTCAAAAAAAAATTGCTTTGGTAATTGAGTGAAACCTGAGTGGGCTTTTCCAGAGAATCCAACGCTTCCTGCCAACTCAGCACCCTCTCCCTTCGTCCCCTCTCTAGTCAGCACACTAGTCTTGTGTCTCAAGCCAAGCCATTCTAGACTCCCTCAGGCTGCTTTAAAGACTCCAAATCTATTCCAATGGCCGGCTCCAGTAATTTTATTCAAAATGCAGTTAAGATCACATTTTCAAAATTCAACCCAAATGCATTTCTTTCCCCAACACAGCTGCAGATGAAAGCTAATCCTAATGATTAGTTGGTAAGGATCTGACTTTCTAAGTGGCATTGCTTCAGGATTCTGTATAGAATACATGTTCAATCTCTGGTTTGTAACAGCAAGAAAGAAAGGACTTTCACTATCTAACAGACAAAGGTTATATTTTGGGCAAATGTGGCTTACTCTTCAACGGAAAACAATGCTACTGCCTTTATTAATCCTTGTTATCTATATTCAGAGAAGCCATGCTTTTGGCATTCCAGGTTCTTGATGCTGTTGAAGTAGTTGGTCTAGTCACAGTAAGGGGTAACTAATACAAACAGTCTGGGATACAAGTCTTGGCTGGGAACCGAAGAGAATCCTACAACTAATGCCTGTTCCAAAGCTTTTCCTTTTTCTTTTTTAAAATTTATTTATTTTTATTTTATGTGTATGGATATTTTGCCTGCATGCACACATATGCACACCCTGTGCATGCCTTCTGTGATGGATCCCCTGGAACAGGAGTTACAGACAGCTGTGAGCTGCCAAGTGAGTGCTGGGAGTCAAACCCAGGTCCTCTGGAGGAGCAGGCAGTGCTCTTAACCACTGAGCCATCTATCCATTTGTTCTGCAGATTTGCAGTACTAGGGCAGTAGTACTAGGTGAACATTATCCAGCAGGCTGTCTTTCCAGGATGATCTTGTAACAGCCCCACAGTATATCATTATATCATCTTACCCACAACTAGGCTTGAAGCTGTGAGCCCAAGCTAAGGCATTAGTATCTGCATCAAGTTGGGAAGAGAAAATGCATCCAGTCTTACCATGCCTCAGGATGTCCAGTGGATTAAATGTAGGAAAGGATTGTGAGACATCCCCAGAAGGGGACCTAGCCAGGGTGTGATGTCAGCATATGGATGGCACCACTCCTAAATGGACCTCTTTGTTTCCAGGCAACGTCCCGCGCTTGGAGAATGTCTGGCTTCCCTGGCAGCAGCTATCCCAGTAGCATTCCTGGAACCCGGCCTTAACCGCTACAATCCCCTCTCAGTCTTCAACACCAAGACGCCCAGGGAACGGTCTAGTAAGTATCTTCTCACATAGATCATCAGCCGAGTGCGTAGCCAGGAAGGAGGCAGGGATAGAACAGCAGCGCTGCCATGCGTCATTTTACATGGTGTGTTACTAGCTACTTTTCTTGTCACAGGGAAAAAAAAATTATTTTGGCTTGTGGTTTAAAGAGTACAGGCCCTCATGGTAGAGAAGTCATGGAGGGACAAGATCTGGGGCGGCCAGTCACATTGTGCTCACAGTGAGAAAGAGGGAGAGATGAATGTTGATTCTCTCTCACTTTCCCTTCTTTATTTGCTCTGAGACTTCAGCCCAAAGAATGGTGCATTCAGGGTGGTTTTCCCTCCTCAGCAAAACCTCTCAGGTAATGCCCTCATAGAGCAATTCTTATTTCACATACTAAACACACCCTGCCCTGCCAAAGAGTCCCCAGGATAGTTTAGGTGAGACCACTAGTAAAATTCTACTGAAATGGAGTAACAGTGAGACTGAAGGTTAGCAAGGACTTTGATCCGCACCACAGGTATTCACCAATAGACAACAAGAGCCTGATTCCCCAGAGGCAAGGGGATGGATACAGGGCTAGTAGTGGCTCTCTCTGACAGACAGAAACCCATCACACAGGCTTCTGAGGAATGCTGCATGTAAGCACGTCCAATATCAGCTGAGCCCAGATTGTCACTCTGGGACATCATTGCCTTTTAGGCAGGTTAGCGGTTCCCATTGGACCGGATACATTTCTCCACCGGTAACACACTGTGAGATTTAACACCCAAGTCTCTGTCTTTCACAAATGGTTTAAATAAGGAAAGAGTGGGTGATTGGAGTGTCTGTGGGTCTTTTAAAAGTCACATGTGCATCAATATATATATTGGGATACACAGAATTTCCTGGGGAAGGACTGATAGCTTAATGGACTGTAAGGCAGTAGACTTCATTCATTAAAAAATGGGTGGCCTAAAGAGAAAGGGAGAACAAGGGATGTTTAAGGTGACAAATGATGGCGTGTTTTTAAAATGTGTGGACTGATTTATAGTATCAAGCCTTCCATCAATTGGACATCTCTGTTAATTGATGCTTGGTGCTGTGCCAGTAGAGTCAATTATATTAAAAGCTTTAATACCCTAAGAACCTGCAGCGTTTTCTTATCCAAAGCGATAGTATGCCTAAGAAAAAGTTTAATACTGTTTTGTGACACTTACTCAAAGTGGCCTAAACCCTTAGGCACTTGGAAGCAGCCTATCAATCAGAGTGTTGGATTGACAAAAACATTCTGTCACCAAGCACCTTGTTTATCTTCCACACCCTGTTGATATAATCAGCCAGTGAGAGAAGAGGTCCTATTCCGGTGTAAGCCATCAGCCTGTCTTGCAGAGTAGCAGTGCTTTTTGGGTAAAAAGCAGGGAGAACATGATGGAGGAAGTTAGAACCTTACTCACTGGGTCAGCAGACTCTCTGGGAGGGGGTGTTAAAGATTGCCAAACCCCACCACTGCCACTGGTGTTTGTGACTCAGTAGACCTGGAGTAAGGCCTGAGGACCTGCATCTCTGATGTGTTTCCCGGGGATACAGCTGCTGCCTGTGAGAGGACCCCACCATGAGGGCCATTATCTAGAGCTACAAGGGCAGTATGTTCTAATGACTTTCCCCAACACTCTTGTGTAAGCTGCTACCAGGGCTCATTTGCAGCTGACTTCGGGTAGCTAACTCATCAGAGTTCACTCTATAAGTTTATCGTGTGGCATTTAGAGCCCAAAACACCTTCTGAATCATAAATGTTGGTTCCACTCAAGGACCAATTATTGTACATATAAATAACTTCTAAAGGTCATTGTCATGACTGTGATGCACCAACCTCAAGCAACTTCTTGTTCTTAGATGGAAGAACGAAGTATCTATAGTGATAATTATCTATGTGACTTTTAAACACACACACACACACACACACACACACACACACAGACACACAGACACAGACACCTCTAAGTTTTCTCTTTTATGATCATAACAGCAAATAAGCATGTCCACTGCCTCTTGGTGATTGACATTGTCCTGGATGTGGGGCTCCTAGTGGAAAGTTTGACTTCTTAGCATTGAACTACTTACTCTGAAGGTGTATGTTTAAAATTACCTTGTTTGTGAGGATCTCCCAGAGTCCCAAGTTGCTGTCCATGTTTTCTTCTGTAAAGTACAAAACAGGCACCCTTTGCCAACAGCCAGCATTGCCAATAGACCATAGGTAACACCATAGTCTCTAATCCAGTGTGAATTGACTTTCCTATGGGGATTAGACAGATTGTATTGTTTACTTTTCATGACCAAAAGCAATATAGTGATGAAGGGTTTATTTGAGCGTATGGCTGCAGAGGGCTAGGGCTAGTAACAGCAGGAAAGGCATGGCAGCAGAAGCGGGATGCTGCTAATCAAGCTTTATTTGCATATGTGAGGCAGAGAGAGCAAGTTGGGAGTGGAATGAGGCTACCTCAAGTCCTGCCCCACTGCCATAGGGGATATTTTTTCACTGAAACCAGCACAGATGCTAATTTAGTTACATGTAGAAGACTAATTTTCCCAGAACCATTTGCTAACGAGCTGTCTTTTCTCCAGTGTGTGATTTCACGGCATTGTAAAAATGTAGGTGACTCTAAGTGCATGAGATTATTCCCGGGTCCTCTATTCTACCCCTAGCTGTCTGTGCTCTTATTATGGCTTTGTCAGGGACATCAAGACACTTAGGATCTGACACCTATCTCTGAGGGAAAGGTATTCCTAAATTTAAAGGGGACAGTACAGATTATTATTTCTTCTGTTTCTACTTAAAAAAAAAAAAAAAACTTCTAATCCTTTCGGTACAATACTGAACTCTAGTTTCGTTTTGTTCTTGCTGTCTCTATCCACTGAAGTGACCTCTGTCATGCAAAATGGAGAAAAGCTCACTAGTTGCTTTCTTAAAAAGCAGAGTGACTGGCAGGAAATCAATTAAGTCACCCAAGGTTATTGATCATTTCTGTTGTAAAGGTGGAAAATCAATCTGCGAGCACTTTTTTCCTCAGTGTATTTCCAACTCAATGCTATGTATTAGAGCCTCTCATCCAGCGGCAGGGGTGTTTGATGAAATGTTTTTCTTCCCCTTTTATGGACATTCAAAAAAATGAGCTGAGTGATTGAACTATAATTTGGCACCTGAACACTAAGGAGTTATTTCACTTGTTTTGGAATGGACACGTGGAGGTCCCAATAGTCATAGCCAAGAATCTGTTTGTCACAAAGTAGTCACTGTCTCCATTGTGCTGCCTTAACTATATGTTTTTAACTTCGCTGTGACGTTTAGGGAAAATGGCCCTGGAAACTACAGTCTGCACACACACAACTCGAGTCATGAGAGGGCTCTTAGCTCTTTCCTTTAAGGCTCTGTGGTGGAAATTTACATCTAAAGACCAAAAGAATGGCATGCTCTGTCACTGTGCCTTTGAATCACTGTGCCTTTCTTCTTCCTCTACTCTCTCGGTCAGTTCTGGGCATGCCAGATAAGGTGGAAGAGATGTGCCCTGACATCCCCCAGCTGGAAGGCCTGATGAAGGAAATCAATGGCTTGGCCGAGTCAGGTGCCCGGTATACTGAGATGCCCCATGTCATTGAAGTGATCTTGCCTATGCTCTGTAACTACCTGTCGTACTGGTGGGAGCGGGGACCTGAGAACCTGCCCCCCAGCACAGGGCCGTCCTGTACCAAGGTCACCTCTGAACACCTCAGCCTTATCCTGGGCAACATCCTGAAAATCATCAACAACAACCTGGGCATTGATGAGGCCTCCTGGATGAAGCGCATTGCAGGTACCGATGTCCTTAGCCTTTGGCCCTACAGTTAAGGCAGCCAGATTCTCTTTTTAAACCTTTTGTTAGTTTTGTTCTGTTTTTTAATTTTCTAGTCCCCATTTGCTTAACTGCAAACAGGAGCCTTGGATGTAGCATAATTTGTAGAGTACTTGCCTAGCATGCATGAAGCCCTGGGTTCAATCCCCAGTACTGCATAAACCAGGTGTGTCAGCACACCCCTGTAAATGTGAGCCCTTGGGAGGTGAGGGTAAGATTAGAAGTTCAAGGCCATCCCTGGCCAGCTAAGAATTCAAAGCTAGTCTGGGACAGGTGAGACCCAGGTGAGACCCTACCTAGACAAAAACAACACTGTACACTTTCCTCATGCTTTCCTCAAGCCCTTACTCCTACCCTACTCCCTGGCTCATACAGGCCCCTCAAGCCCCTCCAATCTCGAAGAAGCCTTTAGATGAGCTGGTCCCCACTGTGATGATCACTGCCTTATTTGTTTTGGGTGCTTAAGAAACCTATTGGCTCTTCCGTAGCTAATTATCTATAATTTATTGGTAAATAGCCCTTTGCACTTGACACTTACGTGGAACTCACTCTCAACAGGCTGTGCTAAGTTCCTCAGTGTCATTCAGCGTTTGCATCTCACTTTGTGCTTTCTAAGACTGGCGTGACTGTAGCTAACAATAGCAGCACTTTGTTTTGTTGATTTTTTTCTTCCCTCTCTCTTTGTATCCCTTTTTAACTCCTGGCATGCAGCAGGCTCTTAATGAATGCTATTAGCCAATTTTCTGTTCTTGAAGCAAAGAAAAGTGGAAAAGTTTTTGGAAAATGAATGTACTCCCCACAGTTAAGAAACCATGAATATTTAGCATCCTAAATAGTGTCAAACAAGAGTCTGGGGAGAAGATTAATGCTGGGGAGAATCATTGTATTTGATGGAAGTTCAGTTGACCGTGGGGTCCACTTGTCACAGCTTCCCCTATCCAACCTCCTGAACCATGCAATGCCAAAGCTAGGCTACAGAGAGCACAACCCAGACTACTGACCCTACCCGGCAAATGAATACAAGTGGGAAATAGTCCTCCCTCCTTTCTGTCTCAGAAATGGACTGAGATTAGAATTGTAACTATTTTGACTGATGGATAACACAGACCCTGCAAACATAAAATAAACAGGGTAGACAATCCCTTATTACCAATTACCCTAAAAAGATTGTTAATTGTAAGGGAATTGGATGGGTTCTAATCTATAAATCTGAGTTAAGGGAAGGCTGAGGATCTGAGAATCTGCTCCCTTCCCCCACTGGGGTTTGAGAGATACTGTCATTGCTTTGAGGAACACTGATGGAAACAACTTCAGCTGTCCTTCCTATGGCAAATTCAGATCTCATTCAGTGAGGCCACTTAAGTGCTGGTGACTCATGCAAGTAGGATTTAAGTACCTTATTTAAGCTTAATTAGGTACAGCAGTGTACCATCAAACTGCTACCTTCGAGCCGAGTGGTGGTGGTGCATGCCTTTAATCCCAGCACTTGGGAGGCAGAGGTAGGCAGATCTCTGTGAGTTTGAGGCCAGCCTGGTCTATAAAGAGAGTTCCAGGACAGCCAGAGAGATGGCACAGAGAAACCCTGTCTCAAAAAAACAAAACAAAACAAAAAGCTACCTTCGCCTTCTCTGGTTGAAGCTATCTCTCTCTATTAGAAAAGAAAAACATAAGAGAAAACAAGTTGTTCTTAACTGAATTTCCCTAAGCTAAAGAAATGTTGAAATGGCCATTCGAATGTCTATTGTCATGGTTCAGGATGCATTCATTTCATTTCACGTTTTCTGGCAATTATTCTGATTCTTTAGACTCAGAGTATTCAGCTCAGCTGACCTAATTTATAATAGTATAATCACAGTATCTACTCAATGGGATATGAGAAATAGGATAGGACATGTGGGTTTCCATCTTTCTTTTTACAAAAGGCCAACATGGCAGCCCTGCTAATTTCTTGTTCAGCTTCTCTACTTCTACTAATGGCCCAGTCTTTCCCAACCCACGTTTAATTCCCTCCCTCAAAGCTCAGAGTAGACTCCAGTGCTGAGAGCTCAGAGCTTGACTGGACTATTATGCTTCTGGCAGTTTTTCTTAATGATATAATTGGAAAGCACGTGTATGCATACACACATAAGCATACGTATACTTTATCTTTAACACATAATAATTGTATGTATTTGTGGGCTACAGTGTGACTTTCAGTGCCTCTATTCTATATCTAATGACAGATCAGGGTAACTGGCATATCTGTCACCTCAATAGCAAGGACATACCCAGTGCATGCTCCCAGGTCAGCACGGTCTTAATTTCTATAAACAAAAGGCTTCCTTCAGGGTCATAAATTCCAGCCTGGTGGGCGAAGACTGACATGTAAAGATTGTCAGATAATGCAAGATAGCCTGTTAGAAAAGAAGAGAAGTATGGCATAGGTCACACATACATGAGGAACTCCTGTGCATGGGGCTCCGGTGGCTGAGGGGAGCTGAGTAGGGTTAGGACCTTCTCCTGCAGCTGCCTAGATCCCCAGCCTCCACTGTGTACTTGTATTGAGAGGGAAGTACCAAGGCAGAATTAAAGAAGGGAGCTAGACACATGTGTCACCCTTTGTAGATGGCCTCCTCAGTCACCCCTTTCATTGTCATTCGTGGTCAGAACACATGGGATGAGAGTAAGGTCCTCTGTCTTCAAACGCAGTGTATGCCCAGCCAATCATCAGCAAAGCCAGGCCCGACCTGCTGCGGAGCCACTTCATCCCTACCCTGGAGAAGCTGAAGAAGAAGGCGGTAAAGACTGTGCAGGAGGAGGAGCAGCTGAAGACTGATGGCAAGGGCGACACCCAGGAGGCTGAGCTCCTCATCCTGGATGAGTTCGCTGTCCTCTGCAGGGACCTCTACGCCTTCTACCCGATGCTGATCCGCTATGTGGACAACAACAGGTATGAGAGAGAGAGAGAGAGAGAGAGAGAGAGAGAGAGAGAGAGAGAGAGAGAGAGAGAGAGCGCTCTGGAAGCTGCCTGGGGATATCTGAGGCTGGTTTGGGCAATCCCATAGCATGGAAAGATGGTCTTGTTTTGTGTTTCTGGGGATGAAGGAAGTCACAGATGCCACTACCAGTCTCTCCGCCAGTCATGAGAACCCATGTAAGGTGACTGCCTTGACCAGGGATGTTGTGTGGATTGAGGCATGCATCCTTACTAAAAGACAGGGGAGCTGGTTGGATAAGGTTTGCATTGACTCTGTTCTGCTCTTCACTCACAAACTCATTAATGGATGTCCTTGACTGTGCCAAGTACTGTTCAAGGCCTTGAGGGAGTGGAAATACTCTCTAGCATAGGAACATTCATTCTGGGAGTAAAGAAGCATGCACAACTGAAAAAAAAAAGAGTAAAACCATGTTGAGAGAAGTAAAGAGAACTAGGTAGAATGTAATTCCTTAACTGTGGTGTTACTGGGAACGTAGCATTTGAGCAACAACCTGTACGACATAAAAAGATGGAAACTATAAAAGTCCAGAACAAGAGCATTGTGGGAAGAGGGACTATGGGTGAAAGACCCCAGGAAGTAATGTGTTCAGGATGTTTTATAGCTGAAATGTTCAAATGTCATAATTAAACAAATAAATTCATATAATGACAGAAAATGTTGATGTATGAGTCATCTATTCCTTGTCTAAGCCCCATATGTTCATTTGGCATATAAAATTTAGTTGTGATATAACGAATAATTAAGTGGTAATTTGAAATATATTAGGGCCTGTAGTCCTCTATGTTTATAAAGAATGCAGGTATTTGTAGGATAGGCACAGATGTTTTCAGTGAACCTTAAGGGTGTGGTATTGCAGACCCTCACTGTATTAGTTACCGGTCACCAGGCTGTGCCCAGACAGCTGATGTGAACAACTTAAGGAAGTATTTATTGTGGCTCATGGTTAGAGGGGACACAGTCCATCATGGAGGTGAAGACGAAGGCTTACTTACATCTGGGTAGATAAGGAAACTGTGAAAGGAGAATGTCATTGTTCTATTGGCTTTCCCTGCTCTTTTGGTGGGCTTTTTACTGGCTTGGTTTTTGTTCTTGCTGGTTTTTTTTTTGTTGTTGTTATTTCACTTATTTATTCAGTCTGAGACCCCAGTCCAGGAAATGGTGTTATCTGCTCTCAGGGTGAGTCTTCTCCTTTCATATAATCCTATCTAGAAATACTTTCATATGCAAACCCAAATTTGGGTCCCACTAATGCCCAAGGCATTTTGTTTTTAAATGCATTTTTTACCTTTATTTTTATTTTATATGAATAAGTGTTCCACCTACATGTGTGTTTGTACACCATGTGTGTATTTTACCCCCTCAGATGGAAGTTACCAGCATTTGTGTGCTTCCATATGGGTGCTAGGAATTGAACTCAGGTACTCTGAAAGAGCAGCCAGTACTCTAAACTCCTGATCCATCTCTCCAGCTCCCTTTTTAGATATTTCTTAACTCAATTAAGGTAATAATCAAAATTAGCCATTGCAAAACCACTCTTGGTCCACATACAAATGTGTCACTTTAAACTGTCATATTTGACCTTTGCTTTCCCCATCCCTACAAGCAAATGTGTGTCATTTTCTCACACTGGTCCTCTACTTCAGTACCATCAGGGCACCCAGAAATATACACTAATTCTGAACTACTGAGAGTTAGTATAACCTACCTGCTAGACTGACCCAACTTTAGACACCAGCCATATATGGGGCGCCGTTGGGTTGGGGGTATAGTTCAGTAGTAGAGTGTTTTTGTAGGATTTTAAAGAAAAAATAACTAACAAATACTCAATCATTTGCTCACAACTGAAGTTACATGTGCTTGGACCACAAGAGATTGGCCACTTTAACAGTCTGTCAGGAAACAGGCACTCTCGGGATCTATCTTTACCTCAGAATGTTTAGATGCTGATAGAACTGTGAGAGGAGGGATCACTGTCTTTACTTGTGTATCCCCTGCTAAGTCCAACAGGCTCCAAAGGCTATCTCTAAACTCATGGTCACTAAGATGACCTATTTATTCTCAATAGGTCACAAAACAAATAGACAATAACAGAAAAGAGATTAATGGGGAAGAGACGGAGTGGCAAGGTGGTAGTCAAGCATGGGCAGCATGCATTGTGTACATATGGAAAGTTGTCTAAGAACAAATTTAATAAAAATGGTGTTAAAAGGAGGTAACCAGGCTAGCCACAGTTTTTCTGTGCAGAGTATAAACTCAGATTTCTATTACCCTGCCCCCTTGGCCCAGCTCCGAGTAATTCATAGTAAATAAGATCTGGATCAGAACATTCACCCATAAGAGAAAATGGCAATAATAATTGTTAATATGGGGAAATCAGTTTATTGCCATTTTTATTGGAACTGGGGAAAAAGAAACTCTCAATTTCTGTGGCCCCTTACAGTGCTCTAGTTTACAGGAAAGGAAGGAAGGAAGGAAGGAAGGAAGGAAGGAAGGAAGGAAGGAAGGAAGAAAGGAAGGAAGGCAGACTAGGGAATGTGTGTATTTGATTTATCTAAGGGCTCAATTTAGCAGACATGAAAGATAAGGCCCTCTCCCACGAAAGTCTAGGACTCATGGACTAGCTATTTCTACTCACAGTATGTTCTTTCTTGAATGTATTTCAATCTGTAAGACCCTTAAGGAACTCAAGAAAGCACTTATGATTACTGATTTACTAGAAAGAATATGACTCAGGAAATGTGAGGGTTTGGGGATGCACAGAGGTCCCACGCCCTCCCCACATCTGTGTTTCACCAGTCTAGAAGACCCTGAGGCTCATGGTTCAGGAGTCTTCACTGGCAGTGGAGTCTTTGTTCTACCTTATTTTGCTTTGCTTTGCTTTGCTTTGCTTTGTACTGGGCATTGAGCCTAGGGCAGTCTGCCAGACAAGCGCTCTACCTCTGCTCAGCAGCCTTAGTCTTTAACAGTTTTATTAGGTGGGCTTCATTGACTGATTGTTTCAATAACCATTAGTATCTGAGTTTGAACTGCATCCTCTCTTTTTCCAAGAGTTAGGAATAAGACTGAGACGTCCACCTCTGTAATCTGATTCCAGCCAGCACAGGAGAATTCTAGTCTGTCTGGGGCCCAGGTGCTGTCCTGAAGTTATCTAGCCCTTCAGCAAGATTGGGGCTTGCTATGAAATGACAAGCCTCATATTGTTCATAACACCTCCCCTGATGGTCTAAGGGGCTTGTTATAAAAAGCAAAAATTACTCCTACTGTTCAGGAACCCCTTTGCCAGGAATAGAAGCAAAGCCCAAGTAAATATTTCCCTGTACCACACTCTTACAGTTGAAAGACTTATAATCTGGGGGTGCTGGAAGGGATGCAAAAATAGCTGACTTTTAGAGTTCTTTCCCATTCTGTGATAGCAGGAGATTTATATTCCTTTTAGTTGGTATTTATCTTTATAAAATAAGCTATAATTAAAGTAATTTGTATAAGGTTACTTATATGTAGGATTTGAAAGAAAACATTCTGCATATATATTATCTGTGCACACACACAAACACACAGAGACACATAAACACATATGCATAAATATGTACATTAAGACTAGAATAGAATATTTCCTTTCCTAGCTACCGGAAATTATACTCATTTTGACAAAGGAACTCTGCTTTTAGAGTATCAACTTTAGTAGTCATTTCCGATAACGTAATTATGTTAGCAATTTAAAGAAGAAATTTGTCAGAGTTTGAGGTGAAAATAAAAATAAAAGTGGAGCAAGATTGCTCCTGGAATAGCTTTTGAATTGCGTCTGTCACCATGGATGATCAAGACTCAAGACACAGCGTGCTCTGTTTACAAGGTGCTTGACAGTTGCTAAAAACGGCAATGTCAGAGAGTCTTTGAGATCATCATTAATTCATTCATCTCCACTTTTCAACCTGTTCCTCCTTGAGCGTCACAGCCATGTGAGCCTGCTTAGAAATACAGGCTTCCGACATGAGTGCCTGTCCCTTCAAAGACCTTTTATAGCAGTGAAAGCAGAAAGTATTTATATTGTACTAAGAGGGAGGTGTAGAAAAACTGTCAAGACTGCTGGCCATAGGGGCCCGTGCCTGTTACTGCAGCACGTAGGAGGCTGAGGCAAAGGAGGTGCTGCTAAGACTTCAGCCTAAACTAAAGAGACCCTCAAAAAAACCAAAACAACATCCTTTCTAACTTGATTATTTTGGAAGATACGGCTTTGCATTATGATTTAAAAAAATAATTCTTATATTAGAAGAGACTGAGACCTTTGTTAAACCTTAAAACCAGAGTTTTAACTCTTAAGACTTAAGACTGCTTGCTATTTTCAGCAAATAATTATCGTAACACATTTTCAAACACACATGCATTCCTCCTGGGTCAGGGGCATAAAAGAATACTTAAGATTACAACTATGTATCAGTTTAGCCTGTAAAAGTTGATTATATGGGAAATCCAAGGCAAGTAAGGTTAGCTGTTACATTGTTCACTTAAAGGCCTGTGTGTTTGAACATGTGTTATGATAATCATTTGCTGAAAATAGCAAATACAGGCTGAAAGCAGTCTAAAAAATGGATAGCCACAGCAAAGGAATGAAGCATTCAGATATTGCTTGATCGCGTTTGCTTGTTATCTGGATCAGTTAGAGTCAGTTCTTTATAAAACTCTGTTAAAGATTTCTGTGACGCATCCTTCTTTCCTTCCCCATCTGACACTTTCTGTGTTGTTCAATAAAAGAGAAAACCAAGCTCTTTGTTTGGCACAGACACAGGGACAAACAGACACAGGGACAGATTCTCAAGACAACCTTCAGATAGGGATAGATTCAGATTCACAAAACAGGCAGACAGGATGGTGGAAGACGTGGAGAAACTGAATTAGAGAATTCAAATCTGGACTTGCTCTTAGTCAAGTGATACCAAGAGGAAGTTCTCTGATTTCTGCCCTTAATTCGACACCGACGCATCATTAGTGAGTCTGAGTTTATTATTAATGCATTCAAACGAATGCCGGAGGAAAATTGGGATTGTGAGGTTATAAAGGGTTATTTTTACCTCCTATTCTAATCTTTCCTCAAATCTTTTATTACCTTTGTCTCATCCTACAGTCTTTTCCCTAATCAAGGAACACTCTTTCCTTTCCTTGTGTCTCTGGGAAGTGGTTTGTCTGAGAACAAGTGCATGTTGGTCAGCCCCAGAAGTTGGGATTGGAAGACTTTCAAGAGGGAAAAGAAAAGACTTGCCCCATCACGGCATTTTCTGCCGATTTATTAGTGTGAATAGAGCGTTGAGACAGGAAAGCCTTCTCTTTCCTTAGGGTCAGCCTTGAGTAAGCCATTCCACCAAAATGTGTCCCTGGGTCTTTCAGTAGAGTGGAGGGCAGCAAGCAGTAGAGACTAGATTCCAGGAGCACTCTCTCCACCCTAAATAACCAACTGACTTAGGATGATGGTGTGGAGAGGTTGACAGAGATGCTATAGTCACCTCATGTTTCCTCTACCTGGATGGATAAGCATCTCTTCTTTCTCCTGCAGAGGATTCTCTATCTTCTTTGCTTACCCCAGTGATGGGAAGAAATGGAGGACAGAAGCAACCTTGCTTTGCATGCAGTCCCATCCCAGTTTCCAACTATCTGAGCTCAACTATAGCTCTTACCTATAGGCTCCAACTTTGCTCTCTAAAGCCAGAGAAAACTAGTCTTTCATCTGGCAGCACTAACACATTGAAGAGACTCCGTGCCCTTTCTTCCTCTCTGATTTCTTTTCACTATTTTAAACTTTTGTGCTTCCTTTATCTCTATGGAATGGTTTTTGAATCTCCTTTTGAAAAGAAGTTTCCATTACTCAGTGGTACGCCTGAAGTTGGCAGGATACACAAGAACTCCAGGTATATTGTGAGCAAATCAAGGTACATCAGCTGAGCATCTCCTCTTGCGTAGAGATAGAAGTCAAGACAGATTCAACAAGTCTCTAAAAGGGTAGTTGTCTTCTTGCCTCCTTTCTGGAAACCAGAAATGTGTAGGACATAAATATGGACTCAGTCTATAAATTTTGGCAAAAAAAAAAATCTCTGAATCTATCAAAGGGAATTAGATTAAAGCCTGAACAGTGGCCATCTTAGATTGAGGCCTGTGTGGAGTGAAGACTTGCAATATCACTTTAGACAACCTGACCCTGAAGCCAAGAGCACAGCTTCAGTGTCTCTCAAAATGTGGGAGCTTTTTATTTTGAAAAGGTAAGTTTGAGTCTCTTGCCATTGTCTAAGATTCGATTCTGTCCTGTAGAGGGCATGAGGAGTTTGAGACAAGGTCTTGCTTATGTATCCCAGGCTAGCCTCAAACTCCTAGTGATCCTTCTGGCTCAGCCCCTCAATGCTGGGATTACACATGCACAGCTAGCTGCTAGGAACAGAGGATCATAAGAGCCAGCTTATGTTTAGAAAACATGGCAGTGATATAGATGCCCAGCATGGACCTAGATGGCTAATACTGAACATCTGAGGGATTATGAGTCAGCACAAAATGGTGCACACCAGATGTCCAGAGAACATAGTGATGTAATGTGTTATCTAACTATTTCTGACAAAATGCTACATTTGTGTGGGTTCATTTTAAGCATGGCCAAACCAGAGAGTTTACCTTCTGTAGCCTGCATCTATGTGCTTATCTGCAGGCCTGTAAGCCTGTTCCTGTATGACCTGTGTAGCAGTCTATGTGTGAGCCGATGTGTTCCTGGGTGCCTGCCAGCATCTGACTGCCTAGCAGTCTGTAGAGCAGCCTTCATCCAGAGTGAATAAAGTATGTCTTCTCTGTCTGCGACTCCTCTCATGAGCCTCCTCCTTTCCTGGCATCACAATTAGCACCATGGGCCACCACATGCCACTTGCTAAGATTCTATTCTCAATGATTCTTGTTTTCTATGTTAATATACTCGGTTATTTCATCTGCTTGGGTTGCTTCCCCTACCCTTCCACTTGCATGGAAAAGTCCCAACTCATGACCTCTGAACTGAATCTCCTCCATCAGAAGCCTTGTGTTTCAGGACTGCCTCTTGGCAGCAACCAGTGCCAATGACAAAAAGACCCACAGGTTAGGTAATGATCTCAGCAGAGAGCAAGTGGCTAAGTTTTGACTTGGATGCTGAATCCTCTGAAAAGATACCTCTGAACAGAGTGAGTCTAAGCAATAGAAATGAAGGCAAAACCTTTTCTTCTGCAAGTGTCATTTGGTCTGTCTTGAAGGGGAGGAGCAGAGAGCTTGTGTGCTTGGGAGTAAACACTTAACAGGATGCTCTTCATACTTACGAATCTGGCTTGAGAAAAGAACTTTACTGGAACGAGTGAATAAAGGTTTGCATTTCAGAAGAGGAGTGAGCAAAGCTAACTTCCCCCACCTCAAGCTGCATCCCAACATGAAGGCAAAGAGAACAAAATGATCGTCCACCAGAAAATGGCATACAAGGTCTTGTTCCTGCTACTCTTGCTTACTGACCATCCCCCATGGACGGACCTTTCCTTGTTTCTTCCCACGTAAACCACAGTAGAAATGCACAAAGCTCATTTAAACCAAAACACCAAGGCACAAACAGCTGGTGGTTCTGATAAAGCGAGAAATGTAACCCTGAAAAAGCATTCTGAAAAAAATTAATGTGAAGGAAAATCAAAGAGTTTATCAGCCTCCGACTTCAAGCTTGAATTGCGTTTGGGCTGCAGGTAATGGAGAAGTGACTATACTGCTTAAAAAGACGAGGAGTCTATTACACACAAAAGAAATCCAAAGGTAGGCAGTGTATGGCCAGTATGATTATTCATTGTGGAGCCTTACACCTTTGTCTTTATATCTTTCCCATTGCCTTCCATCTCCAAAATTATTTTATGTTTTCATATGACAACAAGAGTTCCAGACTTCAGGTTTTCATTCTACTCAGAAAAGATTAAAGCATATTTTACCGGCAGAGACAAAAAAAAGACACTTTTCACTATGTGATCTCTTCTTGAGAACTTCTGCAGGAAGTTTGTTCTTCAACTTTCACTTCGATCTCATGGATCAGATCCTGACTCCATAAGACAGGGAGAGTACCATGATATTAGCAGGACAGGATGTCACTCTGAGCAAAAAAATCTGTTGCTAGAGAAGAAAAGGAGGATGAATCCTGAGCGTGTAACTAGGAGTGTGCACTATGTAAAGAAGATGCCAGTTGAATCTGAAAACAAGAGTAGTTTGATAATAACCATCTTGAAGCTAGACGCCAGGGCAGGGAGGCATGTGGGAGATAAGGAAGGGAAAGCCTGAAAGTGAACAGACCTCTAGAGTGTTTCCTTTTCTTGTCTACCATGGAGCGCACCATGAGTAGTGTTGTAGTGTTGTAGAAAATATATGCCTAAAAATGTTTATTATTAATACATATAATTATTTTGGCAGTTATTAGTCAATTGCTTTCATATCAGTAAAAGGCACAGACACCTGTTAGATTTTTTTTAATAAGCCTTATTTCATTGGGGCTGGGCAGACATCATGTCCCTAAACTACCTCGTTATCTTCCAGCCCCACATCCCAGGCCATTTCTCTAATCATTCCTACCTGGGCTACTTCCCATACAAAATGATATAAATTCTTGCACATTCTCTCCATCGGAGCGGCTTCCCTCCAACCATGCTGGCCCTCAGAGTAATTCCTCCCATGGTTTTTGTTTACAATAACCCATGGTGATTGCCACTTCCTTGTTCTCCTCTCTTGTACCTATCTCTCTCCTTCCTGTGACCCTTCTGTTCTCCAAACCCATGAGCCTTAGCTCTGCCTACCTCACTTCTCCCCTGCCCAGATGTGTAGGCAATTATCAGGTATAATTTTGGAGGCAAGGTTACACAGCATCATTTTGGGTATGTGACAGTCTGCTCATAAAAGACAGCAAGCAAACCTTGGAGAATGAAAATAATTAACAATCTAATACAAAGAACCAGACCATGCTGTAGCAGGTAGGACTATCAGACTTCCAGGAATACCAATCATATTTCCCAAACTGTCTTTGTGTGTGTGTGTGTGTGTGTGTGTATGTGTGTGTGTGTGTGTGTGTGTGTGTGTGTGTATGCAAGTTCAGGAACATGTATGGAGATCAGAGGTATTCATCTTTGTCTCCTATCTTGTTTAAGAGAGGGTCTCTTTGTCATTTGCTTCTGAGTACACTAGGCTAGCTAGCACAGCAACTTCAAAGGATTCTCTTATCTCTGCCTCCCATTTCACTGTAGAAGTATTGAGAATACAGATTTGTGCTACCGAGTCTGACCTTCACGGCTTCTAGGGATTCAAACTTGGACCTTCACACTTGTGCAATGAGCACTTTAGTTGCTGAACTGTCTCATCGCTCCATAATTTGTTTTTTATAATACTCTGCATGAGACAAGAGACACCAATTTTTCAAATCATTTGTGAGAGCCAATTGTTTCTTTTTATTTCTTTCTCTTCACCCTGCCCCCCCCCTTTTTTTAAAGAAAAGGTCTTATTATGTAGCTCTGGCCTATCCTGGAACTCACTATGTAGTTCAAATTCATAGAGATTTGCGTTTCTCTGCCTCCCACATGCTGGAATTAAACATGTACACCTGCACTAGCAACCAAGTGTTTCTTTATCCCAAGAAAGCTGTATAATTTAGATTCTGTGGTATAGTTATATTTTAAAAATAATAATTCCAGGGAAGAACACACCAACTGGGTATCTAATACCAAATGGCCAGTCCTAAAAATCATACATAGAAGTAACATTATATAGACTGAGCGGGTTATATTCAGCAATGTATATGTGTATACTTACATGCATGAAGCAATAATTAATAACAAAAGAGACCACAATTTTGAAAGAAAGCAAGGAGGAGTATACGAGAAGGCTTTGAGAGAAGAAAGGGAAGGAGGAAATGATGCAATTATATCATTGTCCCAAAAATAAAATAATTTTGTTTTATAAAGAAGAAATGCAAGTCTGACTTTCAGGTTCCTGGATCAGAGCTCCTAAGACCTTTGTCTGGGTTAGAGCATTGACTTGTTAAGCTTCACGCCACCATACTTGAGTTCACACTCATGATGAATCATCCATTTGATTAGATGTTTTGAACTTTCAGACCTACCCTCTAAACTGCTTGACCTCTCCAAAAGAAAGGAGCTAGAGACTGCATTAATCACCAGAGCCAATTATTTCACCCACAATGAATGCCTCTGTGCTCTAGCTTGCTTTCGTTGCTATGATAAACACTACGGCCAAAAACAACTGAGGGGAAGAAAAGGCTTATTTCAGCTTACAGATTGTAGCCCATCATTAAGAGACACTGGGACAGGGACTCCAGCAGAAGGAACTTGAAGCAGAAACCATGGAGGAAGGCTACTTACAAGCTTAATCCCCCTGGTTTGCCTGGCTACCTTTCTTATATAGCCCAGGCCCACCAGGCTAGGGCTGGTACCTCCCAGAGTGGGCTGGATCCTCCTACATCAAATATCTCAACCTATATGGCCACAGAGCAGTGTGATAAAAGCCATTGCTCAGGTAAAATTTCTCCTTCCCAGGTATGCCCTTGAAGCTAACTAAAACACTATAAAATAAAAGCCTCTTTTTAAAAACCCTAAACTCTGGAGTTTGGAGACATCCTGAGTTTGTGGAAATACAGAGATACATGGAGAGCAAAGTACCTGGAGACAGGTTGGAATCTCCAGACCCCTCTTTACATTGCCAACATAAAAACTACAGCTCTTATCTTGAAGGAAGTAATAGGTCTATTCTGAAGCTATGTTTGAGTGACCATGACCTAGGAACACAGATTTAGGTTACCCCAAATTCCGTGTTCGAAGGTGGACGCAGTTTCACGGTGCTTTTATAGGTTTACAGATCAAAGAGGGTCAGACATCCAGGCAATTTAAAAATACATTGGTGGGCACACCAGAGAGGCAGGTACAAAATGGGGGCAGCTATTCTATAAACCCAAGATGCTATCTGGTGACATTCTTGGCTCCTAGGTTGGCATAGGCTAGTGTTCTGCCAAGTTAATAGCTTCTAAGAAGCTTTTATTATTATCATGAGGTGTTAATTCAGGTACAGAGTTGGGCAAGGAACAGCTGTTCTAGAAGACTAAAATTAGCCCAAGATAAAGTAATTAGTCTCTGAATCTACAAAATCCCAATCTCTCCCTCCACAGTACTGAAATTTTATGTGGTCCATCAGTATCTGAATATACAGAAATTCCTTCTGGGAGATTTTCTTCACAGTCAGACACAGCTTCTTTTCAGGAATTTTAGTTCACAATATCTTGCCCTATATATATATATATATATCTTTCTTCTTCCTTGGTTGTATTTAAGATAAACTATTAATAACAAGTAAAATGACTTCCAAAGCTATGAGTTGTTCTTATTAATTATGATCTCAGGGAATTGTAAAAACTCCTGAATTCCAGCCGGGTGGTCACTTTGAGGCTAATGTGTGAAGTGGGGAGTAGTCTTGTGGGCTGAGCCTTTAATATATGGGGTGTTTACTAACTCCAGATGGTGTTACGATTGAATTGGTGGGTTGATGTCTGGAAAACTGCATGGTTGCTTAATGCGAAGAAAACTCCTCATGTTTGGTATGAAAGTGCTTAGTAGAAGAGTAGGATCTTTAAAAATTATTCTGTGCAGAAACTTGGAAATAGCAATTTACCTTGCCTTTCTAAAATACAGCTTAATCAGATGCAGAAGACAACACACAAGCAAGAAAACTTGTAGAAAATGTCTCAGATTGACTTAACTTAGGCTTTCTGTCACTATTGTGTTATGTCTTAACATGACCTAATTTTTAAAAAGGAAAAAAATAGTGCCTATTTATAGAGAATTTCCAAGCCATTTAAGAGGTTGTAAAAGACACAGTTTCTAGGACTAGGAAAAGAGTTTAATCAGTAAAATTCCTGCCTATAAACATGATCCCCAGAACCTACAGAACTTTTGTTTGGCTGGTTTGGGGGGTTTTGTTTCTTTTTGTTTTGTTTTTGTTTAAAGGCATGCAGAGACAGGCAGATCTCTGGAGCTTGCTGGTTAGTCAGCCAAGTCAACTTGGCAAGTTACAGGTCAGTAAAAGACAATATCAGAGAATGACACTTAAAGTTGTTCTCTGACCTCTACATATGAACAAATGTCCTCACTGCCCACACCACCACCACCACCTATCACCACCACCACCTACCACTACCACCCACCCACACATCACCACCACAAACCCAACTTCATGACACAGAAAGAGATATGGTTTCTGATCAGATAGTTTAAGTGATAGACAAAGTTTTTCTTTAATTCAGAAGACTGGCTTCACAGTTTAGTGGTTAACATCAAGTACTGCTCTGACAGAGGACTGAGTTCAGCTCCCAGCACCCACACTGCAGCAGTTCACAGCTGCCTGTAATTCTGGCTCCCTCCCGGGGATCTGATGCCCTCTTTTGATATCTGCAAGCATATGCATTCAAAAACACATGTCCCAACACCCAGCTCCCCACAGAATTTAAATTGTTTTAAATCTTCCTTTCAAAGAATTGACTTTCTATAGGGCATGATATGTTTCTGAGGCCAGGTTTCCAGAGGCTTTCCAGTGGCAAACGCCAGGGCAGGACTAGATGCTGTAATGGCCGGTGTTTTCACAAGTTGGCTAGTCTTATTCACTAAATCTCTCTGCAGTGAGGCATCTGGGATGGTCTGTTTCCAAACTTATGGTTTAACCATCTATTCACAGAAGAAACAAAGCAAAGGTGACAAAGGTAACACTTTTGAAGTGTCTGGTAATTGTTTTGCCGGGACAATAGTTGAAAACTTGGATAGAAGTAGCAATGATACTTATCCTAATTCTGAACCTGCACCTAAACGTATGAGAATTATCATCCTCATACGCTAATGGGGTTTTACCTGACTAGTTATGTACTGCTGTCATTTGTGGTGTGTGCTCACTCTAATCACTACTGAATCTCCCATATCTATTCCTTTGCTTCTCAATGCAGATCTAACTGGCTCAAAAGCCCGGATTCGGATTCTGACCAGCTCTTCCGCATGGTGGCCGAGGTCTTCATTCTGTGGTGTAAATCTCACGTAAGGACACACACCTGTGCTGTAGATTTAGCATGGTTTTGACAGGTATATATCTGAAGAAGCTTTCTTTTAATGCTTGTGGTTTTTGTTCTGTTTCTTAATCTTCCGCTACCCTGCCCTGCTCTAGAACTTCAAGAGGGAAGAGCAAAATTTTGTGATTCAAAATGAGATTAATAACTTGGCATTTTTAACTGGAGACAGCAAAAGCAAGATGTCAAAAGTAAGTCTTTAGAATTCTGTCTCAAGGATGCTTCGACCTTGACCTCAGCCATGTCTTGGATAGGTCATACTTTTGGGGGCTTAGATAATACAGCCAACTTTGGTCCCACCACATAACCAGCAGCGTCTACTGCTGTTTCTTGGAGAATGTGCCAGAAGAAGCTCCTGTTGAGTAGCAGACTCATTGTGTTTTGTGAATAAATAGGTGCTTGTATATCAGAAAGCTTAAGTTTCCAGACTTGCCCAAGGCATTTGAGAGGTCTCCACAGTACTACAGCCACACCGCAAAGCCACCTGTTGATAGGCTTGGAGGAGAAGACCTTGCCTGCACCCCTCCTCGGCACACACCCTGGCTTCATGCTTGCTTTCTTTCTGTATGAAACACTGGCATCTGTTTTATTCCAGATGTGCTGACCTCTTAATGCCTATGTTCATTTCCCATGACATTTGCACCCATAAAAGAAAAATGTCTGTCTATTTCCCTGAAGGAAATGTTTGAAAGAGGGCATGTCACTCTACTGCCTGGGGAAAAAAGCTAACCCATAGGAGGGAAGTATGAGATACATGGGGTAAAGTAGACTTGCGTCTCATTCTCAGTCAGCTCTATCCAATGAAGCTTCATTGTCTTGGCTGGAGAGAATTATCAGGCATGCTTCTTCAGTTGCACATACAAAAGCCAAGTCTCCTTAAATAAGATGTCTTGTTGCAGGCATTGTGGCTTATTCTTGGGCCTGTTTCCTTGAGAACTGTGCCTCAGGGAGTTTTGGCTTGTATGTCAAGTGTAAGTAGCCTGAAATGACTGAGAGACAGCTGTCTCATTGCTGGCACTGCTGGCTCAGTGCTGCCTGTGAGGAACATGAAGGTGGAGGGTGCGTGGGGACCGCCTCAGAAGTAAAAGGTGGATCTGGCAAGATGGAAATCATGGGCTTGTAGCAGAGGCCTTGAACATCTTTCTAGTAACCATTTGAGGTGGACAACCGAGGTCTGGGCAGTGCAGGAAAGAAACTATTATGATAGCCCAATGATAATTTGGGTGCCTGGGCCTATAGCAAGTGGGGCAGCTGGCTCCAGTCAGCTGCAGCCACTCAACAGTACAGCTTCTGTATTTCTTCTGTTTCAACACTAGCACTTCTTCTGGTATCCAGAATTTGACTGTAGAGTTTGTAACCTGCTCTCCAGGGTCCACCAGAGTACACTTTTAACATATGCTGCCTAATATAGTTGACAGTGAAGTTGCTCGTATACAAAGCAGAGCGATTATATTCAAGGAGTCTTGGCTGCAAAGGAGTCTCGCAGTGTCTCCTGATACACGTATCTGGTTTTCCTCATTCTTTTTACATTCATCAGTTAATAGACACAGCTGTTCACTTGAGGGTCACAAGCCCAGGTTTCCCAGACTCCAGTTAATCTAAATTGCCTTGAAGAGTCCTCTTGTAGCCATCACAAGCTGTCCTTTATCCCAGAGTTCCTACAGAAGTCAGTAAAATCCCAGGCAGACGCCATGCTATCTTCTACATTGGGTAGATCCTTTGGCTAACATCCATGATGATCTGATACAAGGATTTGCAACCCTTTGGGGCAGGAATGGGGAAAGCCATCTCAGCCCTCCGGTGATGAATGGGTCCTCAAGTTTCTTGAGTTTCGAAGTGAATGAGGCAACAGAAAACCATTTCACAACTTATCAACTAACAAACTAACCTAACATTCTGCTCATTCACAGTGTTGAACGGGTAAAGGAAAGCCTTCGCTTGGTTCATTCACAATAATGAAAAAGGAGAGGGGAGCATTTGCCTGGTCAGAGAATGTTCATGTTTAAAACATGGGTACCTCCCCTCTCGGAAAGGAGCAAACTGCTGCTTTTCCACCGGCATTCTACCCCAATGGTTTCTGAGCCTTATGCATTCACATCATCCCTATTGCCTCAGTTAGATCATAGAAAATAGAAGTAAATAGACCAAAACAGAAAGGAAAAAGCCCTGCACTTGGCTGTGGTGCTGACTAGGGTTTTTGATTTATTCCCTTAATTTTTCAGAGTCCAGGTTCCCAATCTGTATAACTGGGTTGAGCTTACTACCTAACATTTTTAGGTTCTACCAAGAGGGTCTGGTTAAAAGTCAGTTTTCAGTAGCATCTGTTAGAACATCATTTGATGAACACTTTAAGGCAGATACAATGCCTCCAACAAATAGCCATGTCTGGTATCTGAAAAGAGAGGACTGCAGAAGGGAAGCCAGGCGGGGATTTTCTTCCACATCAGCTGACTCTCTCTTGTCCTTGCTTCTATACAATGACGCGTTCTCTGCTAACTGATCTGAATTGGCACTTGTCACCTCTGCCTGCGTTTGTCTCTGTTCTTAGCTGCGTTCTAGTGTTGTATAAATGAAGTTGCCTTCGGTGCATATGGCAGTCTTGGTGGAGGCATCCACCTGTGAATGCTGCATGCCACACACTGCATAAGTTGTGCCTGATGGCAAGGAAGCACAGAAAATATACAGTGGGCCTCACCGATCCTACCCAGTTGATTTAAAATCCCTTCAAAGACAGAATATTTTTCTGACAGCGAACACAGATTTCTTTTTATCTTTTTGTGGGCTCATTGTATATTTTGTTTATAAAGCACCAGTTTGTGAATATATATTAAGCTAATGTGACTAGCTGAGCAACTACTTTGGCTTGGGTTTGGTTTTTAAATGTACTTTGTTTCCTGGTGGTATGGCAGCAGCTTCCTCGGAGGGGAATGGTAAGTTAGAACGCATGTAGCCAAAGCTATGTTAAGCCAGTCCTTAACCAATACTATAGACAATAAGATGAACCATTGAGATACAAGAACTGGAGTATGTTTTCAGTGGGTTGAAAAGGGACAGGAATTGTCTGAGAAGATATATTTGAATCTTTCAAGGGCACACAAAATCATGTGCATATACACAGACACACACAGACACACATACATACATACACAGACACCCACACACACATATTCTCATTTACTTCCTTGCTCTGAATTCTTTCTCTTTTTTCTTTGTTCTTACACTTTTGAAACATCTCACATTCTCTCTCTCTCTCTCTCTCTCTCTCTCTCTCTCTCTCTCTCTCTCT
>OU015742.1:35659144-35678419 GCA_907169655.1 Acomys percivali
CTCTCTCTCTCTCTCTCTCTCTCTCTCTCTCTCTCTCTCTCTCTCTCCCACACACACACACACACACACCTCCCTTTTCCTTTTTACCTCTGCCCCCTCTCTTCCCACACACATCTAGCATTTCTCCTCTAGTCTCCTTCATTCCCTCCCTTCTCTCTCCTTTTCTCATGATCCCCCCCTTTGCATGCTCTCCCTATGCCCCCCCATCCCATTTCTCAAACTGATTTTCAGAAGACCTTTCCTCTAGCATCTCGTGCTGAGCTGACTTACATTCACTTCCCTCACCAGTGCGAGATGTAAGGACTTCCCACAGTGTGGGTCTGCCACTGCTCAATGCCTGATGTGAGCTCCTGTGCTATATTGGCACAGACAACACCAGGCGATGAACTTTCATCAAACTGCCACATCTAAAAAGAAAAAAAAAAATGAAGACTTGAAAAGTCTTGGGGTTTTTTGTTTTGTTTTGTTTTTGCTTTTTTTCCCTTCCCTTAAGGTCTGCACAGAAAGCCATTTGCTTGATAGATGAGTGCTGCTGTAGTTCATGACCTAAGAGTGTATAGGTGAAGTAGTTTTGAGGGTGTATGGGCCAGAATTAGGGAATTACCATGAGGTAATTAACCTTATCCTTATGTGAAAAACAAAGGTATAACCTTTGCCTTAAAGCATGTTTTAAAGCTACAGTGTAAGGATGAAGAGGCTCTGTTGTTTATAGGTTGTGGAGTGACCCCAAGTCACTCTGGACAGGGCTACAGGACCCCCACCCATACTCATCTCCATTTCCCTCCCTCTCCCCTTACCTCACTCTGTTTAGAGACAGAGTCTCACTATATAGTCTGGGCTGACCTCAGGTTCCAGCATGCAGCCCAGGGGCGCTTGCACTGGTTTTCCACCTGCCTCAGGTATACATCATCGTGCCCAGCCCAGAGGCTTACAACAGTCTTTTTTTTTTTTTTTTTTGTCCTTGTCGTTTGCTCTGTTTTTGCTCCTTTGATTTCAGTACTTTGGATGGAAGCCAGGGCCTCCTGTGAGCTATGCAAATCCCAGTCCTTCGAGCAATTTTTAAAACATATCATCAAGTGCAAATAGCCAACAAAAAAAAGGAGTCCAGTTCTTGTTTTGTTTTGCTTTGTTTCTGTGTGTACTTTTGGGAGGGTTGGTTTGATTTTGGTTTCAGGTTCTTTTTTTTTTTTTTTTTTTTTCTTTTTCAAGAGGCAGAGAAAGAACATAAAGTTAGGGGATGGATAGGGAGGTGGGAAGGATCTGGGAGGAGTTGAGGGAAAGGAAAGAATATGATCAGAATATATATTGTATGAAAAAATTCATATATACAAAAATAAAAATGGGAAATAGCACATTAGGCTAATGTGTTTGTATATCAGATGTACCAGGTGAACTTGAATAAAAATATTTCATTTGAAAAGATTCAAAGGTTTGAATGCAAACCTGTTAGTGGAAGCACAGACATTGTCCTCAACTTGGTTCTCTGTTATGCTGGAGCTGATAATGTGGTGGGTGAGAGGAATGAAAATGTGAGGTCTTTGGGTACATGCAAATAGTCTGCAGCCCCCTGAGGTTAAAGGAACTAGAAGAGGGGACACTACAGAGATAAAGAACTTCTCTGAGTGGCTGCTGTGGGTGGGGTCTGCAGAGCATACACTCTGGACAGCTGGTCTTGTGCTTGATGGGGACGTAGATAATGCTCTACAGGCAAATTAACCTACATCCTAACCTCCGCTCGGTCTTCATGCTATGCTCACATGAACTGTTGAGTATCTGTTGTGCTGACTGAGCAACTGGGCCTAAGAAGCTATGAATAACATGCTGCCTGATGCCTTGGATCCCTGTTTTTACTGACTGACTCTTCTCCTTGTTTCTTTCCTTTTGTCTTCCCACACAGGCCATGCAAGTAAAGGTACAGGTCAAATGCATGATGTGTCTTTTCTGTTCTAGTATTAGAGGTGCCAGGCTCTATCCCCCTCCGCACTGAGATCACCGCAGGGGTGGTACAGATGGATTGTCCAACTTGTGGGTCCCCAGGGAAGACAACTACCTGTCAAAGAGAGAGTTGAATGTAGGCTTATCCACCCTTGGAATGGGGAAGCCAGGCAAGACTTGCCAGCTTTGCCAGTCTTGCCTTAACGGAGGTCTCCTTGCTATCTCTGCTCCAGATGCCTGCTCTCCAAGTTTGGCAGTCACCATATTGGCAGAAATAGGTAGGACTGGCAAAGCTTGGGAGCTTCCGAGCCTCACTCTTTTGCCATGGCACCAGGTTCACGTTTCTAAGTTATCTTAGTGGCTCCCATCCCTTCCGCACTGTACATGTTCTGCCTCTGATTCAAGCTCCCATGACATGACTCAATGGGAGTCTCCCAGGGGCTGAACTCAGGTTTGAAATGAGCAGATAACCTTAGGCTTTTTCACAAAATGTGCACATGATGGACTCAGTTTCCAGTTGTTCCTGGAGTTTATTATGTAGAAATTCTTCCCCTTCTGATCACTAATGAAGACCTAGTGCTATTGCTCTAAGCCCTCTGACGCAAGGTGTGTGGTGCAGAGGGGGAGACATGTAAGAACCAGTTCATGCACAGCTCACAGAAAAGGAAAATGGAGCCTTGGCAAGACAGACTTGATCTGGGTGATGCCTCAGACACTTTCTTTCTATGTGAACTGAAAAAAAAAAACTCAAGACCTCTGAGCACCATGCTTTCATTCCTAAAAACATCTCAGGCTTGTTCTGGGGACTAGAAATGCTCTGTTAGTGTTCCAGGCATTTGGAAACCATACACGTAACAGTTATGATTAGAATTTGATATTGGCAAAAATTAAACAGAGAATAACTGAGAGATCATTTAAATTATGTATAAAATCCACAGTTACATCTTGGCATATTTACCCATGTGCTACTGTTTACATGTAAATATATATAATACCGTGTAGTTCATTTGTGTGCAGGGAGATTCTATCCTTAATGGCTAGTTCAGGTGGTAGACTACAGGCCGATTTTGCCTTTGGAATTCTCCACTCAGTGGTAGGACACAACGGAGCCTGGGAAGCTCTGTGAGCATGGGACTTCCGGAGCTTTGTGGGAACCAGCTTCTCCTCTGCTTTCTGCTGTTCTTGTATGTGAAAGGCCTCTGGTCCTTACTGTCATTTCTTCCCTTCTCATGGGTGTTACTTCACTCCTAACTTGCATACTGCGGCTGAGTTCTGGTTTTAGACTACTAGGGACATGGTGCTTTTGCAATTCTCTTTCATCAGACTGATTTCCAAAATGATAATATAAACCACCTGAAAGTGCTGCTTGCGTAGCCTGGTGGGAAAATCACATTTTTTGGTTGAGTGTCATTAATCATTAGGAATATTTTCACACACCAGAACATAGTCATTGGTCCAAAGGCAGAATTAATTATGGCTCTTCGCCTTGGAGAACACAAATCTGAGGCCTTGGCCTTGGCTCAGTGGTTAAGAGTGCTTGTTGCTCTTGCAGATGACCTTGGTTTAATTCCTAGCACCCACATGGTGGTTTCCAACCATCTGATCCAGAGGATTCATGCCCTCTTCTGAACTCTCTGGCACCAAGCACACACATGGTGCACATACGTGATGCACATACATACAGGCAAAACACTCATATATGTAAAACGAAATAAATATAAAAAAAGGAAAAAAGAAAACATGTATTTCACAAATGGGTTCTACCTTAGGCCAAGAGACCTAGGCCTTAAGTGCCCCTTCCAGGGGAGGTGATAGGCACACATAGTGTGTGTGTCGTGTAAACTATAGTACTACTAATGCATTTTAGCAGATACACTCATGAAGCAAAATCTGTTTTCCCTCATGATGGTCCTTGACTAATTTCAGCTCATAAAACCCTCCCTGCTTTTACCAGCTGCTTATTCATCTGTGGCAAAGACTATGAAGCTGGCTACCACGTGGTCAGTGTTGCTCTTCCAAGCATAACATCATAAAAAGCCAGTTGATATAGCATCTTGTCTTCTGCCCCAGACTACCTTGTGCTGTCATTCTGGGTGTTTTCCGTTTTTCGTTGCTTGTTTTGAAGTTACCATCATCTATAGTGAAGCAAGTTGGATTTCTCTCTGACGTTTCCCACTTAGAGCCAGGTGTATATTTCTCCCTATAATCCTAAGAGTAGAGCGGCTGAAGCAGGACTGACACAAGTCCAAGACCAGCACGAGCTACATAGTGAGACCTGTCTCAAAACAAACCTAAAACAAAATTGCAGCTATCACCACTACCACCACCACAACAAACAACAACAACAAAAACTCAGAAAACAAAAACACTAATACTTTGCTGAATGAACTCTGAAAAGAATGACAAGGCATGAGCAACCCAAACTCTTAATCAGCTGGAGTGATGACTAGGCCGTTAAGAGCACTTGCTACTCTTGCAGAGGACCCCAGTTCAATTCCCAGCACCCACCTCAGGCAGCTCACAACCTCCTGTAACTCCAGCTCAAGGGGATTGGATACCTTCTTCTGGCTGCGGTGGGTACTGCACTCATGCGCACATAACCCACATAGAGACATATGTAAGTGCAAATACACGAAATTAAAACTAAAATTAAGCTTAGAAAAATTCCCATAGGCTTAGGGAGTTCCTTTATTTCATGTATAGTTTTTCTCATACCTTTCACCCAGCAGTCTTTTTTCAAGACTTTTTCTGTAAGAATTCGTGTTGCCCCATGGTGGAGAGGCTATATGGAATGCCCGTGCTATACAACATCAGCTTCGGCCCTGGAAATAGGCCACCAGTTCTAGGACTGATGCTTTTCCATTCCACATGTTAACTGGTACCCCAGTAGAGGGGAGCTGTTCTATGTCGGGTTATTTTACTGTTGTAAAATCATTCTTTTTGTTGTGACTGTTGTCCATTTGGTGGAGAAGTGAGTAAGCCAGGATTTCAGGTGTCTGTGCCGTGTGTCTAGCTACTGTGGTTTCATGTGCATGTACAGAAGAGAAGGCTCGGGTTTGGGGGCTGGTCTTTAATGGCCATCTGGTTTGCTTTTGCTTAACACATTTTTTGTTTCTGTTTTTTTACTGTTCTTTGAAATGTAGTAAGGCCCAGCCTGTACGGACAGGGCCTCAAGGAAGCAATCTACCCCTGAGCTGAGGCAGTCCCTTTCTGAGAGTCACTGAGCCCTTCTCTTTATTTCAACATCATCTCCTAGTCTGGAGGACAGGACCAGGAACGGAAGAAGACAAAGAGGCGGGGAGACTTGTATTCCATCCAGACCTCCCTCATCGTGGCTGCGCTCAAGAAAATGCTGCCCATTGGTCTGAACATGTGTACTCCAGGCGACCAGGAGCTCATCTCTCTGGCAAAATCACGATACAGCTGTGTAAGCTGCCTGCGTGGTCGGGCTGGATGCAGAGTAAAGGCTGTGGGGAGTGGATGGCACTCCTTCTCTAAAATGGTAGTTCTCCAGGGGCCTGGGTGGGGTTTGAAAGGGACACGCTTTGTAAGGCTGACTGGGAGTCAGTAAAGTAGGGTAAGTTGCCTTCATGTCTCTCCTTCTGTTCTTATAAGAAAGATCCCAGTCAAATTGTGCATTAATTATGCATACCTCCATACACACTATTTTGCATTTCCACAGTGGTCCATAGGAATAAAATTTAGCATCTCTCCACAGAGGGACACTGATGAAGAGGTCAAGGAACACCTGCGGAATAACCTCCACCTGCAGGAAAAGGTGATGCTTCGTCTCTCACAAGCACCCTGCTGGCTGGGGGACCTGTCCTCTCACTCACGGTGTTGTTTGCCTATCTAACTATTAAGGTAGTCTTGCTATGTAGCCCAGGTTAGCCTCAAAATGGAGACCCCCCTGCCTCAGCCTCCCAAGTGTTAAGATTACAAATGTATACCATGCCACGTTTTGCTCATGTTTTAAGATGTGTTCTAAAAGCTGTTTAATTGCTACAAATAAAAGGCAACAGCATAAGGATTAGGAGTTCAAGGCCAGTGTTGGTAATGAGAGCAAGTTTGAGCAAGAAAAGCCCTGTCTCAAACAAAAACAAAAACAAAACAAAACAGAAAAACAAACAGAAAAACAGAAAAAGGCTAGGCTCTACAGCTATACCTTTAATTTCTGTTCTTTCCTTTGCTATGGCAAAGAGGCCTCTGATAAATGTCACACTTTCTAATGAACATTAGTCCACTGCAGGGGGTGTTTGAATTAAGTATCTGAATTTATTGACTGCAAGGTTTGCTGAACAGTGCCAGAGACACCTGGGAGGACATTTTAGCACCTGCCTCTCTGGAGAGCTTTTGAAAGAAAATAAATCTGTGCCATGGAGGGAAAAATCAGAAAAAGAGAGAGAATTTAAAGGCAACTTGATATTTCTCCAGTTCTGTACCTCTGAACAGCTCTGTTTCCAAGGTACATTATGCCCTGGCATGAGAATGAAGAAAAACAAAATACCGATTCTTTCCTCCCAAATGTATAACAATGCTAGATAAGATACTCTAGGAAAAAAAAAATCCTAAGGGCCAAAACCTAAGAAGCTCGAAATCTTAACAGTGAGGTTGTTAGAGGGCAGGCACCAGAGATGACCACCCAGACACAGAGTACTTGCAATTGAAAGTCTTTATTCCAGTCAGCTGCAATACCCAAATGTTTAAAAGACCTAGGGGTGGCCCTGAGTGCCCAGAACGCAGGGTTTTTAAAAGCAAAACCACATTCTGGCATCTGTCTCAGCTGCTACAAGGAGCTTTGGAAAACAAGCAATTTGAAGCAAGCAGTGGTTGCTGGAGGGGGTTCCACACAAACAGGCAGCTTAACAGAAGCTAAGATGTTACCTAGGACATCCTGACCTTTGGTTCCTAAAATAGAGTTGGGTATTTGTCCCTGGGATCCTTTATCAAGGAGATCAAATTCCAGTTAATGCTGAAATGTCCTCAGCAAGAACAAAAGATGGAGGCACCTTTGTATGACTACAGGGGGAAGCCAGCCTCCTGGAGAAAACTCTGGGAGTTTCAGTCAGATGCTTGCCTTAGGGCTGGAGCTTTACCAACTTTAAAGGAAGAGGAATATAGGACTGATTGCCTATCCTGTGGTAAACGCAAGCTGTACAATTTGAACAAAATTACCCATGAGCCAAAGAAACAGAGAATCTTCTTCAGAGACATCAGTGAAACCACTTGGAGGGTCTCTACTTACTAAATGTGGGAAGAAAGCAAATAAATACAACTGTTCCTCAAAAGGAACTCAGAAGATTCAAAGCATGTAAGAAAATGTTCCAAGTAAGTAACTCAAGCAATAAAAACTAACAGAAAGGAACTTAAATGCAATACAAATACATTTAAAAAACAAAACAAAACTAGCCAAATGAAATAATAGAATCCACAATAAAATAATAATAATAATAATCATCATCATCATCATCATCATCAGAATGTTGTTTTTAAAAAGGAGGGAAATGGGCTTGATTTTTAAAAGATAGTATAAGAATTATACAAATACACAGTCTTGAAATGTAAATTTTAATCTATAGGCACAAGATACAAGGTAAGCATAGCTAAACACAGAATTGAGAAATTGGAAGATTGCTTTATGGGAATCATTCAAAGAGACAAAGGGATGGGGAATATGAAGTTAATATATAGCATCTATATGTTGTAGGCTATAAGAAAGGAGTGGGGCTGGAGAGATGGCTCAGCAGTGAGGAGCACCTGCTGCTCTTCCAGAAGACTCAAGTTTAGCTCCCAGCACCCACATCAGGCAGCTCACAGATCCAGGGAATCCAGCACCTCTTCTGGCATCTACAAATACCCTGACATATGTGTCATATACTCACAGGGTTTATGCATGTATACATTTTAAATATGAAAAATATCTGAAATATGAGATATAATATGAAGTATGCACCACACAACAGATACGATATGAGGAAGAAGTGGGGGAGATACTCCCCAGAGAGACAGAAACAGAGACATAGGCAGAGAGGAAAAGGGAAACAAGAGAGACACGAGGAGGGTTTGTCCCTTTATATACTCCTGGGCAAGGGCACTCCAAGTGGCAGGTAGGTAGTGACATCATAGGTTGCTAGGCAGACTGGGGCAGAATCCTAACAATACATAAATACCAACATATGTTATATATATATAATGGAGGGAGGAAAGAGAAAGGGGGAAGAGAAAGGTAAGTATAATAAAAATGAGTCTTATCATATGGAACGCTGGTAGGACTAAAGTATTCCTTAGCACAAGAGGTATAAAAAGCCACTCATCTCATGGCTATGCTTCAACTTTCAGTCTGATGACCCAGCTGTGAAATGGCAACTGAACCTCTACAAAGATGTTCTGAGGAACGAAGAACCTTCTGATCCGGAAAAGACAGTGGAGCGAGTGCAGAGGATTTCAGCAGCTCTCTTCCACCTGGAGCAGGTCTGCAGGTTTGCCGTGAGGAGTGTGCGTGCAAAAAAGTTCTTCCCTGTCCCCGGTTCTCAATTACAGAGACCATCAAAGTTTATCCCACATCACCCCCACGTGCTGCCTGCTGCCTCATAGATGTTTCCCCTTAGCATTCCCTTGGGCTGTCTGCAAGTTCTTGCTATGAGTTCAAAAGACCTATTTCAATTCTTTGCCATTTGTTAAACAGCAATAAATGTCTAGTGACATTTGGGAAAATGAAGAAAACACAGGACTTTCACACAATATGACCACTGGGGACATTTTTGCTAACTTCAGTTGCACAGTTAAGATGTCTGAGCTACTCAATCTGCCAGCCAGTCAGACTGGCCTACTGTGTACCTACTTAATGCAATTTCTTCTTAGGTGGAACAGCCTTTGAGGTCCAAAAAGGCTGTATGGCACAAACTGTTGTCAAAGCAACGGAAACGGGCAGTGGTGGCCTGTTTCAGGATGGCTCCCCTCTACAATCTGCCCAGGTAAGTACTCCGTCAAGTCTTTCTGGCAGGTGAGCCAGAGGTAGGAATTAAGGTGTCTTCCCACAACTGAGCTCTGTTAAGGTCCTAACAATAGAAGCTGGGGTCCTTGACTCATGGTGACTTGCAGACTACATTGTGTAATAGTTGCCTAAGCTATCAAGGTTAGTATGCAAGCAGGTGAGAGTACCTCCTTGTGGGCCTCAACAGCTACCCAGCACACTACAAGGCTCTCTGCTTTTGCGGAGATAGGCATTTTTGTGAGAACATAAAGGCTTCTGGGAAAGGGGAGCTGTTTTCTAAACTGCCTTAGCCCAAATTTCATCAAAAAGTAAAGCAATATTTCTCTGTTCAGACACTAGGTGATATGACAAAATTTACTATTCTTTACCAGAGGCAAAAATGCAACCTGAGCATCTTTCACCACAGTGTATTTACCATGGAGGTGAAGAAAGGGGTGGCTAGATTACATGCCTGTGATCCCAGATCTCAGGAGGTGGACAAAGATCCTGAGTGAATGTAGCCTGGACTATAGAGCCAGTCCTTGTCTAGAGCAAGAAGAAGAAGGAGAAGAAGAAGAAGAAGAAGAAGAAGAAGAAGAAGAAGAAGAAGAAGAAGAAGAAGAAGAAGAAGAAGAAGAAGAAGAGCTAGAAATACGCAAAGAGGCTAGTCAGAAGCACAATGTGTTTATCTTGGCCTTTTGAACTTTGAAGTAAAAATTATGTGAAGTGTTTGGGTTTTTTGTTTTTATTTTGCAAACTGTGTAGCATGTCTTCTGTGAACATAGAAAAGGGAATCTGTGTTAGTCATATTTCCATTACCACAAAATACCCGAGACAAATCAACTTAAAAGGAAGAAAGGTTTATTTTAGTTCATGGTTTCAGAGGTTTTAGTCCATGGTCCCTTAGTGCCATCATTTTCAGTCTATTGTGAGGTAGAGCATCATGGAGGTGAGTGTGTGGTGCATGAGAGCAAAGTTTCTTGCCTTACAGAGACAAGGAACCAGGAAGAGAGAGTAAAGCAATGCCCTAGTATCCCCTTCAGGAGTGCGTCCCAGTGGTCTTGCCTCCTCCTACTAGACCTCAACTTCTAAAGGGTCCACCACCTCTCAGTAACAGCAGAGACTGACAGCCAAGCCTTCAATGAATGACATTTGGAGGGCATTGAGGAGGGCACCATAGTAATATCAGTAAGAGGCAGGGCCTGTATTGACCACTAGGACTGCCTCTGCATATCTGGTGATAGGTGACTTCTTCCTTCTGAAGGCAGACTGGAAAGTAGATGGGGGCAGGTCTGAAATAAATTGACAGACGTTTGATTTATCAACATCCAAATCTGGGAACAGCCTCACCTGATCATGGAAAACAATGACTTGGACAAGAGCATCCTGAATCCTATATATCTGCATGCTTCTTAGAAGATGAAGTGGGGGATTATCCTGTGCTTGGCCTTTGCTTTCATCAAAGGGTGGGTCTTGGCCCTCATTTATCCAGAATATTCCTTCCATACCTTGCCTTGAACCGAACAAGTCTTCCCATTTAGGGTCTTTGAAGATGGGGAAAGTTCAGCATCTAAGCTAATACCTGCTCCACAGGGCCCCTCCCAAGAACATAGATTTGTTTTATTTGATTGGGGTGAATGAAGCAACACTGGATCAAGTAGAATTCGTGAATAAAAACATGAAAATGGAAGTCAGCCATAGGGACAGAGGATACTAAAGTCCTGATGAAAAAGTGAAGTTGATATTCATTTAAAATTGTAGAAGTGAGCTAGGCAGTGATGACACACACCTTTAATCCCAGCACTTGGGAGGAAGAAGCAGGCAGATCTCCGTGAGTTCTAGGCCAGCCTGGTCTACAAAGTGAGTTCCAGGCCAGCCAGGATCTAAAGCTACCTGTCTAGGGCCAGGCCAGCCAGGCAGAAGTCATCCATCTCAAAAACAAGCCTTTCCCCCCAATGATGTTGGTACCATCCCTCCTATGTGGGTGCTCCTTAAGCATGCCTACATATACCTGTATATGGCAGAATATGTTCAAGAAATTCCTGTAAGGAGGCTTGCTGTCCTTAAGCCAGCTGCTCTAGAACAGTCACTGGCAGCAGCGGAAGGGGGGGGGGGGGGGGGGGGGGTGGAGTCCTCTCTAGCATGCAGGACAGTAAGTTGATTTCATAGCAATAAGCTCATAGAGGAAGTGACAGGGAAAGAAGCTCCTCTTCCCTCCCTTGTGATGGCCTAAGCTCCAGAGAATCTTCCAGACTAAAGGACAAGGAGGTTTATCTGGTTAGAGAGACATTGTTTACCTGGTGTTGGTATTTAAAAGAAAAACCTGTATGCTTTTCTTCAGACACAAAATTAACAATTTCTTCCTGATCACCTTTCAACGTGTTTGGCTGGAAAAGGTTAATGAAAAAACTCAGTATGACAGACTAATACCCATTTTAATGGTAACGTAACCTGAAGGACACCAGCTCATTCTTTGCACATGCCTCTGTTCTTGGCCATGACTTAATGTTGCCATAAGAATACACGTTTGTACAACTTCTTTTTAAAGTAAAATTCTGATTGGTCAGACTTTAATGGGAGACAGCAAGGTTTTGATTCTACCAAAGCATTTAATGGCCATTCTATTCTTTTCTTCATCTGCATCCCATCTTGACACTACTTTCACATTTAGCTATGCTTCTGTGGCTGACTTTCCGAGAAGTCAATCCTAGATGACAGGGCATGGCATGAGCATAGCCAGAATCTCAGAGGCACACAGGAGGCATGCCCATGGTATAGCATGCCCAGGTCTTACCTTCCTAAGTAAACTTTGGATCCCTTTCCAGAGGTGTTCCTTGAGGATGGGGAGGTGGGAGCTGCAATTAAAGATGTAGTTTGTCTGACACTAAACTACAACATGATTTGCATTGTATTCTCTGGACAGATGACCCATCTAAACAAATGACTAAACTGCCATCGGAAGCAAATCTTTTCCAGTTTGATCTATTAGATATTTCTCACTAGAATAGCAATGTGATGAAGACCCAGTAAAACTAAATGGGGATGCTGTGTCTTGCTCTGACTGTGGTACCCAGCAGCTATTCCTGTATTTATGAATTACCTAGTTATAGGGTACAGTATGAGCTACTGACTGGCCTGACCAATCAGAAGATGAGAATTGTACAAAAAGTCTGTCCTGCTTACTAACCACTAACCACCCAAACTAAAATAACGAGTCCCAGAGACTGTCTTGACTCCCCTCTCACCCCTTCCACTCAGGCACCGCTCTATTAACCTCTTCCTCCATGGCTATCAGAGATTTTGGATAGAAACAGAGGCGTATTCCTTTGAAGAGAAACTAGTACAGGACCTGGCTGTAAGTACTGAATGAACTGGAAGCAGATATGGATGTGAATGGGTTTGATTTTTGTGTTTGTGCTTGTGTACATTGTGAGAGTCAGACATTCACAGAGAATGTGTGTGGTGTATCGATTTGAAAAGCACTAACTGTGTAAATTCTCAGGGCAATGCTGCCAATGGTCCTAAGAGCCAGAAGATAACATTTCAATTAGAGGGGCTGATAATGTCCTCGCACCTATCTCTACCGTCATTAACAACTAACATGTCTTGGGGAGTTCATGCCAAGTTAAGTTTTGAGCACCATTGGTTGCAGGAGGTCCCCCTGTCCTGTTTACCTCCTGTTAGGACCCCACATCCAGAATAATAGCTCTGCTTTGGAGAAGACCCATCTATATAACCCTCTTTCTTGTACCTCACATTTCTGTGTTGGCCCTTCAAAAATCTGACATGCACTGTCTCTAACAGACTTCATACTCTGAAACCCCTTGAAGTAGAACCCAAAGGAATGGCCTCTTCCTGTCTGGGGGGGAGCCCCCCTTCTCTTCTCTTCTAACCACTCCAGTTTCTCATTTTTTCTTCTCCTTTGCTCTCTGTACTAATCTTGTACTGTTTCTCATTCATTCTTTTCTGTCTTTCTCTTTCTGTCTTTCCCTACCTTCCTGTGTCTGTGTCCCCTCCTACTTTTTTTTTTCTTAAACATCTCTTCCCCATTTTCTTTCCCTTTGTTTTTATGTACCTTACTTTGCCCCACATACTCCTGTTGGTTAAAAAAGGCCTTGTCTTTGTTTTCCCACTTTCCTAATTAGTGTGAAGCTGGCAGTGAGCAGCATCTTAGCTCTCTACTGCTGAAGCAAGCGCACAGCCTGTGTAGTTCTCACCAATTCACCAACTGCCACCCACCCTACTGACTTGGCCTCTGCCAGAAAATTTTACTGTTGTTGCCACTAACATCAGTTGCTTGTTCCCTTTCTATAAAAACAGAGAAGTGACTTAAGAAGAGGAGAGCAAGTCTCGTCACTCCTAGAAAGCAGCTTTTTACAACTATGCAAATTTTGAATATAGTGTGAAACTAAAACAAAGAGACACATCTTTGATTGGTTAAGTCTAGAATAATACAACTGGATATACACATATAATACCCATAGCCCCAAGATTTGTGACTTTTCCTCACCTCTATCTCTAGCCTGCCCTCTAGAAGAAATTCCATGTATTGTCTAGAGGGACTCAGTTTCAAAAGTGACAGCAAGATTTCCCTCCTGAACTGGGGTGCCCACAGCTTGCATGGGAAATCTGCTGATTAGAGTCTGTAGCTCCTTTCCTGTGGTCAGCCATTTGCTCTCTTTTATTTCTTTTCATTTGAAATCAGAATGTGTCTTTGACTGGCTGAGGGAAATCTATATGTCTATCCCAACCTTGCATCCTTAGGACTCTTGCCCTGAAATATGCATCTGGTAGAGTGTTTCCTGTCTCCACCTCTTCTGATGCCCTCCGTGCCTGCGCTTTGCCTTCTCTTCATCCGCATGCAGTTGTGTGGTACGTGCTGGACTCTGCACCTAAACTCTGTCTGTGTTACTCTGTGTAGAAATCTCCCAGGGTTGAAGAGGAGGAAGAGGAAGAGGCAGAAAAGCAACCTGACCCACTTCACCAGATCATTCTGCATTTTAGCCGCAATGCGCTCACGGAGAGGAGGTCAGCGTCACTCTTCTCGTAAGCCATGTCCAATGCTCGGTCATATCTGCCCCTCTTGTGGTCAGCAGAAGGTGGAAAGAATTTCAAAACTGAGAGGCTCTGTTCATGGCCACCAGGAAACATGCAGAGGATAGGCCTCTCATCATAATACGAGACAGACTAAGGATTAAACAGCCTAAAATTCTGACTTTATGCCTAAATTCTATACCAAGCCAAACTGACTCATCTTTTCAGAGTCAACGTATCTAATAAGTTCATTAGTGCATCCACCTTGGAATTTATATGTTTTCAGTATTGTTGTTGCTGTTGTTGACTCCAAAAAGTACCCGGCTAAATATTTCCTCTGTTATTTCCAGCAAATTGGAAGATGACCCTTTGTATACCTCCTATTCCAGCATGATGGCCAAGGTACACCTGGGTTTTCAGCACTTTGTCACAATCTGTCTCTCTTTAAGACCTCTGTGGGCATGTAAAATTGTCTTGTGAGCAAGAGGGCTGGTGGTTGGTCACACCACAGGTTCTAGGCATCACACAATGGATGCACCATAAGGCTGACACCTTGAGACTTTGTAGAAATAGTGGCTGCTGGGGCTGGATTCATGGGACAGCTCTAAGACTGGCTAACTGGGGCCTAGGAACACAGACTCTTCATCTTCAGTGATCAGTAATGGTCTTGTACTTCAATCCATGTGCAGACAAAGGAAAGAGGCTGGACACTAGAAAAAGGTTTTAGTGTCCTAGAAGGAGCCACAGTAAGTAGAGGAATACCACCCAGACATTTCACAAACTCTGGAATGCTGAATATACACAAGGAAACTATATCAGACAGAAAAACATTCAGGGAGAGATGGATGTTGGAAAACAGGAACTTACAGCCCCAATACCAAGAGATAATTTAAGGTTTGCATCCTAGGTAGCCCAGTCTTACTACCATGGCCCTCATAATGGTCTCATCAGGGACTACTCCTTACATTCCTTGCTTTTCATTTGCATCAGAACTTTTCCAGAGAAAGGTGTTCATATCTGTGCTCAAAACAGGTCACTGTTGACTGTGTGAGCTCTGTGTTCTCTCTTGTTCCTTAACCCCTTGGTAACTGCAGAAATGGCACTTAAGTAGAATGTTACTGTGTGTGCCATGATCCAAATGTTCCTAGTTTTACAAGGTTCTGAGATCTGGAGGGGTCTACAAACGATAGCCTGTCCCCTGCCCTTGTGAAATATCATAGAAGAGCTGTGCTCATGAGACCAAACTATAACATGGGTTTCTGTCTCCTCCTTTTTCTGCTCCATGGAACCTAGAGCTGTCAGAGTGGTGAGGATGAAGAAGAAGAGGAAGACAAGGAAAAAACATTTGAAGTGAGTTTTCATAAAGATTAGAACCAGAGCCCTTGCTGGCCTATAGGCTGGAGCTTCCGAATGGTGACCACCATTTGCATATGAGACTCATAGTACTGATATATCAATAAATCTGGCCATGGCTTCTGCTATCTGCCTGTGTGACTGACAAGCATCAGGCAAACTGCTCATCCGCAGTGTCCACTCCCAACTCGGTTGGTTCTGATGGGAAATGTTCTACTTCCCATATACTGTGGTAGCAAAACAATAGAAGGAGAAATTTAAACAACCAAAAATGAAAACTCAAGGACATTGGGATGATCTATACTAGGACTATAAATACAAGTTGATAGTAGCATTTATTTCAAGGTAGTACAGAAGCCCAGAACTCCTTAAATTGCACAATTTTAGGTTCCTGTGTTCTTTGCTAGGCAAAGCATTCAAAAATATAATAAACGTGAATGCAGGGAATTATAGTTCTGGCAACTGGCCGTGGCATAACGTGTCTTAAGTCTAAATGCAGGGACATTTCTTACACTCAGACAAATATATGCAGGTGGCTCCCCAAGCATGTTTCCTTTAGAACAGAACATTGAAAACAAAGCTGATTTAAATCTTGGCTTTCGGGGAATCTCATCCTGGACATGCCTAAGAGGCAGCCAAGGAGGAACATGTCTCCAGGAGAAAGACCTAGAGGTCATCAGATGGCCATTCAGGAGAGCCTAGACTAGCTGAGACAGTAGTGATGGACTGTCCAGACTGCCAGACTGTGACCTGCATGGCTTAATTAGGTGTGTAAACCTCATCCTCACACTAGGACCCTGAACACTAAGATTGAGAGGGTTCACTGGCTCTTTCTGTTCCTCTTCTCAACATGGCTACATTGACTAAATCTCCTTTTTCTGCTCCTCACTATTAAAAAAAAATATATTCATAGGTCTCTTTATAATATCAAAGGCAGAAATGCCACGTCATCTATTGGCATAAAGAGTAGAAAACCAATCTTTAAAGAGAGAGTAAATTATGAGTAGATCCTTTGGGGAAGCTACACTGTGTCTGGAAATAAAATTTAGAGGTTGGCGTTATCCAAAATTACATGTGTTGCCTTTGCTAGGTTTCTAAAGGTTTGCTCTTGGTAAATTGTATTTACCAAGGAGAACATGGACAAAAGGTAGAAATGAGGATACTGGAGGGGCTGAGAGCAAATCTTTCTATATGACTTCTTTTCCTAGGAGAAGGAAATGGAGAAGCAGAAAACACTTTATCAGCAAGCACGGCTACACGAGCGCGGGGCCGCAGAGATGGTCCTTCAGATGATAAGTGCCAGCAAAGGTGATGTCCCCGTTTCTAGGTAGACCCTAGGAGACTACCAGAGAGCTAGCACACTGTGACCTGAAGTCACATTAGCGAACTTCGAAAAAGCCCAGTAGGTATATAATTTTCCCCCTTTCCATTGTGATTCAATCGAATCGTCACCCCCTGGCAGGTGAGATGAGCCCCATGGTGGTTGAGACGCTGAAGCTAGGGATTGCCATTCTGAACGGAGGCAATGCTGGTGTGCAACAGGTAATGTGGCATGGGGAGGGTGGGGGTGGGAATGGTAAAGCATTCCTAGGCCACTTTTATTTGACAGTTCTCACTGATGAGGCTTAATTTGCTCCAGGAGGGCTACCCACAGTTGCTTGGCTGGTGTTTTTCCTGAGTGGCCAATTATGTCAGAGTAGCTGGGAACACGGAAAAAAAAATAGACAGGCGTCTGCATGCAAGTGTGTACTTAATAAAGAGGTGGTTGGTTTTTGTTTGTTTGTTTTTAAATCTGGAATTAAAGGGGCAAAACATTGCATTTTCCCTCAGAGTTTCTGCAGAACTGTAAATACTCAGAGGCTGTTTCTGTTGTCTCTGGTGTTTATTTCAGCCCTTTAGCCCGTGAGCTGCTTGACCATGAGGAACCACAGGCCTAATTGACTACCTGCTGCTATTTATTCACTTATTCCTTAAACATTAAACAGTTGTTTTCTGATGGCTGACAATGTCTAGCTCTGCAGTAAAAGCTGAAGTAATTTACAGTGAGCAATGCAAATAAATTATGTGAGAAGCTCGGGCTGGGGGGATTTTGAGCTCATGGCAAGGGTTGGAGATGCAGCTCAGTGGCAAAGCACTTGCTTAGCTTGAATATTCAGTTTCTCAGACTACAAAATGAAGTACCAAAACCTTCTATATCAAAGCTTACATTCCAGTGAGGATAAAATGAGACAGTCAGTATGGATAGCTGCTGCTCATTCAATGTCTGAACTGCAACTAGTTGCGGAAGGTAAAACATGCATGATTATCCCTTGAGGCAGTGGCTCTCAACCAGTGGTGGTTCGAGACCCCCAGAGGAGTCTGATACCTGTGGTGATTCGAGACCCCCAGAGGGGTCACACATCAGACACTTACATTACAGTACATACCCCAGTGGCAATGAAAATAATTTTATGGTTGAGGATCACAGCATTAGGAAGATTGAGAACCACTTTGACCCGAAGCATCTCTGGGCAAAAGAACATAAAGTTCAAACAGAACTTTAATATTCATAAGTATATCCCGGAGCCTTTGAGAGCCCCTGAATCCAAAACCACCTTACATAGGACATTTTCATAGTCTTTAAATCTTCACAAGCAAATTTCTCATTAGGAGGTGTCATTTTTTCCTGATGACTTTACTTTCTTCTTTCTTCATGACCATATATCAGCTAACTAGAAGCAAAGTCTTCTTTTAAATAAACAAATATTTTCTGTCACACAAAATTCCTCCATCCTAATAACTGAGACCATAGAGAACAAAGTAAAAATGTCTGTGCTTTCAGCCAGGCCTGTTACTGGCCTAAGCTCTTGTTCCTGTAAACAACACTCATAGAATGAGCAATTGAGATTATACCTCAGCAACACCAAACAGTACAATGTCACTGTCCTGACACCTATTCCGCATAGAAAAGACTTTAAACAATAAACTCACAAATGTCAAAAGTCTACTACACTGTGCTGAAATAGCAAAAATAATGAGCCTTTATACAGTAAAATCTTTCTCCTCAAGTAGATGGCTTGACTCATGTATGTCTTTCCTTTCATTATTATTGTTACATAAATGAATTCACATGAGCTTATAAATACAACCTGCTGAGTCCATTTAGTGTTGTTCAAATGAATGGTTTTAGGGCTGACTACTCCATATTGGATAGCCTACCCAGGGATTCATCCTTGGGGACGATTGATACTCCCTCATCAATTGCCTGTAGTCATTAGTTACCTATAGGGCTTCATATAGGAATGGGGCCTTCTGAGACTCCCCCAAAGCAGATTGGCAAGACATCAGTGGTGTTATTCATCAGGCCTTGTTTAGACAACCTATTTCTGAGATGTCATGGCTGGAGCTTCCCTGGACTATAGAGAAGACAATCTCTGAGCTGGCATCCTGGTCCTCTTGCTCTTATAATCTTTTGGCCTCTTCTGGGATGTTCCCTGAGTCTTGGGTGTAGAGGTTATATTTTCTTAAACTACACCAGCAATTCTGATATGTGGCCTGGAGTCTGCTTTTGTATGCTTCTGTGGCAGGGGATTTGCCATCTCTCCATTGGAGTTTGGAAGATCATCAGTTGTGACAGTTTTTATTGCTTAACTCTAAACTGTGTCTCCTTTGCAGAAAATGCTGGATTACTTAAAGGAGAAAAAAGATGCTGGATTCTTTCAAAGTCTTTCTGGTCTTATGCAGTCTTGCAGGTAAATATGGGGAAACACTCAGCATTCTTAAAACATCACAATTCCAGAGAAAGGGAGTCAGAAGGAAGTACACGAAATCAGCTGGCTTACCATGGAATTGTTGAGAAGATTCCACAGCCACCTCCCTTAAAACCCAGGAGAGTAGGTATTGTTCCCTAGCCTTCAAGATTACATTCAAAGAACATTAAGAAAAGAAATCTTCTTTAGCCACAAGCATCCTTTCCAGTGCTGCGGTCTATCAGTCCTGTC
>OU015742.1:35678819-35695139 GCA_907169655.1 Acomys percivali
CCCCTCCCCTCCCCTCCCTTCCCTTCCTCTTCTTCTCCCTTCCTTTTCCCTTCCTTCCCCTCCCTTCTTCTTTTTTCCTCCCCTCCTCACTTCTTCCCTCCCTCCCTTTCTCTCTCCCTCTTTTCTTCCTTCACTCATTCCCTCCCCCCATTCCTTCCTTATGTTAGGCTATTTCCTATGCTCAATGTATACCATAAGTTTTTCCTAAAACATGAATACCCCCCAACGTGAGACCAAATAAATAATGGCAAAGAGGGGGAATACCTCCCTCTAACTGAAGGCTGTTTTCTTTAGACCCATGAGACAATGTGTAATCTTTTCCTCTAACACTTCTTTTTCCTCTTTTCCTCTAACACTCCTTTGAGTTGAATGAGTATTTGTAAGCATATATTTTGAGACATCCATTTTGACAAAGGTCCATCCTGGGGTGTGAACAAAATTTTGATATAGACTAAAAAGTAAAGTATTGAATTACCAGTTGATCTTACCAATTCATATAAGCTACCCATCATGGTTGAACCCATTTTTGAATAAATATCCAAAAGCCATAAGGCCACCACACTAGCTCATTTTTAAAATGAGCCAACATACTTTCTAAGAAAAAGTGTCCTTCTCTAAACTTTCTATGTGTTGTGAATTATTTGGAATTCATTCTAAATTAAACCAAAGTTGCAGTTACTTAGCTCATTTGCCTCTGAGTATCAAGACTTAAGATAGGACATGCTGTCTACTGTTGGAAAACATGGAGAATGAATGCCCTTTCAGTAGACTTCATAATCTTACCAACCTTATTTTATTGGGTAAATATTATACCTTGAAGCAACAAGGGTACTATCTGAGCTGCAGCATAATCCCTTGTTCTTGCTCTATAATTTTTTTGCACTAACAGTCTATTAGTTTATTGTCTCTCTCAGGAAAAGAGAATGTAATAGTAACAAGCCTGACTCCTTGAGGAAGAATAGAATAGTACCTGTGGACTCAGGAATGGAAAAATCAAGACATCTGAGTTCTACATTGCTCATGAAATCTCTGCTAGGTCTCTAAGAGTTCTCTCAGTCCCTACAGCACTTGAAACTGCTAAACTTATTTATAATCCATTTATAATGAAGCACAGAGGGACAAGTTAGTTAATTGCCAGATGACTTCTTACAGAAGTTTTAAGACACGTTAACGGGTTTGATTATTTTACAAATAATATGTATTTGTAAAATACTTAAGCAGTAGGAAAATTAAAACATTCCACATGGATGTTTAGGGATAAAAGTGAGATTTGGAAATGTATGCCAACAATTCAGAATCAAAGCTTTCAAACCCCCTTTCGCTGTGCTCTACTGTCAGCAGGAAGCAGCGAAAGACATTGATTACTTCACCCCTTATCCATTTACAAAAGGCTGAAACGGTGTGCTCCAGACTCAGGACAAACAGCTCCAGGTTCTCCTAATACTCCTTGGTCCCTATCTGCGTCAGGACATGGATGACATAGCCTGCCCTCTACTCTGAACTTTCAGGACAGAACTTTTCCTTCCCCTTCACTATACAATGTAAACATTTTGTTGCCATTGCTTTTCTCTCTCTCTTTCCCCCTTACATACATTTATATACCTTAACTTAGCTTATATGAAAAACAATCCCCATTTTTTTAATTATAGGAGAAGGAAGGAATGTTAGGATCCTGCTTCCGTCTGCCTACCTGTGATGTCACTGCCTGCTTCCCACTGGGCATGGTGCTGCTCAAGATTTTAAAAGGCCAAACCCTCCTTGTGGCTCCCTCTCTCACCTCTCCCCCGCTCCCTCCCCCTTCTCTCAGGCCTCTCTTCCCTCTTTTTATCTCTTACCTCTCCCTCCTCCTCTCTCTTCCTCTGTCTCTATCTCTCTCTCTGGAGTACCCCTAAAGCCCCCTTTCCTTCTCTCCCCATGCTCATTTAATAAACTTCTCCACCTAAAAACAACAAGGTCCAAACATCCTTTCCTAGGTTCACTCCCCCCACTGCCCTACCCCCAACCCAGTGTAGCAAAATCCAAATAACATAATAGCAGAATAACTTGGGGTTTTAAACAGACTTTTTAAAATACAGCACAACCTGGGGTAGGGAAAACAACAAAGCTATGGCTTGGAGAGATGTCAGAAGGGAGGGATAAGAGCCCTTGCAACTTTTGCAGAGGACCGACATGGTGGCTCACACCTATCTATAACTCCAGTTGCAGAGGATCCAGTACACTCTCCTGACTTCCGTGGGCACTAGGCATGTATACGGTATATAAACATACATAGAGGCTAAATGCTCATACACAAAAATAAATATTTTTATTAAAAAAAAAGAAAAACAACAAAGGTAGAAGTAAAAATTTCACTGTTTTCTGTTTATAATTACCAAGTCATGACTCCATAAAAAGAAAGAAAAAGAGTGTCAATGTCTTTCTAGTCTTAGAGCCATCTCCTCTGAACACAAACAGAATTAATATTTAGAGTCTTCATAGGCTCAGCTGTACACTTCCCTAGGAGCAATAAATGCCTTTATAAAACTTTATGCTCTAGGCATTTTTCAGATCAGAGAAGGAATTAAACTGTTAGGAAAACACAAGAATCTTTCCCTGGAAGTAATCTGATTCCATAGTGATCTCACGCCAGCCTGGGTGGTACTGGAGCTTCCTGCCTCAACCAAACTTGGCTGTAGCTAGGAAGCTAGAGGGGCAACGGGACAAAAGTAAATGCCAACCTTTCGTGAGTTTAGGAGCACCACTGCACAGAAGCCTTAAGCATAGCTGCTACTGACTTTGGAACAAAGTGGGAACCATAAAAGGGTGTGGTCTCTGAAGTCTTCCGTGTATCTAGTTCTCTCATTGTCATCTCGAGATGATGAGGTGACAGGTGAGAGGTGAGCATTGGGTGTAGTTTAAGAAATCTCAGAACTCATCTCTCCCTGATTTGGGAAGGCTTGCCAGATCTTCATCCATTAAAAAAAAGATTCAAACTGAACAATGATGATCACCACTCTGTACATATGAGAAGGTCTCTGAACTATCACATCTACAGGCCCAAAAGACCTCCAGACTTTTAACCATGCTGTTATGTTGGTCCATTTATGATAATGAGATGAAATACTCTTAGTAGATGCATTGACATTAAAAATCCATTTTCCCAGCATAACTGTTTAGCCCTGAACCTTGTTTTCTTTTGATTAAAAGTGTCCTTGATTTGAATGCATTTGAGAGGCAGAATAAAGCTGAAGGCCTGGGCATGGTTACAGAAGAAGGGACACGTAAGTAGCCAATGAATGCCAAGGTCATCCTCTTCCTGATTGAAATCTCAGCTCTTTCTGATCAGAGCCTTTGCATAGAATGTCTTTGTCTGCAAAGACTTGCTCCATTTGAGCAACACATCTCTTAGCTTTGCTAAGGCCAGCATCCAGGCTAGATGTGTTCATAGAGCTAGCTGTAATTGAAGAATGTCTCTTACAGTACTTATGGGTTTCTTACTTTGTATTTTCTCTTTTTCCTCTTATCACCAGTCATTGTTCGTGAGCGTGGTAAGTGTGAGTCTCTGCCCTGAGATCCTACCATGTGTGCAAATCCCAACAGAGTGGATTTAATTGCCTTGGTACAGGCACAGCTTAGGTTGGGTGGTTGCATGTCAAGTTTAACCCAGCAGTTGATGCCTAATTAAAGAAGTGCCTTCCGTCTGTAAAGCATGGGTTACTGTGGGCTGTGAGCCACTGGCTGCTGTTGTCCTAGTTGTTCTCATTACAGATGTGCCTTGGGGCTAAACACTTTACTCTTTGGGCTGTTGCGCTCTGTAGCCTTGGCTCCCAATTAATTCGATTTATCAACGTTAGTCCGAAGGTCCATTTCTGAACTGTTTTGTCATTTTGAGCTTCATTTGCATTAGAAGGTGTAACTTGTTGAGAAGCCACCACAAATGCTGATATGCATATTATGTTTCGAAGGTGAAAAGGTGCTCCAGAATGATGAATTCACACAAGATCTCTTTAGATTCCTACAGTTGCTTTGTGAAGGACATAACAGTGGTGAGTGGAAATAACTGGGTTGTCAAGGGAAAACGGCATTTATATGCACAATCCTACTTCAGTTTGGTGGACTCCACTTGACTCAACTAGTTGCTTTCTACTAGTTAGTTACTGTTCGGTTGCTGCAAAGAGACACCATGACCAAGGCAACTCTTATTTTGGGACTTGTTTAAAGTTTTAGAGGGTTAGTCCATGATCATCATGGTGGGAAGCGAATGGGCATAGTGCTGGAGCAGTAGCTGAGAGCTTTACATCCTGATCCACAGGCAGCAGGCAGAGAGAGAGTGAGACTGGACCTGGCATGGGCTTTTTAAACTTCAATGCCCACTCCCACATACACACCTCCTTCAACAAAACGACACTTCCTCCAACAAGGTCACGCCCTCCGATCCTTCCCAAACAGTTCACTAACCGGTCAACAGGCATCCAAACATACAAGTCATTCTCTAGGGATCATTCTCACTCAAGCCACCACACTATCCAAGGATTTAAATTCATCTGATATTTAATAAGAGAGGCTATATAAAATGACCATTAGACTATGGCTGCTATTGTTTAGTGTCACCAAAGCTAAATCACTCCCAGAGTAACCAGCCCTTTCATATCACTCATTGGGTCTCATCTTGTTTTAGCTGTCACTAGATTGGCAGAGCTCAGAGCAGAGCAGGATCTGCAAAGCTCCAAATGTATTATCTGTGTGGGACTTGTGCCACATAGTATGCCACTTCTAAGCCCAGCTAAGAGGGCATGCCTGGATCCCTTTGGTATAATGGGCCTAGCTTCTGACCCAGCACTGCTGCTCTCAGACTTTCAGAACTTCCTGAGGACTCAGATGGGCAACACCACCACCGTGAACATCATCATCAGCACCGTGGACTACCTTCTGCGTCTGCAGGTGAGCTGGGGGACCTCAGGCAATGGTGCATCTCATCTAAAGTTGCATGAGTTAACAAAGGCTATGTAGAGTCAAGGAGACCCAGGATACAGGTGATCCTCAATGTAATTATATCTTGGTAAACCAACCATAAGCTGAAGAAGCATTTCACACACCTAGATACTGCATGTTATAGCTTAATGAGATGATACACTATGCAGTGGCTATCAACCTGTGAGTTGTGACTCCTTTTGGGGGGCCAAGTGACCCTTTCACAGATGTCACTAAAGATCATCAGAAATGTATTTACATTATGGTTCATAACAGTAACAAAATTACAGTTATGAAGTTGAAATAATTTTATTGTTGGTGGTCATGAGGAAATGTATTAAAGGGCTGCAGCATTAGGAAGGTTGAGAACCACTGTCCTCATGTACCCACTGTAGCATTTTGGTGGTTTATTCTTAGGATTGCATGACTAACCTTGCATAACTATGGTTCATGGTTCCTGCCTAGCATTATGAAAGAACATGATATTATAAACTGTTAGCTGAGAAAACAATACTCAGAATTTCAAGTAAAATTTCAACTGAATCTATATCACTTTCACAGCATTGTTAAGTTGAAAACTTACACATTGGACTTGTATAAGTCAGGGAGTGTCGATATAGTCTGACCTTCATATTTAAGGGAGGTTTGAATTCCTAAAATGTTTTCAAAGACAAAGTGAGAGGACTCTTAACTATGAAAGTATCTGTTATAAAATGCTGGCTTATGTTAGTGTTGTCAGTGAAGACCCAACCATAGTGGCCAAGAAAGAGTGAATAAGAAGGATTGTTTTGGCTGGCCATGGTGGTGCACATCTGTAATCCCAGCACTCAGGAGGCTAAGGCAGGCAGATCTCTATGAGTTTGAGGTCCACCTAGTCTACAGAGTGAGTCCAGGACAGCCAGAGCTTGTTACACAGAGAAACTCTGTCTTGAAAAACAAAAACAAAAACAAAACAAAACAAAACAAAAAAACAAAAAGGGGGATGGTTTTATGAGGGGAAAAATGCTTATGGCAAGAATGTGATATGTTTTCACATTGTTAGTATTGAGAAGTTACCTGATTTTGTTCTTTAGCGGATTTTTCTTCCTGGTTTTACCACCAGAGTACCACCAGAGTAATCTACTTAGGTTCCCTGTGGTCCAGTTCTCTCATTTATATGATAGGTAGGACTTGCCTCAGAGTGCTGATGAGACCTGAGATGTTTGCTATACATAAATTATTGAGAACAGCATCTGTTGCTTACAATGTTAGCTACTATTTCCTTGCCGTTGCTATGGTTATTTGGATAATAATCACTGTTATCTTTGGTGGTCATGGTCCACTTTGAGTGTTGTACATCATAGTCTTCCAGATGCTAAAGGCTATGTGTCTTCCTTATATGTTCTTCCCTGTAGAGAAGTATGTGTGTCTGAAAGGTAGGTCTTAGGGACAGCTATCTCTGTCCATCTTCCCAGACTACCCATTTCCTGTCACAGCAGAGGTATAGAGATATGGGATTACTCTGAATTCTTCCTGCCCATTAACTTTACCTTCCTTGAATTCAGTCAGAGAAATAATCAAACTCTACTGTTTGTTTTTAGGAGTCAATCAGCGATTTCTATTGGTACTATTCAGGAAAGGACATCATTGATGAATCTGGACAACACAATTTCTCTAAAGCTCTGGCAGTCACCAAACAGATTTTTAATTCTCTTACAGAGTACATCCAGGTAGGTGCTAATAAGTGCAGAGTTGACAGCAAATGTGATATTTTTAACATTTTCATTTCCTATACTCTCTAAAGAGTACTTGGATGCACACAATGATTGGCCTATGTACTCAGTCCCAATACTGACATTATTTCTTATCTGGAAAAAGGAACCACTGCTACCCATGGTCTGTAAGAAACTATAGTGTATGGTCCCCACTGGTATTAGTTCATGGTATTGTCATACTTTATTTTCATTTGTTTCATTACATTTGCTTCCTGCCAGGTGTGGTGGCACACGCTTTTGATCCCAGCACATGGGAGGCAGAGGCAAGCAGATCTCTGTGAATTCAAGGCCAGCCTAGTATATAAAGCAAGTTCCAGAATAGCGAGGGCTCTCTTAGACAAAGAAACCCCGACTCAAAAACCAAACCAAAACAAGGCATTCTGTTTCCCTTTCTTGACTTAGAACTTTCAATGAACAACAACAAAAAAATGTATTCAATGTAAAAGTCTTCAGTTTAAAATATCTAATGATATATCAATACCTGATGTTCAGTAATCATGGAGATATAATTATAGAACAATGACATAAAACAGTATCATAGTAGAGATAAAAATGGAAAAAAAAAAACCAAACAAACAGAATCCAGCTTACCTATGGCAGCATATGCCTAGAATCCCAGGACTTGGGAGACTGAGGCAGAACGATCTTGAATGTGAAGCTAGTCTGGGCAACATAGTGAGACTCTGTCACAAAAATCAAATAAACAAGAATAAAAATCGAGAATCTTTGAGCTCTTAGTATGGAAGAAGTGATGTCAAGTCAGGAAATTTCAAGTAGATTTCTCTGGGCGAATGTCTTAATGTGCTAGTATTCGTTCTCTCTATATAACAGTTTCTATTAATTTCCTACAACCATTTGCCTACTGTGAGGAGAAAAGAATGATATTTTTAGGTATAACTGGATATCAGCCCTCTGGGATACAAGATTTTTTCGAAGCAGAGTTATGACTTCATCTTAACTAGAAAACTCATGAATAAAGTATTTGCTCCTTTATTAATCGAACAAAACATTTAGCTTGTGTTCTCTCTGTACTTCCTCGGAAGAATATAAGCTACTGTCTCTACCATGGAAGTACCCACAGCATAGTTGAAAATGCATGTACATGATGAATAACATTTGACATGAGATGATCAAATATGATTTGAAACAATCACTTGTATTGTGCACCAAACATGTAGAAATGGGATGGAGGATAGTCTGAACAACATCCTGAGACTAAGAGTCAGACAACAAAGAAATAAAAGAAACCACACACATGTAAGAGTTCAGTGGAAGAGACAGCTCTTTTAAACCCCAGGGATTTGTGTCATCGGTCAGACATAGAGGCTGCAGATAAATAAAGAAGGATGTATATTTGTCCTTTGGGAAAGCCATGAAGATAGGATGGTGGGAGACTTCATGAGAAATAATATCAACAGTTCTATCAGTGTGATACAACTGAAGAACAAAGAAATGAGAACTGTTTCATCCCCTCTTCATGTCCCATGATTTCCTTCTCGTCCCATTCTTTAAGTCAAGAATAAATCTCAGAACGTGACTCTTTTTTATATCATGGAGTTGAAACGTGTTCTGTGAAAAACATTAACTGAAGGATGAGGCAGGATGATCACAAGTACAGGACCTGCCTGGAGCAGAAGGCTGGCTCAAGGCCAGCTTGGTTAAGAAGACCCTGTCTCCAAAGTTAGATAATTTTAAAGGGCTAAAGATATACCTCAATAGTAGAATTTCTGCCTGGTATGTGTGAGGCCCCAGGTTCAACCCCCAACACACACACACACACACACACACACACACACACACACTCACACACACACACACGGAGGGAGGGAGGGAGGCAGGCAGGCAATTGGATTTTCATTCAATGTCCATATCACAAGGCAACTGGCTCACTCAAATTTTATTTTCTCATAAAAAATAAGTACAAAACTTGGTGTACTACCTTAAAAATGTAGCAAAGTTCAACTGCATTAGAACTCATCCAAGGTAGATAGATGAATTTTACCAAAATAAACTCAGTGGCTGCTGGGGACCAGAAACCCGGCATAGATAAACACTGACTCTGAAGCATGCTTGGGTGATTTGGGGAAGGACACGGCACTTCTTCCTCTCAAGTGTCCCTTGGGAACCCTACTAAGACTTGTCATTCTCAAGGTAATATGTGTATCCTTTTGAGACATTTCTTATCAAGGAGAAATTTGGAAATTGATTAAAGAATTTTTAAAAGGACTATGAAGGAGACTTAAGGAAGGCCATAAATAGGAAGGTTATTATTACAGAAATGCAAACTGGTAACTACATTTGGCTTTGGTAAAGAAAAAACTATTTGAGATGGTATTATATCTGAAGTTTAAGTTAGTAAGAAAATCCTAGAAGTCGTTTATCATAGGGATTATTACTGAGATTTTAAACCCTGACTAGTCAGTAGTTGTAGCACTTATGTGCACTTTTGCTTGAAAACAACAGGTAGATTACTCCTGGCTTTCATGCTGTGTCTAGCACCCATCTTTTCCTTAGAAGACCTTTCAGGGAAAGAAATGAGTAAAGAGAGGGTAGAGCAGTAGTTCTCAACCTGTGGGTTCTGAGCCCTTTCGGGATCAAATAATCCTTTCACAGGGGTCACCTAAGACGTTGAGAAAACACAGATATTTACACTACAATTCATAGCACTAGCAAAATTACAATTGTGAAGTAGCAATGAAAATAATTTTATGGCCTACAATCACTGTATTAAAGGATAGAAGCATTTTAGAAGGTTGAGGACCACTGGCATAGAAGAATGCCCTTCGGATACTATATAAATAGTATTTAGCTATTTTGTTAACTATATTCTTCATTCAGAAGCTAAAAGAAAATCACTGGGCTGTGAAACCCCAGTTTTCCACTTAGACAGAATATCCTATAATTGGGAAGAATGAAGAATACTTTGGGAGAATATCAAACCATGAAATACATGAGTTTGAAAGTGCTGCTCTCACACACAGGCTCTCTCACACATAACCTGGGTCAAATGTCCTATGAGTAACTGGTGCTGTGGAATCAGGCTGTCTCCTCCCTACAGGGCCCTTGCATCGGGAACCAGCAGAGCCTGGCTCACAGTAGGCTGTGGGATGCAGTGGTCGGATTCCTCCACGTATTTGCTAACATGCAGATGAAGCTCTCTCAGGTACTGTGGCCTGTTCCCCTAATATTTCATTGCTGTGGAATGTCGGTTTAAATCTCACCCTTTGGACTTCTCCTTGTGGATATGGCTGCTCAATCAAAGGCTAGAAAAGCCAAGCAGATTAGGTCTCATTCTTAAAACTGAGGACCAAAATGGGAAACAGGGATGAATGCTTTCAGGGGGGTCCCCAGAGGGGCTTTTGCATGAATGCAGCTTCTTCCTTCCTTGTGTCCCACCAACCTGTTATTTTGTAACTGCCTCAACACCGCTCCATGGTGCTAATCCCCTTGGCTTCCTTGTCACTGACTTCATTTTAGGATACTATACACCAACCTCTCTCACCTGTCAAATCTTGCATGTCCCTTACATCCACAAATGCCTCCCCTCCTGCTCCCCCTCCTTATCCATCTCTGCCTTTCCTTCTCCCCATCTCTCTGGCAAGATGAATCAGAATCACTCAGAGCATTTATGATGAGTGAATAAATGTAGCATATGTAGTAGCTGATTGCCTCTCTCCATGGCAACACACAAGGGAACACTTCAAGATGTGTTTCAGGCTGATTAGAGGGACATTTGCAGTGTTAATTTCAATAATGTACGTTCGAAAATTTCAAGGCTATCACACCTGCCTCCTCTCTTTTGGAATGTGCTGTTTAACCCTTCACATTTCCCCTTTTGACTCTGGCCTTTTGGGAAGAGAGTTCTGGGGGGAGTGCTAATTTGGCAGTAATGTGTCTGTGTCTTTGTCAACCATGGCAGTGTGGTGGAGAGGCTCTGGAGATGTGAGCCCTTACCCTGCCACCTCCTCATCAATGACTGTTTGGAAAGTTACTCCCCACTTCTGGCTTTTGGCTTCATCATCTATAAAATATTCAGGTTGGAAGGGAAGACCTCCGAGGCCTCTTCTCAGCTCCGATAGTCTGTCCTGGTACCAGTTCTTAGTTTTGTTGTTGTTGTTGTTGTTGTTGTTGTTGTTGTTGTTTTCAATATAGCTGTGATACACAACAGGTAGAGAAAAGTTCCTCAGAAAACTGAAGGGCTAGGCAAAGAGTTATGCCTTTTCCAAGAGAGACTGAGAATTGATAAAAGAAATGTGACTCATAAAACATTTTTTTTAAAGTTGACTTCAAGCTGGTGGTGTCTCATGCCTGTAATACCAGCACTCAGGAGACAGAGGCAGGTGGATCTCCGAGTTCAAAGCCAGCCTGGTCTACAGAACATGTTCCAAGACAGCCAGGGCTACACAGAGAAATTCTGTCTCGAAAAAGATGATAGATGATAAATAGATAGATAGATAGATAGATAGATAGACAGACAGACAGACAGACAGACAGACAGATATTGCATTCAGATTATCCTTGCAAGCATCATTTCCTAATTTTAATTTCACCCTTAGATGAGCTCTTTCACATACCGTACTATATATGCCAAAGGGTTTGCGGCATAAATCTGGTTTTACAATACTCTACCTGTATTGCTTAAGTTAATACCAAGCAGAACATCAAAATCATCCATAGGAGTAGCTGTGCTTACCTATTACTTTAAGGACTCAGTGGGACCCTGATCATGACCAACTATAACTGGGGTGATCTAATGGAGAAGGAAAGGAGAGTCTAGTCTGTAATCTAATGTTTCCTTAGTTGGATCACAACAATATCTCCATGAAGCTCACAATAGGTAGCTCTCCAGTATAGAAAACAACAGAATAAACTTGAGAAGGTACCTGAAGGCTCTTTGGTGGATGAAGATGTATCTGCTGCATCTGGACCAAGCAGAATGCAATGGATCTCTGGTGGATAAGCTCCCTGTACCCCAGGCAGTGGATATAAGGCACCTTCACTCACAGCAAGAAGGGAGATCATTCCTGCCTTTGATGCAGCCTCCACCTGACCTTTCCAGAGCAGGCCCTCCTTGCTCACTGCCCTGGACTCTGTTGAGGGATCAGATAGCTCAGGGGTATCTCCTGTTTCTGTTCTAGGATTCCAGTCAGATCGAGCTGCTGAAGGAACTCTTGGATCTCCTTCAGGACATGGTGGTGATGCTTCTGTCCCTCCTGGAAGGTTGGGCTGTTTGCTATAACTAGGCATTCACACAACTGTAATTGGTCTGAGCGCTAACCTTACTAATCACAGAGATTATCCTTCTGGCAAGACACTGATGTCTTAAGACATTGGTTGGAATTACAAATTTTCAGAAAGAAAAAAAAAATGAGCGAGGGGCACATAGTCTGATGGACAAAGCCTGAAACCAACTCATTTGATGCCAATAGGAAAGCCAGAATGAACTGGGGAAAACCTCCAAGCTTTGACCCTCCCTATCCTCTCCCTCTCCCCATTGCTTTTTGACACATCTGGCTGCCGGTGTGTATGCCAGCCATCTACTTGGGCACCTTCCCAGGTCAAAGGGGATCAAAGGGAACATCATGTGTCCCCACATATTCCCAGAGATCTGATAGTGGAACCTTTCATAGGCCCCAGGGCAGGAACAAGGCCTTGATGTGGCCATTTCCTTCTCTCGCCCTGGTTTCTTCTCCCTTGGCTCCTGGTGGGGTAGTTGTTATGGCTTGCTGCTCTCCTATTTTCAAATCATTATGGTCAGAAATAAAGTGACTAATTTTGGCACATAAGTCTTCTAAAAATAGCTATTTGTCCAGTTCCATGATAGCTTGGGTTCATTTGTGTATTTGTATGTCTTTTTGAACCTGCCTCACAGGAAATGTGGTAAATGGGACTATTGGAAAGCAGATGGTTGACACACTGGTAGAGTCATCTACTAATGTAGAGATGATCTTGAAATTCTTTGACATGTTCTTGAAACTTAAAGACTTAACCAGCTCAGACACCTTCAAGGAATACGACCCAGACAGTAAAGGAATCATCTCCAGGAAAGAATTCCAGAAAGCCATGGAAGGTCTAAAGCAATATACACAGTCAGAGATTGACTTTCTCCTTTCCTGTACTGAGGCTGATGAGAACGACATGTTTAATTATGCGGATTTTGTAGAGAGGTTCCATGAGCCAGCCAAAGACATTGGGTTCAATGTGGCAGTGTTGTTGACAAATCTCTCTGAGCACATGCCCAATGATTCTCGCCTGAAATGTCTGTTGGACCCAGCAGAAAGTGTGCTAAATTACTTCGAACCATACCTGGGTCGAATTGAGATTATGGGTGGGGCCAAGAAAATTGAGCGCGTTTATTTTGAGATCAGTGAATCCAGTCGAACTCAGTGGGAAAAGCCTCAAGTGAAGGAATCAAAGCGACAGTTCATCTTTGATGTTGTCAATGAAGGCGGGGAACAAGAGAAGATGGAGCTGTTTGTGAACTTCTGCGAGGACACAATCTTCGAGATGCAATTAGCGTCTCAGATCTCAGAATCTGACTCAACCGACAGGCCAGAAGAGGAAGAGGAAGAGAGTGAAGATTCTGCTTATGCGGTAGAAATTGAAAGGGAGGAAGAGGAAGACAAGTCTTTTGAGTCTTCCTCTGCATTTGCCATGGCCTGTGCCTCAGCAAAGAGAAATGTCACCAACTTCCTGAAGAGGGCAACCCTAAAGAACCTCAGGAAACAGTACAGGAATGTGAAAAAGATGAGTGCGAAGGAGCTGGTGAAAGTGTTCTTCTCCTTCTTCTGGATGCTGTTCGTGGGCCTCTTCCAGTTCCTCTTCACTATCTTGGGAGGAATCTTTCAGATCCTCTGGAACACGGTGTTTGGTGGGGGCCTTGTTGAAGGAGCAAAGAACATCAGAGTGACCAAGATCCTAGGTGACATGCCTGACCCCACCCAATTTGGGATCCATGATGATGCAATGGAAGCTGACAGGGCAGAAGTAACTGAGGCAGGTGTCACCACTGAGCTGGTCCACTTCGTAAAGGGTGAGACAGGAGATACAGACATTATGTCAGACCTCTTTGGAATCCATGCAAAGAAAGATGGTGGCTTGAAGCAAGGGCCTGAAGTGGGATTAGGTGACCTCTCTGAAATTACCGGCAAGGATGAACCCCCAACATTAGAGAGTACTGTACGGAAGAAAAGGAAAGCACAGGTAAGCACAATTGCTGTCTGTTGTCCTTATCCCCAAGTGACTGTAACTATATCTTGCAGTCAATACCAGCATGGTTTGCCCAGGTAGCGACACTGCATTAACACTGGTTCTGATAGGATTGTCACACTGACATCCCAGATTGGACATGTGTGGGGCAATTGAGCCATCGATGGGGGTTTCATGGTTTAGTCACCAAGAGGACTGTAGAGTTTGAACTTAACACCTGACACCTTCACCTGCTTCAGACTTTCATGGTGTTCATGGTGTGCAGGTTGCTTCTGTGAAAGCGTAGAGAACCAAGTTTAACACATGAGAGAATGTCTCATGAGGCAGTATTTCTACGTGCCCTATAAGCTCTGATGTATTCCATTTCACTGAAGCTCTACAGTTGATATGTTCTATTTCTTTTATTAACTTTATAATCCCAATATCAGAGTTTCATTAATGGAAAAAGTTATTAAACACTAATACTTAGCAACTTTATATGATATTGATGATGATAATTGCTACTATTTATTGACAGCCTATTATTTCAGCAAGTCTGAGCTTGCCTGGAACATTTTTATAATTAAGGATCTGAGTTAGTCAAGTAGGTCAAATGAATAAGACAAAAGTAACTTAGATGCCATTGGCCATGGGATGTTCTGCATGTCCCCTTTTCTTGCAATATCTAACTCATGGTGCCACTTTAGCATCAGAGGAACACGTGAGGTTGCAGACAAAGACCAAACATTCATTAATTCCAGTGTACCCTACTGAAGCATTATCATGCACACACCGCTGTTCTGGGGTCTGAGAATTAAGTGAGTGTGGAGAAAGCCTTTGTCCTTGTAATGTTATAGAAAAGACAGACACTGAACTGGCCTTTAATCCCAGTACTTAGAAGGTAGAGGCAGGTGGATCTCTGTGAGGTCAAGGCCAGCCGGGTCTACAAAGAGAGTCCAGAACACCCAGGGCTCTTTGTAACAAAGAAACCCTGTCTCAAAAAAAAAAAAAAAAAGGAGAAAAGAAAAGACAGACACTGGACAAGTTGGTGCAAGTAAGAAGTGTGCTAGGAAGGTGGTATTAGGAAATGGAAAAGCAGAGGAGAGGTGTGGCGAGCCAGGGAGAGAGGCACCAGCATACGAGTTCTTACTGTCTCATTTATTTTGCATTGCTCCTGGATAGTCTCATGATATGAGGCCATTTGAAAAAGGATAGAAACTAATCCAGGTACTACATGCACCAGACCGTGTTCTGGTTAACAAGAAAGCAACCATTTTGCTTTAATGGAGCTTAGTCTCTAGTGGGAAACAATAACAAGAAAATAAGATAATTACCATTTGTGACATTTGTTCAGGTTAATAAACAAACTAATGGGTTAGAGGGGACATGATGCAATCATCTAGGTCCTCTGAAGGGATATATAATTCCTGATATCATCTGCTATAAACAGGGCAGCAAGAAAGACTCTTGAAAAGGTATGATGATACAAGCCAAATCGTAAAGAGTGACAGGCATGTGGTAAGCCAGGGTCTCATGATCCAGGCAGAGGGTGAGGCTTCTCAAAAGTCCCTGGTGCACAGAAAGAATCAGACTCCTTTCTATGAGAGGAAAGGTTGGAACATTTGAACATAAAAATGATAAGTCAAATAGTGCTACATGACACCGAAGATGGAAAGAAAGCCAGGACCCTACAGGATAGGCGGGTCTCAGTGGGGAGCTTGGTTTTATTCTGCATGCAGTGGCTATCAGCCAGAGAGACCAGGAAAGTGACAAGAGGATTGGAGGCAGGCAGGTTGGAAACAATTCCAGATTAGAAATGCGATGATAGGGCTCCTTGAAGATTTGAATATAAGTGTCCTGCTTGAGTTGAGTAAATAGTAGGAGGGCAACTGAATTTTCAAGTTTGGGGTCTGTCTTGGCATCTCTCTGGAGCAGCAGGTTTGATGGCTAGCAAGACACTTTACATCCTGCAATCCTGAGAGCAGCTGGAAGGGGCATGGAGGGGGTGGCGGAGGTGAAGGTTGGATGAAGCTTGACACAAAATCACTCGGATTTGTAAGCAAAAAGAGAACGGCTTGTCCTGAGCTCACTTCTCTGAGGAACCCCTGACTGGTTGCTGGTTTTGTTTTGTTTTGTTTTGTTTTTTGAATCTAGGTAGCAGAGATGAAAGCAATGCATGAAGCAGAAGGAAAAGCTGAATCTGAGAAGGCCGAGTAAGTTCCGGGTTGTGTGGGCTACCCTGCTTGCTGTGGTAGATAATGCGTGACAGCAGCTGCCATTCTTTAACTCTGGGTATAGAAAGCCTGATTTCTATCAGTGCAGGCAACGGGTATTCGTCAAGCCCTGGGCATACCACCACCACCACTACGACTATTACTTCCTCTTCTTCTTCTTCTTCTTCTTCTTCTTCTTCTTCTTCTTCTTCTTC
>OU015742.1:35695149-35714887 GCA_907169655.1 Acomys percivali
CTTCTTCTTCTTCTTCTTCTTCTTCTTCTTCTTCTTCTTCTTCTTCTCCCTTCACTCTATAGTATACTTATTAACTTTATTGTTCCAATAGTACATCAGGGTTTTATTGACTGGACAAATTATCAACCATCCCGATCTAACAACTTCATATTGAATACCTATTGTATGGCAGGCCTATGCTTATGTCTTTCAGACACCACATTTAATTCTTGCCTGTGTTTCTATGAGCAGGTACCGTTGCTAATCCTAAGAAAGATTTTAGTAAGGAAAGGACTTTTTTTTTGAAAAGGTAATAAAAAGAGTTATTAAGTCTAATTCCAAAACAGTACAAACTCACGTTGAATCATCGAAATGGTCACTGCTCATTACAAGTAGATTTCATGGCCAGAGAGTGATAAGGACTAGGCTGGGCCTGCCTCTCTCCTACGTGTTGAGTATGCATCTCACCCTTGCAGCATGGAATACAGAGAAAAGGAGGACAAAATCAAGGAGGAGGGACAAGCGGAGTACCTGTGGGCGGAAGTGACAGTAAAGAAGACACGACGGCGTGGTCAGAAGGCCGAGAAGCCAGAAGCTTTCATGGCCAATTTCTTCAAAGGGTTGGAAATCTATCAGACCAAGTTACTGGTGAGCTCTCCAGCCCTTGTCCCTTCCTACTAGAGGCGCTGACCTGGCAGACCTCAGAGAGCTGGCCGCTGATTTGTGTCACTCTTCCTTACACATGCTTCCTCCACTTCTCCTTCCCATGCTTTTCCTCATTCTGTGTATCTTCCTGTTTCTCTTGTGTTGAAGGAAATGGGGGAGGGCTTAACCTGGACACCACTCCCAAGCAGATGTATGTGCATTGTGTAGGGATTCAGCTAATCCTGATCCAAAATTTCAGTAATTCAATCAACGTGGATAAAGAAAAAAGTTTTCTGTATTAGGTTTTGTTGCTCAACTAGTCCCCCAAACATTGTTACTGTAAGTACAAGCAAGCCCCAGCATAGTATGTAATGGTTTTTTTTTTTCTGATAAGTTGTAACCTGAGGTTCCCTTGCTGCTCAACCAGGATTATATTTTAGCTGGTGCCATCAATGAGACCCCTATGCAGTGTTGAATACTCCCCAGCAGCTGCAGGTTCACCCCACCACCTCACCCCCGCACCCCAAGTGCTGAGTTTTCTAGGGAAAATGACAGTGAGGAAAATGGTGCACCCTGGAAAGGGGGTGAAGGAGGTTTCTAGGGCTGAAATTCAGAGAGAAATAAGACCTCTGGGCTACACTCTGGCTGTATGGTATACAGGAAAGGGGACTGCTTGACCCTCTGCTGGTGGCTTGTTGAGAGATCTGGTTTACTGGGATATGGTCCAAGGTAAGGTTCCTTCAGACTTTCTCTTAAGCCATGTTTAAATGATCAGCACTTCTGGTGACCCTCTGACAGCTCACGCCTGTGCTTTCCAAGGCCAGCGCTGCCCTAGAGGAATGGAAACAGAAGCATAGACATCTCTATAAACCTGTACCCAGGGCACATCTTTCACTGTCAGAAAGGGCGGTTCTCCTTCCTACCCATGGCTCTTCTATGTCTGCCTGTTCTTTTCTTTTCAGCACTACCTGGCCAGGAATTTCTACAACCTGAGGTTCCTTGCTCTGTTTGTAGCCTTCGCTATCAACTTCATCCTGCTTTTCTATAAGGTGATACTCCATTGACTGGTTATTTGCTATATATACACCAGACTAAGCGTGCCATATGTGGAGGAAACTATAACCAAAGTTTTAATCTTAATCGGAGCAAAAATTTAATGTCAAAACTTTTCAAAACAATGATCTTTAAGAATATGTACAATGTTTAGTGATGGGAGAAATGTAGAGAATGCTGACAAGAGAAGCAAATCAAGGGGTGTTTCAACAGTTTATATTCGTTTGTTTTAATCTCCAAATATTGAATATACCCTATATGCTAGATGCCATGATAGGAACTATAGGGCATTTTGAAATAAATAATGAATACAGTTCTTTCCTTGAGGAATAAGCTAAGAATAGGACCCATCACTATTAACACACATGAGAAACCATCATGAAAGAATTAGTAAGAGTTCCTGAGGTTCCCCTCACCATAATTTCAGATTTTGAATACCGGTGAATGGGTCTTGAATGATGCCAGCATGTAAATGGTTGGTTTTTGTTTCTTTGGGGTTCTTTTGTTGTTGTTGTTTTGTTTTGTTTTGTTTTGTTTTTTGAGACAAGATTTCTCTGTGTAGCTATGACTGTCCTGGACTCACTTTGTAGATCAGGCTGGCCTTGAACTCACATCAATCCACCTGTTTCTGCCTCCCAAGTGCTGGGATCAAAGGTGTATGCCAACACTGACTGGCAGTAAATGGTTGTTAACGTATTAAAGACCTGTTCTAGATTCTTGACATAGTCTGCTTTTTTTCTTCTGGTTCTTGATTAAAACTAGCAGTCCAATTTGTTACACAATATTTTCCTCTACATCCACCTTCAGTTTGACAAAATACTGACTTTCGTTGCCCATCGAAGAGAAGTAGTAGTCTCTAGTAAGATGTGTAGCCTAGTTTAAAAGGTGTAAGAGGAATCCAGGCATCTGGGCGAAGACAGCCATCAGGCTCTTGAAGCTACAGGATAAAAGCTTGAGAGATGTAGAACCAAGAGTCATTTGTAGGAACAGAAGGGGAAGCCATGAGTAAGAGGAGGAATGGAAAATATGGGATGTGTATGAATGGTGCTTGTGCTCCACATAGACCTGTTGCTGCCTTGTCTCTCACCATAGGATTACAACACAGATAGGAAAAGGTCCATATTTTAGTGTTCTTTTGCTTTCTTTCAAGAGAAAGATTTTTGTCTCTACCCTCTTTTGCAACAATTAGAAACACTGGGGATTCTTTTTTAAAAATTCATTTTTATTTTACGTGCATTGGTGTTTTGCCTGCTTGTATGTCTGTGTGAGGCTGTTGTATCCTGGAGTTACAGACACTTGTGAGCTGCCATGTGGATGCTGGGAATTGAACCCAGGTCCTCTGCAAGGGAGATCAGTGCTCTTAACCACTGAGCCATCTCTCCAACCCACACTAGGGATTCCTATCAGTTAGCTACTTTAAGGCCATTTACTCAGCAGGTAAAGTCGGGTTGGTAGTATTTGCATGTATTGATAATATAAATTCTATAGGAAAAGCTGTGACTCAGGCTCCTTCTGATGGTTATGGGTGTGTGTCATGGGACAGGTCACTGAAGAACCTTTGGAGGAAGAGACAGAGGATGTGGCAAATTTGTGGAACTCCTTTAATGATGATGATGAGGAAGAAGCGATGGTGTTCTTTGTTCTTCAGGAGAGCACCGGGTATATGGCACCAACACTGCGTGCCTTGGCCATTGTCCACACTGTCATTTCTCTGGTCTGTGTGGTGGGCTACTACTGCCTGAAGGTGAGCATTCTAGCCATCTGTCACTCTAATTCTTTTATGAGTCCTTGAGGAAGAAATATCATCTTGAGTTCCACCAGCTTTTTGTCCTCTAAGATGCTAGAAGAGTAAGGCTGGTGGGACATTAGGAGTGCTATCACCCAGGAGTTGCTTACAATGCCAGGATCTCAATTATCAACTTGAGGCTTTTAAGTGAGAATCTGTGAAGTGAGCTATAGACAAAGCTAATTCTTACTGTAGGAGAAGCACTTTCAGGCACCCTCTTAGTATCTGAGTCATCGGGCTAAGGCACAAATGAAATTAGCCATGAGAGTTTCTTGCAATCTCTGAGTTGTTGTTGGGTCTTTATAAAAGTACTTTTCCATTAGGTTGTAACCATTTGAGACCCGAGACAGATCTCTATGATGTGTTCCCATTTCAGTTATCTATTAACAAGCCACTCCAAACTTGGTTAAATAAGCAACATTTTTTTTTCTCTCTCTGATTCTGTGGGCTGAGAGGACAGTCAGTCATTCCTGTCCTCCATGTGAGAGAATTGTGTCTTCAACCTTTTGGGAGCTCAAGTGGGTGAGAACGGCAAAGATGTAGTGCCTGGGCCTGGCATCTTAGCAGAGGAACAGCTAGGAAGCGGGTCTCAGCTGGAGTAGAGCTTCTTTCTCCATGTAGTCACAGAGTGCCTCCCTCTCCACATGGCCTCTCCATGTAATCTCCGCAGAAGGAGGATGTGGACTTATTGTATGATTTAGGATTTCCCTTAGGATCACAGAAGTGGAAGCTGCTATTCCCTTTTAAGGAATAGACCTAGCACTGACACATTGTCGGTGCCATTTCCACCACACTCTGTTGGTTAAAGTCACATGTCAGCCCAGATTCACAGTTGCATTTGGAGGTTGTTCAGGCCAAGAATCAGGAAGCTTCATTCATTTGGGCCATCTTTAGACATGACTGAAGGTACATTAATCTTCAATCATTCAATTTTGTGTTCTGTGTTTATTTCTGTTTCTAGACCTTGATTATACAAGTTCTTTTCTTGTTGCTGTAAAAATACATGTTGTCTTATTTTGAATCAGTTTGAGAGTACAGCCCACCATGGTGGGGGAGGTATGGCACCAAGAAGCAGTCTAGCTGTGGTAGCAGGAAGGTGAGGCAGCTGGTCATATTACATGTGCAGAAAACAGAAAATGCTGTCAGTCCACTCACTTTCTCCTTTTTAGTCAGTTCAGGACCCCATGGGATGGTACCACCTACATTTCAGGGTGTGTCTTTCCTTAGTAGCTAAGCCTCTCTGGAAACACCCTCAGAGACAGGCTCAGAGATGTCTCCTAGGTGATGCTGAGTCTTGTCAAGTTGACAGTCAAAGTTAACTATCACTTTGATTTTTTATAAATACTTTATTCCCATTACATTTTCCCCTTTAATTTATTATTTAGGAAGGATCCTCAACTATCCACTAAGTTATCTTCTTGGAAAGAATCCAAGAAATTCATTTCTATCTTTGTGTCCCTTTTGTCTCCTGGTGAAATGGCACCATGTAAGAACTCCATTTTCCCTTCTAGAGGGAACATGTGTGGTCCTGCTGTACTGAGCCTGCCTCTGTACCTATTAAAGCATGGACTCAGGAGCCAGGCTTCCTGGGTAGAGCTCATGGCCATGTGCCATGTGCTGTTTCTGCGCCTGGAACATGAGTATTGTAATAATAACTCACTCTCTAGGAAAATGAGTTCATATGTACAAAAGTACTCAGAAAAAGGGCAACAGTAAACCCAGAAGCATGTTTGCTGTTTCTGGATCTGAAATTCAAGAGCTTGTAGGGTGAGATGCAGATGCACAGTAGCCTGTAGAGATATCGTAGATTAAAATGTGAAAAGCATACAGACTCCGTGAAGGACAGAGAGGAACATTTGAGTCCCAAATGTCAGGAGTGGACTATGTGTTGGTGATCACACTGTTTTCTAGAGTCTTCCGAACAGACAGCAGAGTGGCTTCAGTTCCTGAGCCAGCAGCAGCTACTGATTCCTCATGGTGTGTTATACATGACAGCAGCCCGTTCACCACCTTCCTATCATTGGTCTTCAGCATTGGCTGCTCTTTTCAAGGGGAAAGAGGTCAAGAAGTAACTTTTTACAAATTATTCTTGCCCTTTTGTCTCAGAAATAGCAAAGTGTAGCTGGTGTGAACATGATGACTTTTGAGGAAAAATATGAAAATGTAATTTGGAGACTAAATCCCCAAGGATGTCACCAGTTAGAGGTATCCCAAATAAATGAGATGCCCAGGCATGTGTAAATTATAATGTTGTTTGTTTAGCTAGCTAACCAGAAGGGGTCTAGCTATTCCGGCTTCTCATCTCCTGGGATTCCAGCAGCATTCTCTGACTTCTCTAAGCCTAGTGCATTAGTTAAGGCACTTGGACCACTCTTTATCCCTGTTCGTGTGACCTTTGGCTGTATTAACTTGACTGGTTAATTTTCCCATTGCCGTACAAAATACATGGTAAATGCAGTTTAGGAGAGTACACATTTATTCTGTTCTTGGTTTGAGGATTTAGTCCATCATGATGGGGAAGGTGTGGCAGTGGGAGCAGCTCCAGAGGTGGCAGGAGTATGAGGCTGCCTAGATCGAGGACCAGGAGGCAGAGAGGGATGCTGCCATTCTACCAGCGTCCTCTGCTTACCTCTTTTAATTCAGCCCCATTTCCTGCCAATGGGATGGTTCCACTGCATTCAGGGCAGGCCGTCTCTCCTCAGCTAAGCCTCTCTGGCAATGTAATCACAGACAGTGTTTTCCTATGTGAATATGAAGCTGGTGGTGAAGACTGACCACAATAGCCATGCTTCCATGAGTGGGTGTTAGGGTAGAACACCTCTAATTGCAGTATCTGGGATGATGAAGTAGCAGGACTGCCATGAGTTTGAGGCCATCCTGGACTACATTATGAGTTCCAGACCAGATTGGACTAATTAGTGAGAGCCCATTAAAAAAAAGGTTACAATTATGTACCATACCAATCCCATCCCCTGTTAACTCATGATTTTAGCTACTCACAGTAAACTTTTAAAAAAAAAAGTAAAAATTTGATAAACAGTACATCAATGTTAAATTATATGTCATTTTAAGTAGTAGGATGAAATCATATACCATTCTATTCTAGTTTGTTTGGAACACGAATCACCCTTTTGTTCCATGTATTCACACTGTACAGTCTACCTACCTACCGATGTAGAAGGAAAGCACTTAGCCCTCTCAGTCATCACATTGACTCAAGATTTCACATTACTCATATTCAAGTAATTCTTACTTTACTCAATAGTGGCATCCAAAGTGCAAGAGTACTGACACTGGAAATTCTGCAGTGCCAAAGAGAAGCCATAAAGTGTCCAAGTGAAGGTGTGACAATTCTTAGTAAGGAAAGAAAAAAATCCAATGAAGTTTCTGAGATCTACTGTAAGAGCATCTTCTATTCTTGAAGTTGGGGAGATGAAAAAAGAAGCATGAGCTGGTTTTACACACCCCAGCCTGGAAAATTGAAAGGCACAATCTGAAACAGGCAGTTAAGATGGAAAAGGCCACTTAATCCATGTATATCTAAGAGAAAAGATAGTGCATACATGTTTGGTTCTATCCATGTTTCCAGGTATTCCCTGGGTGTCTTGGAATGTGTCCCCTACAAATAAGCAGATCTGTTGTGTAAGAAATGACTGGGAGAAGTAGCAGAAAGAAGCAAGTTTGCTGCCTCCCTGTAGCTCTTTATGGAAAGAAGAAAACATCAGTATGTAACAAGTATGCCCAGAATCCTCTGAACTATATCACTGTAACTATAGAAACACATTTCATGCACTAGCCTTTAGGCCACGGCATGAATATGACCCTCGCCACTGATGACTGTTGGGAAACTTCTACACATTCTAGAATAGCTCATTCTCCTTTCTATTTCTTGGTTCAGTTCTAAGCTGGGAATCCTAGTAGACAAAACCCATTCAGGCCTGCAACTCATGTAAACATGGTATTCTCAGGACTCTTGTGTGTCTTGTTGCAACAACTGTTTAACCACAAGGAGTGGCTCAGATCAGCTCAACTTTTGGAGGGGGAGGTGTATTGGCCAAGGAGTGAGATTTAGCATTGGCCAGATAACTAGTTACCTTAAAATCCCAGAATTGGGCTAAGAGTACTTGCTGCTCATCCAGAGGACCTGGGTTTGAGTCCCAGCACTCACATGGCAGCTCATAACCACCTGTAACTCTAGTTTCACAGGATCTGATGTTCTCTTCTGGCCTGGGCCCTGGGCACATATTTAATATGTATATTAAAATATATATCATATCCCAGTATAAAATGTTACTGCCATTACACCAGAAGGTTGGCTGTCACAGGCCCTAGGAGAAGGTGCATTAGACACAAACATGAGGTAATGAGTGCCTTCTCATCTGTAGGTACCTTTGGTGGTATTCAAAAGGGAGAAAGAAATTGCCAGGAAGCTGGAGTTTGATGGTTTATATATCACCGAACAGCCATCTGAAGATGACATCAAGGGGCAGTGGGACCGCTTGGTGATCAACACACCGTAAGTGCTCCTCTTTCCAACACTATAAAAGCAAACATGTCTTCGTCATCATCATAGGCAAACGGCATGCTCTACTACCAATATACACACAACTATTAAAGTTATGAGATAAATTATTTAGTGAGAGAAATAGGAGTGAGCATATAAGCAAAGACAACTGTGTTAAAACTTTCAGTTGTTCCAATTAAGATACACATATTAGATAGGACCCTGATTCCAGAGAAAGAAATTACTTCCTGGTCAAAATTGTTAAGGAAACTGCGAAGCAGGTCTATACAGAACAGCCAAACTTATCAGCCTCTGGAAGGGAGGGCTTGGAGGGAAATAATATGAGCAATAAAAACCCCACTTTTGTCCCTGCCTGCAGAGTCCTGCCCATCCCCTCATACAAGGACAAACAACAAAGGTGGTTTTCAGACATCTTGAATAATATTAAATAATTAACTACTACAAGAAGTATTCTGTGTGATCATGCAGGACATGTGAGTCTGGGACAATGGTAATACAGTGTGAAAGTGCTAGGACAGTTCTGTTTCTGGAACTTACCTGAGACAGTGTGAACAAGGCACTGTAGTGTTCCGAGAAGGAGATCAGCCAGTGCTGTTTATTGGTGAGCAAGGAAATGCACAAACAAGTAGAGCAACTCTTGTAAAAGCTGGTTTTTCTCTCACAGCAAAGGCATTATGGGATGGGGGATTCTGTCATTAACTTTACTCAACCACATATCGTGCATAGATGCTTTTTTCTTCTTAAAATTTAGTTATAAATTAAAATTTAAATGACACGTGATGTAGTATTTACTTATTTTATGGAAGAGGGTTGTAATTCAGCACATTTATCCAATGTATATTATCAAATCAGGGTAACTGGCATTTCAGTGTACTCAAATATTACTTCCAGTACTAGAAACCATTACATTTTCTCTAGTTATTCTGAATTGATAATTAGTTGTTGTAGACTCTTATATGTCCTATTGTGCTACATAGACTTACTGAGTCTTGGTGCCTATCATCCACTTTGAGTATTCCTGTTTTTATGTTGTAAGGTATACACACACACACTGAACTATAAAATATGCATGCATATTTTAATAGACTAACAAACCACAGAGTAAAACTAGAACATTGTTGCAAGTTTGAAAGCCCTGTCACCCTCCCAGTCATGTTTGCCCAACCTCAACTATCACAGTCCCTAATATCCATCAGCGGTTAATGATATTAATCCCGAGTTAGTTATTAGTGCCATCACTTATGGACTCACTGTCCTGCTTTAACTCATAGTTTAGCCTGTTCCTTGTTCCAAACACATTACTACACTTTAAATATTCCAAACCCTATGCATACGGAATTGTCATACTATATAAGTTATATTGGTAGAGAATCTTTTATTCATTATTATATGTTGTTTCTGACCCTGTTGGTCACCTATGTTGATTTGGAGGGGGGAAACTAAGTTGTCCCCCAAACATATTTTCCATGTATTGGATATACAAGAAAGTAGCAATCCATTTTCCTAACTGTAGATATTTTAGATGATTCTGGTTCCCACTATTACAAGCAGTACTACCATAAAATCCCTTTATCTGTGCACAAGTGAAAGAGCTCTTCTTTCTGAAGGGAATTTGCTCAAGAATAGGGTATGGAAAATAATTGTTCCAGTAAACATTATAAACAGTGCAATACAGAGAGTTTCTACTTTTCTTTTCTTTCTTTCTTTCTTTTCTACTTTTCTACCTGTTTGCCAGCACCTGTTAGTGTCAGATAATTTTGGTGATCTGGCAGGGGTGCAATGGCACTTCATTGTATATTCCCCAATAACTAAAGAGGCTAAGGACATCAGCATATTCTTTATGCATTTTTCCCTGCAAGTCTGTTAAATGTATGCTCTACCATCAAGGAATTTCCTGACCTTAGCCCTAATGAGGGGACTAGACACTCAAAATACTGAGACCAAGATAAGGTCATGTCCATGAAACAGTCTTACACAGCGCCCTATAGCATTTAATGTAGATTATTCTACACAGAGCAAAAATAGGATCAAGAGACCAAAGTATATAGTGAAGAATATTTGTACATAAGATGATGAGCCACATGTATAATCCCAGCATTTAGAAGCAGAAAGGAGTATCTCTTTAAGTTTGAAGGTAGCCTTGTTCTATATCAGTCACAGCTACATAATGAAACGCTACCTTTAAAAGAGACAAGAACAAAACAGGAGGAGAGAGAAGGGTGGTAGGGGAAATTGGCTTGATTTTTATTCTTGTAGAGTCTAAATGTGATACATAAAAATCAAGTAGCAATGCATACAGAAGAGTAAAAATAATTTTCATCGTATAAATATGCCTATTACCATTTTATTCCACAATACCAGCATTTGTTTTTAATTGGCAATTAACAGATTAAGATGAATAAACAATTTTAACAGCAAGCAAAATAAATCTGTGAGAAATTTTTTTGCCCTCAAGACTGCCACCCTTTTGAATAGAGGCAGGTCTTCACTTTCTTATCATGAACTGGTGGTGTCCGTAGAATTGGAGACTGCTGTGTGACCCAGACCCACAAAGAAGGACTCAGATAAAGGACAAGACTTCACATACCAAGGGCTGGTTCTGCCCCAGTGGCAGCCCTGTGGGAATCCCTCCCAGGAAGGGGCCACTCATTCTGCCTAGAAGCAACACATCTTAAACATTTTTGCTAATATTCCCAAGGATGACAAGTTTTTGTTTGGTTAGGGGCTTTTTCCTCTTTATTTTAACGAGAAGGAAAACAAACAAACAAACAAACTTGGAATAGAACTAGAAAAAATTCCAGGCAGAGAAACATGATGCCCTGGGGAGGCTAGAATGTCATGGAACAAGAAGCCACCTCTAGAAGAAAGGGAGGTAAGTCCTGAAGGAAGTAGGTACCGTGGGGGGTCTATGGTGATGAAAAGTGAGTAGAGAATCATGGGGTCAATAAAACTCCTGTATAAATTAACCAAAGTGCCTCCTGGCTGGGAAACTGTGATGTAAGAGGGTTTGTCTATGTATCCCAGGACAACCCACCCTGCTCCATCTCTGCAGTCACTGTCAGTCATGGAATGGCAGACACTCATTTCCTTCTGGCTTCTGTTTTTGCTGTATATTGGGATCCAGGGAAAGGTCAAGAAACAGCTGTATTTGTGTCCCTCAAGGAACAGCAGAGGTGACTCAGGAGGCCCTCTGAGCCTGTGGTAGAGACTTGTCCAAGAGTGTGATACCAGGATAGGGAAGCAGGTGTGTGTGCGCGCGCGCACACGTGTAGAGAGAACAGGATGAGTTTTCAAAATAAAAAGCCAGGAACACTTTCTGGTTAGTCTCATCACGTGTCCTTGTTCTTAACCACCCTTTTGAGAGCGAGCCTGCAGAGTGGCCTTCCAAGTGTCTCAGAGTTGACGCGAAGCAGAGGAACTGTACAGCAGGTACCCTAGGATCACTCTGAACTTCAGGCAAGGTTTGAATTCTTCAGTGAGCTCGACAGAAATCCCAGAGATCCCAGATATGGACATTCAGACTGAGAAGTTTCTTGATGTGTTTGTCTTGAAGTTAACAATTAGGAACCTGTTCTTTTCATCTTCTTTTTCAGATCTTTTCCTAATAACTACTGGGACAAGTTTGTGAAAAGAAAGGTAAGCCTTGTCTAGGCGGGGATGGGCAAGCTGCCTGTGCTCTTCATATGCTAATATGAGTAAACGTGAAGTCAGGCTATGATGTCGTCTGAAGCCAACTCAGTTGCAGATGGGTTTGCATATGTGACCTCCTGCTTTGCTTTCATACTCTGCCTTTGGCACCTGCACACCCCCCTCCCCACGCTGCTTTCTCTACATTGGCTTTTCTTTCTCTCCAAAGAGATACTAGCTTAAAAAGAAGTTTTTGCCTAATTGCCATCATCTCTTTACTTTTTCCTTTTCCTGCCAGTTTTGAATGGTATCTTGTTTAACCCTTAGAGAAAGCTCAGAGCGCAACAAAGCTCTGGATGCTTTGGGAAGAGCTGGTGGGTGTGTAGCTACAGCTCACTCTCTCACATCTCTGCTTCAGGTGATCAACAAGTATGGAGACCTCTATGGAGCAGAGCGCATCGCTGAACTCCTGGGGTTGGACAAAAGCGCCCTTGACTTTAGCCCAGTAGAAGAGACCAAAGCAGAGGCGGCATCTCTGGTGTCATGGTACAGAGCTGAGGAGTTCAAATCCAAGTGGCAAAGACAAATTCTTTGTTTCCCATTCCTCTCCAGTGAGCTAGAGGGGGAAATACAAGCATGTCTTTTTTTTTTTTTTTTTTTTTTTAAATAACTGCTTTAAAGAATTCATGGCCAATCAATTCTCATGCTCCAAAGAGCTCAAAGACTAAGGTTTCCGGGTTCATGATTCAAATCAGTCTTTGCCTCTGGAAAAATGTATATAACTTGATAAAAAGTCCAAACTGTTTTTATGTTATTAATCCTAGGATATATCCCCTTTATTAAACACTTAATTAACATTGACATTTATTAAGTTATGAAATTATTGTCCCCTTTTAGGCTAAGTTCCGTCGACATGAAGTACCATATTTGGAAGCTGGGGGTGGTTTTCACTGACAACGTAAGTATAGTGCCAGAAAAAATAAGATCTTGTGCCCTAGTCAGGGATCTCATTGGATGCTGCAGGGAATAAGCAAGCCCTGAACCTCCATGAGCAGCCTCCATGGGTAATCATGGATCACAGCCTGAGAGGAGCTGACGGTGCCTTGTGCACTGGTGTAACATGAGTGGCCTCCACTGAAGACCTTGGGACACTAAAGCATCCCAGTACCTGTGCCTCTTTTCTTCATATTGTGCCCCCAAATGAGGGAATGATGGTAGTTTAATGAGCCCATCATATCATCAGTGCCTGAAAAGTTGTCAATTTTTTTCCCATTTCCACAGTCCTTTCTCTACCTTGCCTGGTACACAACCATGTCTGTCCTGGGCCACTACAACAACTTCTTCTTTGCTGCTCATCTTTTGGATATTGCAATGGGCTTTAAGACCTTGAGGACGATCCTGTCATCTGTAACTCACAATGGCAAACAGGTATTAGGTTTTTACTGTCTTGGAACAGAACGTATAGGAAAAAAAAAAAGGAAAAAGAAAAAAGTATGCTGGCATATGTCAAGAAGAAATTTGTCATAGGGTGTAAAGCTTCTTTCTTGGCCAAATACTTGAACTAGTAACTTTTTTTTTTTTTTTCAAAACCATAGTCAACTGAAGATGTACTGTTAGAACTAAGTAGGGGAGTAAGGATGTGCTGAGCAGAGTAATGGACATATCAGAATCACTTTGGGTACCTTTTATGGACTTACCCCTTCCTCCATGACTCTAATTCACTCCCTAGGAGATTGAAAATAAAAGGAAATAAAAAGAAAAAATACATATATATCCTAGGCACTTCTATGATATGTCCCCAATAATAATAGGTATACTTTTTATATACATTTACACATGATATGCATACATACATAATGTGCACATCTACATGGCTAAACAAGGAATTGACGGGCCATAAGTAGAAGATGGATACAACAATGACTATAGACATAATAAAACCTCTAATGGATTCTCCTTATTTGCAAATTCAATGTGCTCAGCATTTTCTTTCTCACTAGGGACATGAGACATACTCCATCATACTTCTAAGCCTCTGTATGGGCCAGGACAAGAAGGAAGTTACCATGTGCCCAGCTTATGCCACATCTCAGATGCTGTGTCACAACTACCTTGTAAACTAGATGTTAATCTCAGAGAGCTCAAGCTGAGAGGCTGCTTTGTTCCCAAGACCACACAGCTTGTATGTGGCAGAGCTTAGACCCAACAATCCCTTTGCTTCGCTTTGGTATGAAGCCCCAGTTCTCCTCTCCTAAAGCACTTCCTGTAAGCTCTCTTCCCCAAGATTTGAGTAACTTCATCCCTTAGGAGGCCTGTAATACACCTATTTTGGAGCTTACCTTAGCAAGCATGTGTGCCCACTCCCTTTTGTACAGCTCCTAGAAAGCTAAAGATCTTCCCTCCAGTCGCCACTGGCTCCTCACTCATGCTACTGACTTCTGGCCTCTTTACATAGCATGGAAGTAAACCAGTCCTGGTACATCATGTTGACCCTAGGCAGATTTCTTGGCCAACTACTGTAATCTTTACAATAACTTCTAAACATTGGCGACTGTGCAGTTTATGGCTGTGATGCAATGCCGCTGAGTGATAACCACTAGTCTGAGGAAGCTTTAAAGTAGTGGCCTTGGGAATTGAGAGGCTCTGGGAGCCCAAAGGAGCTCTGCTCACACCACCTTTACCTCCACCTGGATTCACAAGTACATTTGCACTTCATCCATGTTTGAAACCATACTCCACGCATTAGTGTGGTGGAGCTGCCTTAACAAAATACCCGGAAGCTGTCTTAATTCATGGAAACCTAGGGCTTCAGGCTCTTGAGCTGGCTGGAAGTGTAATAGGAAAGTGCTAATGAGTTGATGTCGTCTGAGGTTTCTCTCCTTGCTTCCTGCACAGCTGTGCTCTGGTTGCCATTACACATCAGTGTTCTTCAGTGTGCATGTGTTTTCTGTCATCCGGCTCCTAATCTCTTCTAATAACATGAGTAAGACTAGACCCTTAGAGCCTCGTTATAACTAACCTCTCTAAACCCGGTCTCCAAATAGGCACATCCTGTGGTACTAGTGGCCAGGCTTCCACACACCAATTACAGGGAGGGTACCCGTCAGCTCTGAGCACTCCATCCAGGGACTCTTTTCTTGTGATAAGCCCAGTCACCTGTGGACCAAAGCACATCACTGTCCCCCTTCTTACCACTGGAGGTCCCATGAGCCTGCCAAGGTTGAAACTCCACCCTGTACATCTGTCCTCTCACCCTCAGCTGGTTCTGACGGTTGGCCTCCTGGCTGTGGTTGTGTACCTCTATACTGTGGTGGCTTTCAACTTCTTCCGCAAGTTCTACAACAAAAGTGAAGATGACGACGAGCCGGACATGAAATGTGATGACATGATGACGGTGAGGACCCACCAGCCATGGCCACACAGGGGTGGTTGGCAGAACAAATCACTGTGGTGCTTGAGCAGAACAGAGAACTAGGTGTCATCTGTCCAAAAGACTGAAGTGACCAGGGAAGATGGAGGTGAAGGGAATGGGTGTCATCACACTGTGGGAGCCCGTGGGTACCAACACTTCTTTCATATGGGGATGAAGACTAGACAGGCCATGACAGTAAACCTTTGGAAATTTGCAGCGAAGTTCCAAGGATCGGATATTTATTTCAGATGCCCATTGAGCTCCTTTCAAAACAGACACCAAAAGCTGAAAAACACAGCACAGCAGAATAAGGGGTGTCTTTTGGATGTGTGGGGGATCTCTAGTAGGCCCTAGTGGGATGAAAGGCACAGCTGGGGGTAACACACATGGTAGACATATCAGTAGCACTTTCTAGGAGGCTATCATGGCCTAATTTCCAGGAAGGACATGCTAGGTATCGGTCTGTGAGCATTTCTCTATAAACAGATAATGTTTATTGGTTAAAACTCCCATTATGTTGTCTTGGGACAAAAACCTTCACAAGACAGCAGTTCCAGTCATTAGATCACCATGTAAGTGGTCCCTGGCTGCAGACTGCTCCTCGCCCTGGATTTGCCCTTTCTCTCATCCTTAAGCCTTGCCAGAGGGCTTAGGCTCAGAATGCTTGGCTAGATGAAGCAGTGCTCAGGACAGTGCAGACAACACGTGCAAAGAAAGTTGGTTACAGGTTGATTGTGGTGAATGGTCCTTACCCAGATTCTTTGGACCAGAAGTCCTAGTTGGGGGGGGGGGTATCTGCATATACTTTGTCTTAAGAGTAGGAACAAAACCTAAACATGAAATTCATCTGCTCCCTATATATTTTCCACAGTATATTTGGCACGCTTATATTTTGACCATGACCCATTATACAAGGTCATGTGTTGAATTTTTGACCTAAGGTGTCCTGACAGCAGTAGATCAGTTTTATGTTTTAAAACATTCCAATTTCAGTTTGGGAATGCTCGATCCATATTTAAGATTCTATGGAAATCCTTGGCAAATACACAGAGAATAAAGGAGTAGAAAGAGCCTAAAAAAACCAGGGTGGCACTCTTGAAATTCAACAAGGCAATGCTGATAACTGGCATATGCCATACTCAGCCTTTTATTATATGCATCAAAACTCAAAGCGGGTTTTCAAACATGTAAGAACCTTTCCATCCTGGTAGACAGCATGCTGGGTGTGGAGAACAGGAGAGGCCAGCGTCACTGAAGGCCCCTTGCCTTAGGATTGTCATGGTTAGATCTGTAATGCACCTTTCATCTGAACTGCCACTACCATCTTCCCTAGTGCTACCTCTTCCACATGTATGTGGGAGTGAGGGCAGGTGGCGGCATTGGTGATGAAATTGAAGACCCTGCTGGTGACCCTTATGAAATGTATCGTATCGTCTTTGATATTACCTTCTTCTTCTTTGTCATTGTCATCCTGCTGGCCATCATTCAAGGTATGGTTGTCAATCACAGGATGTGGATTGAGTAAGTCTAGTTTGTTTTGCTTTTCTACATCCACCAAGTGATTATTTTATAAAGAAGTTTTTCTAAGCCATCTAACTTGTCAATTTAACTCATTGGTCTGTGAGGCCTTGTATATACGGAGCCAAAGAGCCACCAGACGATTCCAAGAAGCTTGAGAACATCAGAGTGCTCCTCACTCTAAATTACATCTTCAGCCCTTCCTAGATGTCTCCTGTGGCTTGCCTTACCCTCATCTTTGTTCTCCCAGGCAGGGAGGTGGGGAAGCAGGAGAGAAAGGAGCTGTAAAAACACAATGTGTCTATCCATCAGAGCAGAGAGAAAGGTACTGATATTTCAGCCAGCAGCTTACTAGGAGCTGAACAAAGGGAAGATGATAAATTTAGTCCAACTCATGCTGAGATGCTGATGTTTAAGTGTTGGAGAGCTCAGAGGTAAAGACAATGAGGGAAGACCCTGGCAGGCATCAGTGGGTATCTGAGGGATCAGGTGAAGAAAGAGTTAAGGGCAAGCAGTTGTAGGCACTGAAGCCAAGGAGGAGGAGTGAGAACTGACCAAACGGGACTCAGCTTGATAATACACTTTTTTGACAAGTCAGAATGACCTCTGCCATGTCTCCCTAAGACCATGGTGCAGATGAATTTGTATTTAACATTCTAGGTCTTATTATTGATGCTTTTGGAGAGCTGAGAGACCAGCAGGAACAAGTACGTGAAGACATGGAGGTACTGATCTTTCTACTTATTTCAATTCGCAACAGGTTCCTCAAAGCATAAACAGGGCTATTAATTAGGGTGCTCCCTAAGCAAACCTACTAAAAAGGTTTGCTTCCCATGCCTCTCTTCTCACTTCTTCTGCACGGATCTACCAGCCCTGGCACTAATGCTCGGTGCGCTACACCCTCCCGTGCCTGCTGCCTCCTGTCTTATAACTGGAGGGAGAGAACAGTTTCTTCAGCTAAGAAAGTGGGGCCATAAGTAAATGCCTACTAGCCCCAAGCATTAAACAGAAAAGTAGTTTTCCATGACCCCAATTCAATTGGCTGTCAGCATTTTTCCTCATTCCTCTACTGCTATGCGCACTAACACCTTTTCTATTTTCTTTTTCTTTCTTTCTTTCTCTTTTAAATAGACTAAATGCTTCATCTGTGGCATTGGCAATGACTACTTTGACACAACCCCTCATGGTTTTGAAACACATACGCTGCAAGAGCACAATTTAGCCAATTACCTGTAAGTATTTTTGGTTAAAGATGTCTTTAAGGCAAAACAAAAACAATGCTGGCACAAAGTTTGGTCTGTTCAACTTATTTCTTCCTTTCTGTTTGGAAGAGGTAGATATGGTTGAAAAGAATCTGCAGCTGCCTGTGAGCCAGTGTTGTTCTACGCTCTGCGTTGGGAACAACCGTGAACTGTTCCATGCCTAGGCCCCATCCCTCTCAATAGCACACATCTGCAGCAATTAATAATCTAAATCCTCAACAATGTCTACTTTTACCACCAGCTATGGTCCAGGCTTACCACCTCCACCTTTCCTCTTTCTACCTTTAGTAAGGCGTTCTCCCACATCACAAGACTGTGTTGTATCAAGGAGAGGCAGTCAGATCCATGCTGAACTCTGGCCAGTTTTCAGACACTCTGTCTGCTCCGAAGCTTCCATTAAATTCTATTAAAGTGAGATATTCTGGGGGCAATGTTTCAATGTTAGCAATGTCTGGCCCCCACCAAGCAAATAATAAATGGATATTTCGCTTTCCTAGGGCAAAGCATTCATTCAAAGTTATCTGAGCTTATTCAGTGCTGCTTATGGAGCAGATCAATTATATGCCCTGGTTATTCAAACTCCAGAAAGTATCATTTTCAAGGGGAAGAATATTCTGCTCTCTGACCTTGCTCTCTGCTCTCTCTTTAGGAGAGAACAGCCTGAGCCTGGGGAGAGCTGGTGTTGAGTTTCTTTTTCAATAACTAGAAGCTTTTCCCTAGTGCTGTGAGTATTTATCACTGTCATTTCTCACCAAGAGGGCGCTCAGTCAAGATACAGAAGCTGAGCCCACAGCCCCATGGCTGGCAGCACCAGGGAATGACAGACTAGATGTTAGTCATCTGGGTTGGTTAGTCATCTCTGCCATGATTCCCTGGAACATTCTATGTGGCAACCTGCCAGCTAAATGTGCCAGGAGAAGAATGTTCCCCTGACCCATGTCTTCAATATGATGCAAATATATTCTCAATCTTGGAAGAGGGAAGGGAAGAAGCCATTTCTGTGTGCCAGGACCTAAGATGAAATATGGTACTACCCTGTGAGAATTCGGGGTTTGGGGCTCAGGCTCTGACACCATGCGTGATTTTTCAACTGCCTCTTCCTTTTACCAGCATCACATTTTCCTTTCCTAAAGGGCACAGGACTGATTCTTCTATAGAAACCATCTCTGAAGTTAAGTATGAGATGAACTGAGAGTGCAGACCCCTGGGACACTCGTGTGTCACAGACTCACTCAAATCTTTGAAACAAATCATTTAGCGCAACTGAAACCACACTGATTTTTCCCCAGTTTTCCACAATGAAAAACAAAGTGACGCTTCTGGAAGGAGTGTGACCTCAAAGTAAATACTGTCCACGTTTTTCATGACTCATCCTTGATGTGTGGTTTCAAGTCTAATGTTATTACACGATCAACTGGCTCACTGATAATTTTATGGTAAAAGCTTGGGCTTTTTTTCCCCCAATGGTAAGCAAGATAGCTTGCAGCTGGGCTTAACTCCAACTTTTGAGGGTTAAGAAGGCCCTTCCCTCATTGGCATCTATCATTCTTAGCTTCCCTGGTTCTCTTAAATGCATCTTAGTTTTCAAACCCCATATCCAATTCATCTTAGTAAACAATGCTAGATAATTTGAGTAAGAAGAACTTTGGGCTGGAGAAATAGCTCAGCTATTAAGAGCGCTTGCTGCTCTTGCAGAGGACCCAGGTTCGGTTCCCAGCACCCACATAGGCGGCTTACAAGTGTCTGTAACTTTAGTTCCAGGAGATCTGATGTTCTCTTCTGGACTCTGTTGTCATTTGCAAGCACGCATACATAAATAATTTTTTATTTGGTTTTAGTTTTGTTCTCTCTCTTCCTCTCGCCTCTCTCTCTCTCTCTCTCACAACACACACACACACACACACACACACACACACACACACACACACACA
>OU015742.1:35737053-35872331 GCA_907169655.1 Acomys percivali
TCTAGCTGCACCTGATGAGCTGCTCTGACTTAAGTCCAATGTGCAACAAACCAAAATTAACTGAAAGGACACAGTCCTGATGTTCCACCCACATGCAAGTTCCTTCTCAAGACTCCTCAGTAAAAGAATGGGAAGAAGAAACCACTCTGATGCCAAGGGCTCTTCACCAGCCCTTAAGCAGCTCCGAGTAGGGAGCCTGGGGAGCAGCTGTGACCACTTGCACATTATGGCAGAACTTGCTCTCTTCTGGCAAGAGATAATGAAACCACTGGCAGCTGACACTGACGCCCAAGCGAAGGGGTAATAAGAAACCAGCTCATGTGGTTGGGGTGGTAAAAATGTCTCCCAACAAGCAAAGCAAAGAAAGCTGCAGATCTGTCATATCCTTTCCTTAAAAAAGATCATCAGATTCACAAACCAACATGAAGCTAAGGTTTGAGCACTGTACTTCTGACATATACTCTCCAAACTGGAGTTACTGTGCCCAAGAATAAAATATATCCTGGAAGGATTTTTGGATTTCCTGTATTTTCCCACTTACAAAATATTTACACACTTTTATATAAATGTGTATTACACCCATCATGTAAGAGACAAGAAGCTGGCGATGCAGAATGCAGAGCTAAGTACCTGCTCTCACAGAATTTATACTCTAAGTAAATGGATAACTGAAAATTGTTGTTGTTATTACTGCTTTTGAAAGAGGTCTCACTGTGCAGTTCCAGCTGGCCTGAAGCTCACCGCACATATCAGGTTAAACCTGGACCTGTGACAATTGTTCTGCCTCTGCTAAAAGGTTCAGGAGTGTTGCCATCACACCCTTTTTGAGAAAGATATTTAAATAATTGGACTATTTTATAAAAATCAATCTTTTCGATTTATGCTCACAACTTTAATGAGAAATTATAGCTTCTTTGTATTTATTAGCTATACTTATGCCGTGTGTATGTATGTCTACTTATATACGTGTTCATGTGTGTGTAGCTGTAAAGATATGCATGCATATGTATGAGCATGTGTGTGGAGACCAGAGGCTGAAATTGAGTGTCTTCCTCCTTCACTCTTTACCTTAGTTTTTGAGGCAAAATCTCGCTGAACCTAGGACCCACAAGCTTCAGGAGCCCTGGACTGCCTTTCCAGCACTGGGACAACAGGACTGACTATGTCACTTTGTGTGTGGGTGCTGGGGACCCAAAACCAAGGCCTGGTGCTTACACAGCAGACAAATCACCAACTGTCTCCCCCAGCCCTTTATAAAGTATGTTGCATGGTTACACAAGTATAAGCCACCTTATTACAGAGAAGGATTGGGGAAAGGGAAGGAGAAAGACAAGGGGAGGGGAGACGGGGTAGGAAGAGAAAAAGGAAGAAAGTAAACTAAAATAAAGGGAAGAGGTGACTATAATAGGGAAAAGACTTTCACACTGTTTTCTCTGTGCAGAACCTGGATTTCACATGTATTAGTGAGTGAGTGTGTGGGGTGTGTGTGTGTGTGTGTGTGTGTGTGTGTGTGTGTGTGTGTCTGTCTGTCTGTCTGTCTGTCTGTCTGTCTGTCTGTCTGTCTGTGTATGTGTGTGTCTCTGTTCACGTGAATATGTTGGCATGACACAGGAAAGCAGCAGGTGTGAGACTATCTAGACTGGAGAGGCCCTACAGGAGTCAGGGAGAAGAGAGAGGGAAGAGGTGAGCATGAACAATATCTGACACATACACATATGACAATCCATCATGAAATCCACCTACCCAATAGCTTTGTAAAATAAAAATAAGTCTGACTTAAAAAGATAAAAAAAAAATACAGCCAGGCATGGTAACACACACCTTTAGTCCCAGCACTCAGGCAGGCAGAGGCAGACAGATTGCTGTGAGTTCAAGGCCGGCATGATTTTATACAGCTAGTTCCAGGACTGCCAGAGCCACTACGGAGAAACCTTGTCTTAAAAAAAAAAAAAAAAAAAAAAAAAAAGTAATATCTAGAAATTAACATTGGAGCTACATCTGGTATGTTCTGAATCTCCAGTATATTAACTTTGCAGAATGTTGCTTCAACTTTTCCCCAGTGCTTAGGTTTTTGACAAGTCCTCATGTTTTCAACCTTGCCTTTGTAGGGCAACATTTCTAGAGTTATTCTTACTCCTGACAGAAATGCATTTTAAAAATCAGACCTGGGGCTGGTGAGTTGCCTCAGTTGGTAAAGGCACTTGCTACCAAGTCTTATTAACCTGAGTTCAATACCCAAGACCCACATAATGGAAGGAGAAAACCAATTCTCACAAATTGTTCTCTGACTATGACATATACAAAGGTATATATCTCGCCTACCTCCAGTAGTAAACAAAAATATGTAAAAGTCAGACCTAAATTTCAAGAGGTTTCTGTCTCAGAAGCTTACCCTATTGTTTCAGTTGCTGTTCCCCCTTGGTCCCCATTTTTTCCTTCGCAGATACAGCCTGAATGCACACGTTTCACTCTATTCCTGGTTGCCTGGTATCACACCTATTTTTTAACTGATTAGTTTTCACAGCTGTATCCTAACTGGTTTATCAACTTCTAGCGTAACCTCAGAGTCTCAGCAATTCAGCCAGAAAAGCAGAACATTTTTTTAAAAATTGAGGCAAAGTATTGCTACATTGCCCAGGCTAACCTCAAACTCAGGATTCCCCTGCCTCAGCCTTCCAAGCGCTAGAACTGAAGGTGAACACCACCACAGATGGCTTAACAATGATTGTCTTTAAACATACACATCTAATCGTGCCAGCTTCTTTCTTAAACTTCTCTTCAGTTGTACTGTGTTCATCTTAGACAAACTATAGTTCCAGCCAAGACTGAGGGTGAAAGGTACTCTCCCACTGAGGAACAACAAGAAAATTACAGAGAAATAAAGCCTTGGGGATAGTGTGATCAGAAAACTAGGGATTTACCCACACACACACACTCCCACCACCACCACCACCACCACCACCACCACCACCACCCCACCCCACCCCCAACCCCGCCCCATGACTGGCAAAAAAATTTCTTGCTGTGGTGCAGACACAAGAAACTATGCAAGGTTCACTGGACTCCATAAAATGAGAGGAAATACGAACAAAAGGGAAGGACAGAAACAAGAGTCTGTATGATAGAACAAGAAGGCGCAGAGTTTCCTCCATCTTGTATTTTTCTGAGGCCTTGATGGAGAATCTTGTGAAAAATTACCCATTCTATTCTGGGAGCCCAAGGTCAAAACACCTCAGCTAAGTTGTCTTAGCCTCTGTTGAACTGCCTGGTTCTGCCAAGCTCCCCCTGCAGGTGTCAAGTGAAACACCAGGACTGGTTTTTGCTCTGGACACTCATGGCTACACCTGGGTCCCCAAACCCCTGAATGTAGTCCCAGCAGGCTAGAATAAAGACTTTCAATTGGCTATCAACTGTATTTGAGTGGTCATCTCTGGTGGACTTCCTGTAATACCGACAGCTGCGAATGTCTGCCATGAGGGACCTACAGACCAGAGGTTCTGGGCTCCCAGGGATGCTTCCCAAGTATGAGCAACCCACCAAGGGAGAGAAAACACACCCATTGGGTACAGAAAGTGCTGCCAAGCACTCAGGTAACACCAGGAAGAATGCCTTTCCTCTGTCCTACTGTAGAAGACATGATTCGTGAGGCATTCTATACGGAAAAAGGCCTTGCTAAACACTGCTCTGGCTCCACCTAATCAATATTAAAAGGAAGACCCCAAATGATTAAACTATTTTGAAGAGGCTTGTCTGTAGCCTAGAATAAAATCACATATTTATAAGAAAACAAAATTGTAAAGTACCTCACAAAGTAAAACTCATACTTCTGATATGCATACAAAAATTACCTGTCCCTCTAAATTACCTAGCCTGCAAAGACACTGGAAAACATGACCTATACTGAGAATGACTGATCAATTGAAATTGTGCCAGAACTGACAATGATTACACACACACACACACACACACACACACACACACACACGTATACTCGTGCCCCATGCTGTCTTGCACTCAGCTGTTTCTCCTGGTGGAATGCTCAGCTACTCAGTGCTGTGTCAGGAGGCATTCCTGTTGATATGTTTAATACTCACAGTATAAACACCTCCCTAGGCCAATTTCAGGTTGTCAATAGTTTACCCATCAGCTTGCAGAGTTCTTGATATTTTAACAATCAAATCATGTGTTGTATCCACCTCTCCCAGTGGAGTCTAATCAATCACTTTCATATCTCAAGCATCAGTTCCTTTGAACATTCTATGAGCCTCCAAATCTGAGCTAAATTCCTAAGTTTCTCCCCTGGGCTCCCTTAATATACTGTGCATATACCACCATGGCCCTTAAGATATTCTACTATCCTGTGTTTGATTCGTGAACCCTAAGAGGGAAGATAATGCCCCGTGCATTAATCTACCTGCAGAGCATTTCCACAATAACAAACATAGGATGACACACTATTATCCCAACAAACAACAAAATGGAGCAACACAGGTCAGTACAACATAGAGGACACTAGTGCATTATACAATGTGAAAGAGCCAGACACGAAAGGCGTGTGCTGTATGACTTCATTTCTATGTCACTCTGAAAGTGCAAAGTTTATAAATCCATGGCTGCTAGGAAAGAGCTGCAAAGGAACATGAGAGAACTTTAGGTGGATAAAAACGACTGTGGAATGACAAAATAGGATAACTGGAAGAAGTCCCAGTGAGAACCCGATCTGTCACAGAAGCCAGAGACCTCAAACCAGACCAGAGGCGCATCACAATGAACATTTGCAAGTGAAGATGTGTGGACCGAGGCGACACACTGTGACATGCTCCAGCTTCCACGATGAGATGTTGTCTGTGCTTTGTTCTGTTTGTTCATTTGTGTGTTTTTTTAGTTCGGGGGAGGCTGCAAGGGTAGAGGGCAGATACAAGGGGACAGGGAGATAAGTGGGCCTGAGGCAACTCACAAAGAATCAATGAATTTTTTTTTAACTATGCTAACATTAAAGAGAGGTAACGTGGCCAGAGATGTTCTAAGACCAATTTGTTTTAACATTGGATCAAGTGTCTTGCATGAGAACTGTGATGTCAGCAGTCAGTTCCTGTACCTCATTATCAGTTACTTGCAGCCAGCTCCCCTGCTTCAGCCCAGGTTTCACCAGCTTCTTTAAATGATTTCAGCCTTGCAGAAACCCCATATGCACATACCTTCTAGAAAAGAGAAGTAGACACCTGTAGGTCCCAGTTAAACCCCTGAATATCAGATAAAAAGGGGCTGTCCTGTCATGTATTTCTTCTCTTTAAAATGAGCATTGTGTTTTGTTGTTTTTGTTCTTAGAAAAAAAGGAATAAAGATTATGGAAATCACAGCCTGTACTCTTATATAAACTGCATGCCTGTTAAGGGTCACTTTTACTCAGCATAACCTATTACTTCAATAACCATAAACTTATTTCTTTAATTCTCAGTCAAAAGCTGAGATGCGATAGCAATGATTAATATACAGCCCAAACTCTTAATGAACTAGCATTAAGTCTGTGGAAGAATAAAGATCAGATAGATACTCTGTATTGGTTTCCTAGATTTACCTTAAAAACACACCACAAAGCGGCTTGAAATAACAGTCATGTATGCTCACAGTTCTGGAGGCTGGAAGTCTGTTCTTGAGGTGTCGGCTGTGTCCCACACCTCTGAAGGCTCTATCTGGGATGCATTCCTTACAACTTCTTAGTAGTCAGTATAACCAGCACGCCGTGACACTCCATTGCTCTGGCTGCATCCCTCTCCAGTCACTGCCCTTGTCTCCCTCCTGTGTTCAGGGCTAAATCTCCCTCTTCTTTAAGGACAACATTCATTGGACCAGAGCCTACCTGTCTTAGAGTTTCTATTGCTGTGATGAAACACCATGACGGAAGCAACTTGGGGAGGAAAGAGTTTATTTGGCTTACAATTCTACAGTACTGTTCATCATCAAAGGAAGTCCAGGAGAGGAACTCAAACCTGGAGGAAGGAATGGATACAGAAGCCATGGAGGAATGCTGCTTACTGGCTTGCTCATTATGGCTTGCTTAGCCTGCTTTGTTACAGAACCCAGGATCACCAGCCCAAGGATAGCACCACCCACAATGGGCTGGGCCCCTCCCCCATCTGTGACTAATTAAGAAAAAGCCTAACAGCCAGCTATTATGGAGGCATTTTCTCAATTGAGATTCCTCCTTTCAGATAGCTCTAGCTTGTGTCAAATTGCCATAAGACTAGCCAGACACCATAAGACACCATCCTAATTTATACGACCTCATCCTCACAACATTTTCAAAGACTATTATCCCAGAGGATGTCACAAAGAGACATGAAAATACCTTTTTGGAAGAACATACTTGAGCCCACTACACAAACAACTAATCATGAAACAAGGCAAAAATAGGACAAATATAACAAATGGTTGTACAAAAGCACAAAAGCTCTAGGAGAGTCAGGTCCATCTCCTTAAACTCAGGTAAGGGATGGTCCAGGAGAGGGGAAGTAGGGGACCTTCCAAGCAAAGGACGGAAGTGAATTTTATAAGACAGAGGCAGGAAGGCAGGAATGATAACCAGGAAAAGGTCATATTAATTACTGCAATTTCTGTTGCAGGATATTTGATCCCATCGTGATCCCTGAGATTGTGAACTGTAAAAAAAATGTCTTTTGTTTGGTATGGTTGAGCCCTAACACACGCCTTTAATCCAAGAGCTTTCTATACATAGGATTTAATAAAATTAGCCCTAGGTCAAGAGGCAGAGCAAGAAACCAGCTGGCAGGGATTAAAGAGTAGGAGGGACTTTGAGTTGAGGGGCATTAAAGACAGCCTGTGGAAGCAGAAGGAGCTCTTCGGCTCTTGGGCTTTTATCTTTGTATTTCTTGAGCTCTTCAGCTCTTTGGCCTTTGGCAGCTTTTGGGTTTTGCTGACCTTTACCTCCTGGTCTGTCAGCTGAGCTAGTGAGCCCTTTGAGCCTTTTCCATCAGGCCATGAGCTGAGCAGGAAAGTAAGTTGGGTGCTTTCTCTGCCTCTCTGAGTTAGCAAGCAGATTTTCACCCCAGCATCTGACTCCTGTGTCATTATTGGCAAAATAGAATGACTGGGGTTTTTTTTCAACAACCTTTTTTTCCCTTGGTTGGGACATAACACCTGACAAGGGCAACTTAGGTAAGGACAATATATCTGGCTCACAGTTTGAGTATGTCAGGATGGGGAGTCATGGCAGCAGGAGCTTGAAGCACACTGCATCCACAAATGAGGAAGCAGAGAGACACGTGTGTGGGTGCTCCGCCTGCCTTCTCCTCATTCAGTGGAGGTCTCCATTCGGTGCTGTCTAAACGCAGGTCTTTCCCACTTCAACCCCTTCTAGAGACTCCCTCATAGGCATGCCTACACATTTTTAGGTGTTTCTAGATCCTGACAAATTTAAAAAATCAACCACCACAGAGTCCAATTTGATGAGCACATTGGCTCTAAGTATGATGGACTAGAAAGGTGAGCTGAGCCAAGGAGCAAGAGTGCCAACATCTAAGTCTACCTAACTCAGCAAGTGGTTTGGGAACTACTGAGGGGTAACAGTGGTATAAAGGCAGCCCCATGTCAGAGGCGGTCCCTGCTCCCCCCACAACGTTGGAGAATGAGCTGTCCATTGGCTAGATCTGAACAAGGGGTCTAGGTTCTCTGCATGCACTGTCCTTGGTTGGGGCATCAGTTTGTGCAGGCCCCTCTGGGTCCAGATCTGCTGGCCTTGATGGTCTCCCAGTGGAGCTCCTGACCCTTCTGGGTCCTTCTATCCTGGGATGCAGGCTACCCAGGTGAGACCTGATAGACTGTGGTCAGTTGGGGGTGGAGGTGGGGCCTTGTCAGAGGTCTAGGGGAGGGGAGCAGGGCAGAAGAGGGAGGGCGGGTGGAAATGGGAAGATGCAAGTGAGAGGGTAACAACAGGGATGTAAGATGAATAAATTATTTAAAACACACAAACAAAAAACAGCCCCACGATTTCACTCCTGGACCAAAGAGGTTCATGAAATACAGCAGAAGACAGATCATAGCACCGGCAATTAACAATGCTCAAAGTCAATTTTCTCTATTGATCCAGATGTTATGTGGCAATAGACTAGGAACAGCCTAGGTGGAGGGCCCCAAAGATTGGTTAGAAACCAAATGAAGTGATTTAGCCCAGTTCATTCAGCTGCTGGGACAGTTCCCTCCGGAAATTTCCAGGATTAGTTTAAAAGTATTTGCTTCAGTGAAAGCCTTTTCAGCTGTTAACTGACACACAAAAATGTTAGTAACATTTCTTAATTACAGAGAAACTGTTCTCCCAGGTTATTCTTTTCTACAAAAGTATGTTCCAAGAATGTATAACAACACATTCTTTTAGATTAAAAATGAAAGATCCTCAAATTATAATACGGTTGTTTTAATACACAAGGACAAAATCATGCGTGAATAAGGACAGAGAGCAGAGTCTAAATGGTTAGCAGTCCTACTGAAACTCACATCGGAAATGCCAAGGTCACGATGGCTGCATGCATTCTTGTCTTAGTATCTACATTTGCATTATGAACCAGCCCCCCCCAACCCCCATTCTTTCTGTGTTCTTTGCTAGGATTATATAGTTATAATTCTTCTATTGGAAGCAAGTCCTTGAAACCATATGGGACCTGGAAGGTCACCTCTCCCACAAAGCCACATTAAATTGAAATGCTCTCAGCTATCTATTGGAGGTTACAATGTATTTAAGTGTAGAAAAGTGGAGTTTCAAAAAACAACTGTCTCTTCATACAAAAGTCCGACTGCACAACCACGTAAGTCCTTAATTCTGGTGCTATTTTTTTAACCACACAATTACCATAAGATATAAAATTTGACATTTAGCTAGAGATAATGAGTTTAAACAAATTATATTCCGAAGTCCTAACTGTTAAATTTCACTGACTGTGAGATTTATTGTCTTTGTTCTCACATGAACTCTTGTTGTTGTTTTTTGTTTTTCTAGACAGGGTTTCTCTGTGTAATAGCCCTGGTTGTCCTGGACTTGCTTTGTAGACCAGGCTGGCCTCAAACTCACAGCAATATGCTTGCCTCTGCCTCCCAAGTGCTGAGATTAAAGGCGTGTGCCACCACTCCTGGCTCTCACATGAACTCTTAGTTGATAGGAAATCATATTAAAAGTGAGTCTGAAACAAATGTAGCTGTTTGGTAGTATACACCCATAATGCCAGCAGTCAAACTCAGGAGATAATTCAAAATAATTCAAGTTCATGAGCAGCCTGGGCTACAGAGTAAAAACCTGCCTCAAAACAGCAACAAGCTGGGCGTGGTAGCACATGCCTTTAATTCTAGGATGCCAGAAGCTGAGGCAGGCCTCCAAGCCTGACATACACAACAAGTTTCAGAATAGCCAGAGCTACGTAGAGAAACCCTGTCTCAAAATTATTTTTAATTTCAGTAACAGTAACAATTTTTGGAGAAACTACAGGTTTACTCTTTTCTGTGCCCTTTTCACTTTCAGTGAGACTCTTGTTTCTCAAAATTTCCCAATTTAGTAGGATTCATTTTGTCATGTACATTTTAATTTTCTTTATATTTTGTACTTGTTTATACTGTATGCATATTTACCTATATGGGAGAGTGTTGTGTGCTGCAGTACACACATGCATTTGGAAGTCAGAGAAAGGCTTCTTCCTCTTATCACTCTCTCCCTTACTGTTTTCAGATACTAAGCCTGAAACACTATTTTAAGGTACAAGTAAGCTCTGGAACCTGCCTGTCTCTGCCCCTCAATGCTAGAGTTGCTACATCCTATGCCACTGTGCCTCGCTTTTACATGGATGTTGGAGATTTGGACACAGGGCTTCGTATGCACAGTGGGTGGTCCCCAGCTACCAAATGCTGTTTCTGTGGTACTGAAGATTGATCTCAGGGGTTCGTGCATGCCATTTTACTTAGTATGTTGCTTGTGCCATGGAATATGCCAGGATCTTTCTCGTTTACTTATTTTGTCCTGTTTTTATTGAAACATACATTTGGGTATATCTAGGTCTACTTCTTAACTATACAGACTGAGGTTTATGTGGGTAGTATACTCACATATATGATGCCTATACAATACAAAAACAAAACAAAACAAAAACAGATTAAGCAACCCTCAGAAGTCTCTTGTGTTACCCAAATAAAATATAGTCCTGACTTAAATGACATATGTTCATTTTACCTATTTTCATAGTATATTCCTATGACATGTGCTCTTACATGAAAAATAAAACACACACACACACACACACACACACACACACACACACACACACTGATTTTCTAGAAATTGAAGAGAGAATGGCAGTAACTGGGGGCTTGGCAGGGAAGACAGGGAAGAGAGAAAGGCTGGTCAATGTAAATATAGACAAGATACTCTAGGGTGCTATTGTGTGGTAGGGTGCCTATAGATAATGATAAACTACACATTTCAAACACTCAAAAGTTGTTGAAAACCATCACAATAAGGGAATGATAGGGGCTGGAAAGATGGCTCGGCGTTTAAGAGCATTTGCTACTCTCATGGAGGAGCCATGCTTGTTTCCCAGCACCCACTCCAGCTCCAGGAGCTCTAACTCCTTGCTTGTAAGTTTAAAGAAATGTTATATGTTTGGGATGGGTATGCTGAATTTAATTTAAACATTATACAAAGAGTTTCTTTTAAAAGACTGAATAGTAGCTGGGCATGGTGGCACACACCTGTAATCCCAGCACTTGAGGAGGCAGAGGTAGGTGGATCTCTGTGAGTTCAAGGCCAGCCTAGTCTACAAAGTGATTCTAGGACAGCCAAGGCTACACAGAGAAATCCTGTCTCAAAAAACCACCACCACCACCAACAACAACAACAGAAACTCCCCAAAAGGCCAAATAGTATTCTATGGTTTATACAATGTTTTCTTTTACCTATTCATGGACACTAAAGTTGGCTACTGTGGATAATGAACATTAAACTGCATACAAGTTTTTGCCATGCTGATATCAAATTATTTAGAGTATACACTCAGAAGAGAGCTCAGTAGATAATAAGGCCACTCTGGTTTTCTTAGGAACCTCCTACACTGTATCCACAATGGCCACTGGCTGTGCTGCTGTCTCTGTCCACCAAGAGCAGCCACACCGAGGTTCCTCTCTCCCTCAGTTCACAGCTGGTAGCAGCCATCTGGAGGGTATGAAGTGACACCTTACAGTGGTGTGAATCAGTGTACCCTAAGGACTTGGGATACTGAGCGCAGTTTCATTATCTTTTGAGCATCTTTTTATCTTCTTTGGGAAAATGTCTATTCGAGGACTATGTTCAAGTTTTATCAGGATCTCTAGCACTCTGCTGCTACTAAGCTCTGACAGTTTAGTATGAACATTTTCTATTGACCCCTCATAAGGTCTGCAAACGTCTCTTCCTAATCCATAATTGCCTGGATGTTTTGTCGCATCTTCCTCTGCGGCACAACAGCTTCTCGGTTTGAGACAGTTCCTTCTACTTAGTTTTGCTTTTTCGGTTTAAGCTTTGAGTGTGATTTAAAAAATAAAAAATACTGCCAAAGCCAATGTCAAAGAGATTTCAACATAAATTCTCAAGAGATTTTATGATGTCAGTTCTTATATGCATTTTCAGTTCAGTTATGTGTGTTGTATTAGACAAAGGCACACTTTCATACTTTATATGTGGATAGCCAGTGTTCTGGGTATTATCTGAAACTATCCTTCCAAATACAAATTCTTAGTTCCCTTGATGAGTTGGTCACTATGCTGGCTAGTTTTATGTCAACTTGACACAAGCTAGAGTCATTTTGGAAGATGGAACGTCAATTGAAAAAAAAGTATGTGCGCGCACACACACAAACACACAAACACACACACACCTCCATTTTGGCCAACATAAAAGCTTATGGCAGCTCTTCTTCACTGATGTTTGATGTAGAGGGCCCAGATTATTGTGGGTGGTGCCATTCTTGGGCTGGTGGTTCTGGGTGATATAAGAAAGCAGGCTGAGCAAGCCATGAGTAAACCAGTAAGCAGCACTTTCCATGGTCTCTATATCTGCTCCTGCCTCCAGGTTCCTGCCTTGAGTTTCTGCCATGTCTTCTCTTGTGAGGAACTATAAGCTGGAAGATGAAATAAACCCTTCCCTATCAATGTACTTTTCATCATGGTGTTTATCACAGCTATAGAACCTCTAAGACAGCCAGACAGGTTTGGATTTATTCTGGATCACTGCCTCTCCCTTGGTCTATGTTTCTGTTCTATGTCAGTACCACGTTGTTTGATTTTTATAGCTTTAACATAGAATATTAAATCAGGAATTCTGATCCCCCCCAACTCTGCTCTTCTTCCTAAGTACTGCTATGTCTACTCAAGGTTTCTTAGTCTCCCAGTTTTACAAGAATTTTAGGATGTGTTTCTATTTGTGTAAGGAGTGTCATTAAACTTTTGTAAGTCTGTATTAAATGTACATATTATTTTGAGTAGTGTCCTTATTAATCTTTATAACAAGTTGACCAGAATAAAGTATATCTCTGAGCGTGTCTGAACAGCACTCCACAGATCTTGTATCACAGGTTCTCAATCAGTGGATTAATCGCTCTCTGATGAATTCACAGGATAAGGAGGCGGTAAGAGTGGGAGCTGGTACCTCACCCCAACAGAGCCAGAACACAGCCAGGATACCACCCTTACCATTTCAACTTAGCACACAGCTTTATAGAAGTGTTCCTGGCAATACAAAGGCATCCCAACCAGAGGCAAAATGACTTGTTATAGACATGATTCTGTAATATAAAAGAAACCAAAGATCTCACTCACACTCACTCACACATACCCCTAATAAATGAATTTGGTGAGACTACAGGACACAAAATAAACATACAAAGTTACGTGTGTTTATACACACAGATAACAACTGAAAAGGGAATTGAGAAAGCCAAGCCATTTACAATATCATCTTGTAAGGCTCAAGGATAAACTTCATGGTTTAATTAATGTTTGCTTCAATGAGTGTTTATCTTTAGCAGCATCCCTATAGTTTAATGATTAATTTCTCCCCTCTTTAATTGCTAAGCAACTGTCACTTCCTGGAGCCACTTATCATATCTTAGCCACCAGGGTCCAAATTTCCTTTCTGATTTTCAGAGTCTCTTACTTTAAGGAGCAGACCTATCACCATGAAACAGACAATGCCAAATACACTCCCCCACCCCCTGCATCTCATACTCCAACATGTGTGCACATAGACAAGAGTGGGCTCGTCAGCAATGCTAATCACCAGTGGCTGAATCGAAAACCAGTGGAGAGAACCAGGATCTGTGTGGAATTCCATCCTAAAAGGTCAGGACCGCAGCGGTATCCACTGTGCAATGTTGGTGCAGATGGCAGAAGTCAGTTCCACTGAAGCAGTGGGTATTCACTCACCAGTTATGATTTAATCTGAGAGTCCTTCCTGGCATCATCTATTTTCTAAGCATGGTTCTTGGGCTCTCCCAGAGTGTGACCTACCCAACACAGTAAAACTCCACCTCAGCTTGACTTCATCTCAGACAGCTGCTGCTGCTGGCATTAGGACGCTGATTGACTCAGCATCTTGGTCTACTTAGACTTATATTATGCCTTTCTATCATTACACAGTCTTATTAATTATGTTTCTTCAAAGGACAGATGGGGTGGTAGGCAGGACATGTTCTCAAAAAATTATGCAACATTAATACTTTATTGCATAGGTTTTCACTGATTCTAAACTGAAAAACAAAAGAAAATGGGAGACATCTCAGAAGCTTTGTAGATTCAACTGTTTATTTCACACAATACAAAAAAAAAAAAAGACATTCTTTTAAAACCAAGTAATAATCCAATAAATGTATATGCCCCATGTTGTTTGTCCATTTATCAGCCTGTGAACATTTGTGGCTTTCACCTTTTGCTAGTGTGAATAATGCTTCTGTGAACTTGGCTTTATAAGTATCTGTTAAAGCTTATGCTTTAAATTTTGAGGAATCTATATCTAGAAGCAGAATTGCTGAATTATATTTTAATTTTTGACCCTTAAAGACATTATGCCAAGTGAAATAACTAGTCACAAAAAATACTTTACTATTCTACTTATTTATATTTGTTATGTTGCATATATTTCTCTCACTCTGTCATTTGATTTTCATAGTTTCATACACTCCTATACTAACACACACACACACACACACACACACACATATACACATTCATGTTTATAAGTCTTCGGCCCTAGACTTTGAAAATAATAAATTCTACCCATGTTTTATCTCATCACTTCAAACTTCGTTTTTTCATGTCTGTGTCTTTGCTGCATCTGAAGCTTATCTTCAGGTTTGATGTCGGTGGTGTGGCAGCAGTATTTCAAGTACTTCCCTGTTTTAAGAATTATTAGGCCTTCAGAAAAGCTCTCTACTTGATCCCCACAGTGCTGAATTTTATCAAATCTCCAGTTGTTAGAAAGAGAGAGAGAGAAAGGAATGAAAAAGCAACGAGCAGCATGAAATGCAAAGTGTCCATAGCACCTACTAACAGACTAGGAGGGCCTGCAATAGCCCAGCCTGAAGGACAAGTGCGTTCTTTCTCCTCTATGAGCCAGATTAAGTCTCCCCCCCCCACCACCACCACCAATCTGTAAAAATGCAGGTTGGAGGGTAATGGCCTTTAAGAAGCAAGAGTTCATGAAAAAGCAATATCTAGTACAAAACCCCGAAACTGCATTAATACTCCAGATTTCCTCTCCTTCAAGTACCCTGAGCATGTCCTGACAGCTGGCCTTGGAAAGTGGTCCTGGAGACACTACAGTCAGTGAGGACAGAAGGAACAGCCTCTGTTCCCATCATGTCAGGTCTGCACTGCAGGGAAAAGACTAGCTGAACTGGTGCCTGACACATCGGCAAAGAACCGAAGCCCCGTGGGCACACCCTAAAAACACCTGGGACAGTCATGCTGCACCAGAGGCAGCCTGGGTGCCAAGATGGAGAGGTCTCCAAATCCTTGACTATTTTCTTTATATTCAGACTTTGCTGGAGAAGGCTGTGGGGCATCAAGTAAGTCTTCATCCTTGTTCTGAGATACTATTTCACACTAAACTCAGTAATTTAGGTCTTTTAGTCTAATAAGTGAATACATACATAGTCATACACACAGACACACATATGTAATTATGTGTGTGTGTGCATGTAGAGGGGCCTGGAAAGATGACTCAGTGGTTGTAGAGGATGCCAGTTAGTTCCCAGCACCCACACTAGGTGGCTCACAAGCTCAGAACTCCAGCTCCAGTAAATCCAGTATACCCTCTTCTGGCCTCCTCAGGCATGACACTCATGTGCGTGTGCGCATACACACACACACACACACACACACACACACACACACACACACAATTAAAACTAAAACTAAGATCTTTTAAAATTGCAAATTACATATTACATTAATTATCCATTTGGTCACTTTTAGTGCACACATTAGTGGCTGTAGGTTTATTCTTATTACAGCCCCTGCCACCTTTCTTCCTCTCACATTAAATCCTATATTCATGCAATACACTCAACTTCCCCTCCTCCTAGATCCTGGTGTGCCCTGATACTTCCATTCTGTAGGTTCTTCTTTCTTCCACCCTTTCAACCCCCTAACACTAGACAAGAGAGAAAAAAGGGATAGAGAGGAAAGGAAATAGATCCCTGAGCAAAAAGGGGGCAACCTTAACATTAGACTACTTTCTGCTGATAAGGGGCGCCAAGTTCCTTGGGGCAAATTTGATCTTTACTGTCAGGATATCTCATTTCTTTTTCTTCCTCTTGTTTCTTCTTTGCACATGACTACTTGACAAACTATAAACAACAGCATCTCAGGACCCTGGAGTCCCCAGAATTCCAAATGTCACACAATTGCCCAAACTATCTGCACCTGGCAAAATCACACCCTCACCAGAGCACGAGGCAAATCATACTCAGCTGCTGTGAAGTAGCCCCATATCCCACACCTGGGATTACAATGAAAACTTCTACTTTTGTGTTTTTCAAGAAACCAAATTCCAAAATTCTCACCACACTCTAGTGACCACCGTTCTCTCTCCCATCCTGTGGAATTCTCTCACTATTCATATGGGTGCAGTGACACAATACATGTTCCTTTGTAACTAGCTTATTTCACTTAGCAAATAGCCTCTGGGCTGCACATGTTGGAATACCCTCCATTTGAAAGGTCAAGTAGAGCTCCGCTGTGCATTTATATCATACTTTGTTTATACACTTCTCTGTGGTAATCATGTGGCTTCCACCTCCTCCATACTGTGTACAAGCTGGTATTTGTTCGTTTGTTTGTTCGTTTGTTGGTTGGTTGGATTTGGTTTTTCAAAATAAGGTTTCTCTGTATAGTCCTCACTGTCTTAAAACACACTCGGTAGACCAAGCTGGCCTCAAACTCAGAGATCTACCTGCCTCTGCCTGGTTTTTTATTTTGTTTTGTTTTCTGTTTTCTGTTTTGTTGTACAAGTTTCTCTGTGCTTTTGTATTCCAGGCTGTCCTGAAACTCAGAGAGATCCACCTGCCTCTACCTCCCTGAGTGCTGGGATTTAAGGAGGCACCAACCACGCCCACCCTGATGTTTCAAAACAACAAATGATGCAGTTAATGGCAATGCTACAGCAAGTGCTGAGCTCGTCCACACAGACGGCTGTGACAGAAAGTAAAGCAATAACCAAAATCACAGTAACAGGCCCAGAGAAACAAAACTAAAGGTGGGAAGCATAGAAACACAATTTCTACGGAATTCTGAGGCTGCTTCAGAGAACAGTGGCAGTATTCTGCCCGCATCTGACACTTGCCACAGCAGTCTTCAAAGCTCTCAGCTGCCTGCCTAGTTTGTTCCTCAAACTCTGATCCTAAACACTAGTTTTTTGCTTGGTTTATAAGCACTCATTCTTGAGTTTGCTGGAGGGCTGGTTACTGGCTGCCCAAGTTCTGGCAGACACTTTATGCCTACTACGTAAAGAGATTAAGTACCTTAAACAGGGAATAGGCTGGCAGGTCAGAGGGAAAAAACGAAAGTAAAATTTTTGTGTGGGAGAAGTAAAATCAATCACAAAATATAAGCACTCCCATGTGAACAAACCACTTGGGTATCCACACTTAATGAAGTGATGGCACACTGCTGACACACTCATAGTAACATTTACCTAAAGGAACGATCTGTGGCAGGTGACATTTCCTGCCTGTGGAAACTACTGCACCATTCTATGGCATCAGCAACTAGTTTATCATCAGCAATAAAAGGATTTCAGTTAGATACTACAAGTGTCAGCTATATTCCTTCCCACCCCATCGACCTACCAGTTAAAACCATCCAAATATGTTTTCTAATATTAAAAATCAAAATCATTTTAAATACTAAAAGCATAATCTATAAGGCACATATAATTATAAACAAGTGCATTTATCTAGAATATTTTAAGCATTAAAACCATTTGTTTATTAGTCAGCAAAGTGCACCTGTGTGGGGAACACCCTGATGTCTGCGTAAGGCCTATGTTCCTATCATTTCTCTGAAATCTGCTAATGAAGAGGTAGAGGAAGTGCCAAAAACCAGATGAGGTGGGAAGCTGAGAGATAGCTGTGGATTTTGCCAAACATCTAATGAGATTTCTGTTCAGAAATTGATAGCAGGGAAGAAAGAAAATGAAAAGCAAGGCAAGCACATTATTGCATGCCCAGTATTTACAAGCACTATGCTTGGCCCTGGTGACAGAGGCAGGCAGTGGGCAGAGGAGACAGACTGGAAAGCAGTTTGCATAGGTATTCATGTACATCTAAACACCCCGCTAAGAGATGCTACACAGGTCCTTTCGCTTTCTTTCAGAACACAGTGGAAATGTCTGTCATAGGACTCCAAACGTGATGAGGATAGAGAACACATCTCATGAAATGCCCAACTCACACAAGTGGGCACCCATTATGACAAGATGTGACTTAAGTAATGAGACATGCTGCTGAGGCAAGAGTACCAGAAACTCCAACTGGGCCAAGGGATATGGTTCTACAGGGAAAGGTCTGGAAAGAAGCTCAGCTTCGCCTGCCAGTAAAGGCAGATGGAATGAAGAAAAGGGAACCAGCTCCACTGCCACTGCTCAATGGTTATTTCTTCAACTCTCCATTCCCCCATTTGTCTATAGACTTTTTATGTTTTATTTATTTTTAAATTTTTTTCTTTTTTACATATACATTTATATTATTACACATATATACAATAAACTACCTAAAGCAAGAAGAATCACAAAACAATCAGAAATTATATAAATGTTACATTCATAGTGTTTTGGCTATTTGTATTTGGCAGCCTTGAAGAAAACATCTTTCCTATCTTGGTACATCTAAAATTCTGAATGTAAATCAATATCTATCATATCTCATCTTTGTCAATTTAAAACATTTATCTAGACTTAAAAACATCTAACCCCTAAACAACTAAGCTTAATTGTAAAGTTAAACCACCTGGCCTTCAACCCCATCAGAGACTTGAGAAGGAATAAAATTAATTACCTTGAGTACACAGGTAATGCAGATTAGCAGCTTTCCAGAATAGAAAATGGCAGGAACAGTTTACTGCCTGAGCAGTTAGTCACCCAAAACTCTCTATAACCCTGGAGCATCACCTTCAGCCGTCTGGCCCAATATATCTGGCAGACATATTTGTGAGACAGGAACTATTGAGGACTTGGCTTACCCTGTCTTGGCAGAGTCTGGCCGTCGACTCTGCCTGCATCCAAGCTTGCCCATTTTTAGGCAGAATTCTGTCTGTGGTAGAAATGAGGACATTTTGCCAGGCCAACAGAGTAAGAGGATCCAAGAAGTTCTCCATATACTTTTAAATGTTACAAATAACATCTTAGGAAATATGAAGATAGCAAATACTCTGTTAAGGACTTTCAGTTCCTTGCAAGAAAAGCAACATCAATCAGTGAATCACCGTGATTTCTTCTTAGGTTGAGGAGAAGCCCAAAACAGTAGACAGCTCCTAAAGCTAAGGCACAGAAAATGCAGTGCGCTGTTCTCTTAGATATAATTTTAAAAACTACATTGAGTAAGGTACTAGGGAGATGACTTGGTGGTTAAGAACATTTGCTGCACAACTATGAAGAAGTATGAGTTCAAATTCCTGAACCCATGTTACAAGGTGGGCATGGGCCTGTACTCAGCCTGTACCCCACCACTTTGAAGTTGGGTAAAGACACCAGACTCACCTGGGGTTTGCTGGCTGATGGGCTAGCTGGAAAACACAAGCTCCCACTGAGGGAAGAAGGAAGTGATATATTTGAATTAATTTTAAAAACCCACAAGCTCATGTCAAAGAAAGGCCCTGCTTCAACGGAGTAAGTGACAGAAGACACGGATGCCCTGCTCTGGCAGTGCACACCTTCACACAGAAGTGAGCACACAACAGAGTGAGAGGGAGAGACAGAGACAAAGACAGACAAGGAGATGGGGGGGCGGGGGACAGAGAGAGAGACATGGAGAATTAAGCACTTTCTTTCCCTTTGAAAAGTAAATGTCTTTTATTCTTTGCAGGGCAAACTCTGGCCATCCCTTTCCTTTTCATTGTTAATAACGAAACCACTCCTGTGACAGTGCCATCTTGGGGATCAAGCAAAGTGCACAGTTAAAATCCATCCTGCGGAGCTGAGCAGCAGCACTGCTGAGGCAGCAGACAAAAGGCCTGTGGACATCTTCTGAAACAGGAGAAGGTATTTACATTGAAAAAAAAAATCAACAAAATCAGTTACGCCCATCCGTGTTTAGCTTTAAGTTTCCTTCTCTTTTTTTTTTTTTTTAATTAATTTATTCTTGTTACATCTCTATGGTTATCCCATCCCTTGTATCCTCCCATTCTCCCCTCCCTCCAATTTTCCCCTTATTCCCCTCCCCTATGACTGTTCCTCAGAGGGATTACCTCCCCCTGTATATGCTCATAGGGTATCAAGTCTCTTCTCAGTGACCTGCTGTCCTTCCTCTGAGTGCCACTAGGTCTCCCCCTCCAGGGGACATAGTCAAATGTGAGGCACCAGAGTACATGAGAAAGTCATATCCCACTCTCCACTCAAGTGTGGAGACTGTCCTGTCCATTGGCTAGATCTGGGTAGGTGTTTAAATTTTACCGCCTGTATTGTCCTTGGCTAGTGCCTTAGTTTGAGCAGGACCCCTTGGCCCAAATCTGCCTATCATAATGTTCTACTTGTAGGTTTCTAGGACCCACTGGATCCTTCTACATTGCTATTCTCACATGGTTCTCTCATCTAGAGTCCCAATAGGATGTCCTCCCCTCTGTCCCAGTTTCCTGGTAAGGGAAGGCTTTCGTGGGACATGCCCATTGGGCTAGTATGCAGATATAAGTGAGTATATACCCTTTGAGTCTTTCTGCTTCTGGGTTAACTCACTCATTATGATCATTTCTAGCTCAATCCATTTATCCACAAATTTCGGGAATTCCTTGTTTTTAATAGCTGAGTAGTATTCCATAGAAATAGGGCTTGGAACTAAACAGAGAATTCTCAACAGAAGAATATCAAATGGCTGAGAAACACTTAAAGAAATGCTCAACCTCCTTAGTCATCAGGGAAATGCAAATCAAAACAACTCTGAGATTCCATCTTACACCCATCAGAATGGCTAAGATCAAAAACTCAAGCGACACCACATGCTGGAGAGGATGTGGGGAGAGAGGAACACTCCTTCATCGCTGGTGGGAATGCAAACTAGTACAACCACTTTGGAAATCTATCTGATGCTATCTCAGAAAACTGGGAATAGGGCTTCCTCAAGACCCAGCTATTCCACTCCTTGGAATATACCCAGAAGATGCACCAGCACACAACAAGAAAATTTGCTCAACCATGTTCATAGCAGCCTTATTCATAATAGCCAGATCATGGAAACAGCCTAAATTTCCTTCTCTTTTTGATTGACTTTTTATTGTTGTTGTTTTGGGATTTGGTTGGTTGGTTTTTTCAAGAAAGAATTTCTCTGTGTAGTCCTTGCTATGCTGGAACTCGCTCTGTAGGCCAGGCTGATCTCAAGCTCAGAGATCCTCCTCCCTCTACGTTCCACATTCTGGGACTAAAGGCATATGCATGTGCTGCTGCCGCCACCACTACTGATCTGATGAGATACATTAGAAGAATAAATACTTGTTTCTTTCAAAATGACTTCCTGAAATAATATAATACCCAGAAAATTAATAAATATCCTACTCAATCAGTACAACAAGACCCAAATCAGGAATTCTTTGTTTAAAAAGATAAATGACATTTTAAATGTAATGAATTCCTTGCAAGAGCATTTATGAATTTCTGGGTCATAAGATGCTAACATAAGAGGGAAGGAGGGCATTAAAGAAGAAGAGAGGGAAAGAGGGTTAAATAACACTAAGGATGTTGAAAAGCCATAGGGAAATCACTTTATGTTCACTTAAAAATACATATATACTTATGAGTATATGTATATAAATACATATATGCATATATAGTTTGTTTTATACATGTATGCATATATACACAGCATGTATATAAATACAAATAAAGTTAAGCCATGTGAAGTATTAATGTTACTCGCAAGAGCCATAACTATCTAACAAAACCCCCAGTACCAGGCATGAGAAACTTCCCTTCGAGTTGTTAGTCATGGGAGTCCAAGAGACTCCCAAAATAATATAGGCTAGTGATGCTGTCCTTGACTGCATCCCAGAACTTGAAGGTAAGGCCTCACTGCTGAAGACATCGCTCATTTTGGACACAGGACCTGGAGGAATTGAGCTAGAACTGACCTGAAAGTCCCTTCCCTGAGGACTAGCTCTCATACTATCCAAAGGTCTTATTCAGACCATCTCGGGAGAAAAAAAAAAAAAAACTAGCAATGGTCCTACCCAGCTGTAGAAGTGTGGCCCAGAATAATGATGACCGTGCCAAGATATTCCCAGTGTTGCAGCAGTAGCATATTTTATCCTGAGGGGGAATCAGTAGCTGTCCAATTAGACTTAAAGCATGCTTAATAAGAGGGAATTCATGCCTGGTATTGTAAATCTTGCCAACTGTTCATGACTGGTGAGGTCATGCGCCCTAGAAGAGAACCTACTACTGCCACTTTCCTAAACCAGGGCAGTTTCTATCTGCATTCTAAAAACTCATCCTTACACTCACAGATAAGGGCAGCCCCCACCCCTCATCAAAGAGGCTTCTTTCTGCCACAGATGAGGAGTGCCTAACCTCAATTGTTACATCTACAGTGAAACCCCTACACATAAGGCCCAGGGCACATCACAGAAGAGTGAGCATAAAGATTGTAAGAACAAAAGCACATCTGCTATCAGATTGTGTCTTCTGTATGACAGAGAAGCTGCAGCCATGAAATCTTGTCAATATAGTCACCTAAGAAGAGATGCATAATGACAACACCAGTTGACACATGAATGCAGATGGGGGAATCTCACAGGGCCTCCCACTTTAACAAAAATACAGGCAATAATGGCTGCTAAGAGAGGGAAAATCAGTCTTCTCCAGAGATGAGCCTCCTAATAAGTTATGTAATTCCAAGTGGTCAACCTTAAACACATACAAGCAACACTAAATAGACTCCACAGAGTATGAGAGAGGGGATGGGGGACAAAAAGAAGTCATGAATTTGAGAGGAAGTATGGGGACATAGTAGAAGCTTCAGGTAGAAGAGGGAGACCTGTAAATAATCTGAATACAGTAGGAAATTCTCAAAAAAAAAAACTTTTAAGTTAACAGGGCATAAAAGATGGCTCAGGGGTTAAGAGCACTCTCTGTTCTTCCAAAGGTCCTGAGTTCAATTCCCAGCAACCACATGGTAGCTCACAACCATCTATAATGAGATCTAGTGCCCTCTTCTGGTGTGCAGGCACATATGTGGGCCAAATACTATATAAATAATAAAAAGTCTTTTTCTTTAAAGGTTAAACAATGGCTAATAACAAAGTTCTAAAAAAAACATTTATTTCCAAAAGTCATTATTATAACTAGGTGGCAACATAGAAATACAGAAACCTCATTTATTACACACTGCACACGAACTAGGACAGCAGTCAGGAACCAGCATCTTCTGTGCTTCTCAGAAGTGGACAACCAGCTGATGGCATAGCTGTTCCTCTGTGTCTGAGTTACAGACACAGCAAGAGGAAGTCACTGTGTACAAAAACTTTCAGAGACAGTCAGACAGAGTGGAGAAGAGCTGAAACGTAAGCTGCTACATCAGTGATGAATCTTCTAGTGTCTGGATTTAATTAAGGTGGTAGTGAGAGGCAAGGAAGACCTGTGCCACTGACAATCTCTGCATATGTAAATTATCTGTGTATCTCCGGAAACAGAAGGGGGTGATATAACCAATGTGTTTAAAGTGTGTTTGATAACGCATTAATTCTGTGACCTTAGTAAAGTTAACTAATCTCTTTCCCATCTGAAAATTAGGATTTAATATTATCAACTTCATAGGCCCATCTATCTTTTAACAAGAGTGATGTGCATTCAGTTCTCCTCACAGGTTTTTACCGTATTTACCACTGCAAGGACAGAGAACCACCATGAAAGGCATTTCACTATGGTAATATCTGCTTAATATTAGACTATTAGTTCAGGAGTGATGGTTAGTGCAATGAGATTCATATATAAAAAATTTAAACATGAAGAATCATACAAAAAAAAGAGGCAAAATAATCACAGTTATATAAAATATTCATAGAAAAAATATAAACACAAAAATCTAAGTGAGATAGTCACGGTATCTGTACTGTTAAGGACGCATTTAGGAAAAAGACAAAGGTATTATATTACCACACACACAGCTTTCCATTAGTATGGGTAATTCCCAAAATTAACCTGTAAGCCCCACCTGCCCAGAAACCAGGTAACTTCCTGGGATGCTGGGAATTGTAGTTCTTGAAAATAACAAAGCCTCATGGGAAAGTTAGGTAGCCTATAGCTTTGTACTCATAAGCACCTGCAACAGGTGGCTTGGGGCCATTCTCAGGTAGGAAATTCTGGGGAATGGCCCTGATCACAGTTCATCTCTTGGTCAGTATTTAATTTAATAAAGCTTGCTTTAAATTTGGCCCAAAATGATGTAGTTAATCACAGGATTAACACATGCCAGGGTCTCTTCCACATGCTTATGTGAGCTGAAGTTCTGTCCATTTCTAAAGTTCACCGGTTCTATTAATCTTGGCTCTGGTGTGTTTTCTTTTAGGGAAAGGCTTACCTTTCAATGCTATAGAAAAATATCAATAATTAAAACCTAGTGTCATATGACCTTCAGGTGCATATATACTCATAGCATTGGCCAAAAAAAAAAAAAAAAAAAGGTACAACAAAATGCCCGTTTTCATAGACCAATGACTAAAATCCACTTCTGAATTGAAACTTATCAATATTCCTTAGTAAAAATTAAGCCAACACTTATAGACTGGAGGCATCGTTTTGAGATTATCGAGTGAAAAGCATGACAGAGGAAAACACAAAAGCACAGCACACGGAGGCACTGGCTGCGACACAGTAGGCACACCTCCACTTGGAGGCTGAAGCACTTGTAAGCTGTTGGAGTTAAGAGGGAGCATGAGTGCATGCTGGTTCCCAATAATAGCACTTCTCCAATAAGCAAGACTGAAGCCACTGTGTTAGTAAAGACTGTAACAGACACAGTCAAAACATCATTAATTGGGGACTGAAGAGCACATTAGGGGACATACAGGATTTTTGAACAGATTTATATCCTAATTATGTTTTGTTTTATCTAATTATCTTGCAATACTTCCTAGTCTCGCGGTGAAGGTGATACTGAGTGGCTGAGTGGCTGAGACCTAATGCAGATGCATCTCTGAGGTTTGCATGTCTACTGTAAAACTGAAAATCAGTCCTCTGAGTCATAACAAAAAGATTTTTTTAAAAAAAGGTTTCATGGATGTCTCTCCCAGAGGCAGGAAGAAGGCAAGAAGGTCCTCTCTTTGGCTGCTGCACATCATTCTGGAACACATAAAAACATGTGCACCCCTTGTGGGGCACGGACACAGTATGAAAACTCTTGTCTGTGGAAGCAGGGGATAAAATGGTTGTGCAGGTGCACAGCTAAGAATCCTCTTCTCGTCTCCTCAAAAGGCAACTGGTTACTGAAGCAAAATGGCACTGGACAATGGGTTCACTGTGGAGAAGCTAGCGATGGCTGGTGGGAGGGGCACAAAGAAAAATTACACTGATGCAAAGTGCTTACAGTGAAGTGGGGGAAGGTGGACCACACAGAAGGTGCCATGTGCCTGTAAAGCAACTAATTCCCCACATCATTCTACAGCTGGTTCCTTATAAAGTTCAAATGCAGAAATAAACATGTGAGAATGGGTAGAAACACAATGAAAACGAAGAGATGCAAGAAATATCAAAAAGCCTCTGATTAAAACAATGTGTAGAACATGTATACTCTGAGATGCCAATAAAAAAATCCAGAAACAGATCCACAGCAACAGGTAATAAAGCTGTGTCTCAAGTTACTAAGGCAATGGTGGTCTTTTCAATAAACAATTGGCATAACAGGGTAGCAAACAGGGGAAAAAATAATATTGTCCATTCTTTGCACTATACGGAAAAAACTCTGAATGCATTTGAAATTCCAATTTAAAATGTAAAATTCAATAATGCTTAAAGAAAATTTCTTTAATTTTTCATTTTATTTTTGCTATGATGTGTGCTGCTTTGGGTTTTATTCTATTTTAGTTTTTTGTAAATTCCCTCTAACATGAGTTTTGGAGCTGGCTTTTGAACTATGAGGAAGATTCCAGACATACAAGCGAGGCACAGTGGTATATGCCTGTAGTTACAGAATAGAAGGAGCTGAGGTAAGAGTAGTGAGAATTCAAGGCCATAGTTTAAAAAGAAAAACATTATTGCATATGCAATGTCAAAAATCAAATTGGTAGAAAATTCTAAAATATACAGAGATGAGGGCTAATTGTACTAGAATTCCATGACAGAATTCCATTTCTGGGGGGAGGGGAGTGGGTGGATATCTAACCAAGTCGGATTTTATCATCTAACTGAGAACCACATAGAAAAAGTACTGGTGGAAGCAAGGAAGGATTTTCAGTCAGCCTGGCTTTCCCAGGAAGTCAGGAAGCCCTGTCCTCAGTCCTTTCATCCACAGTACTGACATGAGCTTCAGGTTTAAGGAGGGGAAGCAACAAAGGCAGAGGGCAGGAGGCAGTATGCAGAAGTAAACACTCCTGGTCACACTGTGATCCGGTGATAGTGGGAGCAGTGCACACTCTGTCCTGAGACATTTATCCATCAGACCCTTTGTTCTGGAATCCCACCAGCAGCGAATGACTCAGAGCAAAGGAAGCTGACCCACAACACAGGCAGACCCCAGGCTTTTCTCTTTTGTTTCCCAAGAGTCAGTGCTATGACCAAAAGCAGACTCAGAGTCCTTGCTCCACTAATAGTTCTATCATGAAAAGAAAAATTAGCAAACAAATATGAAAAGACAATTCCCAAAATCTTAAAATGGCCCCTACATTTTGAAAAGATGTTCAAATTGGCTAATATTATCAGAAACAAAAATCTGATCTGAAATGAGATGCCTACCACTGTCTGGCAATGTTGATAGAAACTGGCTAATAGACTTGTTGGCACAGTAATAGAGAAGCAGGTGCTTTTAACTTATTCTGCTAGAAATTCTGAACAGGATAGGCCTGTGAAGGAAAACTAACAAGATCTTGAAAAATAGAATGTTTCGTAGAGAAATTTCACTAATATGAAAATCCATGTGCACACCATTATTTATTCAATGCCAATTATAATAATAATTTTTTAAAAGTGCAAGAATGGCCAACACGCTTCGTTCTGGGCTGATAATGCTCCTGCAAACATAGTGCACATTCCTAAGACCAGCCAGACATTCTGCAAGAAATGTGGCAAACACCAGCCCCACAAAGTGACATGTAGAAGAAGGGCAAAGATTCCTTATATGCCCAGGGAAAGCAGCCTTATGACAGGAAACAGAGTGGCTATGGTGGACAGACTAAGCCTATTTTCCACAAAAAGGCTAAAACTACAAAGAAGATTGTGTTGAGACTGGAGTGTGTTGAGCCCAACTGCAGATCTAAGAGGATGCTGGCTATTAAGAGACGCACACATTTTGAACTGGGAGGAGATAAGAAGAGAAAGGGCCAAGTGATCCAGTTCTAAGGCGATGTTGTTATGAAGACAATAAATCATGAGCTTTGATTCACCTCAAAAAAAAAAAAAAAAAGAACTGCCAACCAACATGTCTGTGAACAGAAGGTCACCTGAGTGAACTAGATGTATATAGTACACACATATCAGAGTACTATGTCACCATAGCATAGAGCAAAGATCTTCAGAAACCATAATGAAATTGTTCCTACAAAGTACAGCTGCATGCACAAAGGGTACAAAGTTAAGGCTGGTGAGATGGCTTAGTACTTAGAAGTGCTTGAAGCTCTAAAGACCCAAGTTCAGTTCCTAGTCCTCTATCAGACAGCTCACAATAGCCTCTACCTCCAGCGCCAATGAACCCAATACCCTCTCCTGGCCTGTGTGGACACTCACACTCATATGACATACTCACACATACATACATACATATATAAAAATAAATCCTTAAAAAAATAAAGTAAGCCTGGCAGTAGTGATGCATGCCTTTAATCCCAGCACTTGGGAAGTACAAGCAGGTTTGAAGCTGTGAGTTTGAAGCCAGTCTGGTCTACAAGGTGAATTCCAGGACAGCCAAGGCTACTCAGAGAAACTCTGTCTTGAAAACAAACAAACAATAAATAAATAAAATAAAAATAGGGAAAGTGGAAAAGGAGTGGATTTATCTTTAAAGTTTTATTGAGACAACACATAGCAGACACAACTAAGCTCCCAATTAAAAATTTCTTGGGATCTTTAAAGCTCTGAAATCATGCTTAGAATTGTTGAACATTTTCATTGGTCCAGAGAAAAGCCCAGTACCAGTCACTCCTTATCTATATCCTGTTGGAGGTTAGTCTGATGTATTTTGATGCTAATTACTGCATGTTGTCTCTGTGTCCTACCTGTACCTGGCCTAAGAGCCTAAGCTGGTTGAACAATAAAAGGTCATCACACCAGGGCAGGACAAATGGCATAGGTGTGGCTAAGGTTCCAGGGCTTGAGGAGAGAATCTTGGGAGGAGGAGAGACCAGAGGGAAGGAGAAAAGAAAAAGACTGTGCCATGGGTCAGGTGGAGGAGAAGCACATGGCCTGTTGTGGATGGAGATTTGGCCTAGATTATGATAATTAGCAAATATTTGGGATTATGGATGGGAGGTAGTTTGATAGAGATTATTAGAAGCAGATGGCACGGGATTGGGGCAGGTATGGAATATGGAATACCTGCCCCACTATGGGAAGTCGCTTAGGGAATTAATACCTGCCCTGTCCCAGGTTAACTAGGGCTATTTTAAAATGTAACAGGTGTCTGTGTCTTGGTTGATTGCTAGCAGGTTAAAAATACTGCTGTAATAATAATTTAGGCCTAATAATAAATATTATTAGGCCATACTGATTAAAAAAAAAAAACCCCACAACAATATCCTATCTCCCTAGACCTGGCAATCATGAATTTACTTTCCATCATTCTAATATTCATCTATCATGGACATTTCTCTAGGTCGTGAGAAAGAAGAATCATATGCATGTGAATCTTTACAAAACAAAACCTCAGAAGGTTAAGAAGCGGGGCTGGAGAGATGGCTCAGTGGTTAAGAGCACTTGGGGCTCTTGCAGAGGACCAGGGTTTAGTTCCCGAAACCTACATGATTGGCTCACAACCACTTGTAACTCCAGTGCCAGGAGATTTGATGCCTTCTTCTGGCTTCTGTGGACACCACACACATGTGATTCACAGGCATGCATATAAAATAAAATAAATAAGCCTCTTTAAAAAATTCTAAAGCCGAGAAGCCAGATAACAGAGGTTAACTAGGACTGGAGGAAAGTAGGGTAGACCCAGAGGAGGCAGCCACTTTGTGGGTGTGTCCTATATATAGTCTTGACTTTTGAAAGCATGTTAGTTTTATACATATAATTAAACCAGCAAGGATGCATTGGAAAGAAAATGCCTAAAAATGTTAAGTATCAGGACTTAAAAGGTAGTGCAGTTGGTAAAGCACTTGCCTTACAAACATGAAGACCCTTATCATCCCTGCACTGGGGAGGCAGAGACAGGAGGATCCCTGGAGCTTGGTGGCCAGCAGCCTAGCCTACTTAGTGTGGGGTCCAGGCCGGTGAGAGACTCTGCCTTCAAAATAAAAATGGAAAAAAAATGTGGACCAATCTGAGGAATGACAACTAAGATTTTCCTCTAGCCTCGTATGTACATGCATGATGTACATACCCGTACCCACACATGTACACACAAAAACACAAAAAAATCTAAAATTTAAATCCATTTACTCCTACTTACAAATTCACGCTGCTAATGTAAGTCTAGCAAGCCTTTTCTAAACCTTGTCTATTAAATAATTAGGTGATGTAAGCTGAACAGTGCTACAATTTGTCAAAGTAAAAGAGGGTGTTGTAAAAGTTAATGAAGCATGTTACATCTTCCAAGTTTTAAGTTACAGTTCCATTTTACAATTAGATGTTTTATTCTAAATTATGTGCTTTTGAGTAAAAAGAATTCTTCAATGTGGCCAGAGTTAATCTACCTTTTTAAATGGAGTTATGCTGCTGACTTCCTCTCCTCCCAATATGATGAATACTCCTTGCCTTTTGTTTTAGGCTTGTAAGAAGATCCTTGTATCTTGCTTACATTGTATGGAAGAGTTGGGGAATGGAAGGACTTGGGATGGGGGTGGTGTCAGGAGCTCCACAGGGAGACTATCAAGGCTGGCTGATCTGGGCCAGGGGGTCCTGCACAAACTGATGCACAATCAAGGACATTGCAAGCCAAAAACCTAGACCCCCTGTTCAGATATAGGCAATGGACAGTTCATGCGCCACATGGGGAAGTAGGGAGAGATTGGGGGGCTGCCTCCCACAGAACTCTAGTGCCTACAATTGCATCACTGTCCCTTGGCAGAGAGGCCCTGTGGGAACACAGAGGAAGGGGATGCAGGCTATCCAGATGAGAGCTGATAGGCTGTGGTCAGATGGTGGGAGAGGAGGACCCCACCTGTCAGAGGTCTAGGGGAGAGGAATAGGGCTGAAGAGGAAGGGAGGAGGTGGTAACAGGAAGATAAGACATTTAGTAGCACAGTCTCCTTGTGGGTCCCACAATGTAGAGAGTAGGGACTACTTCGGACATGGACTCTGCCACTAAACTTTGATCACTTCCCCCTTGCAGGGCAGCCTTGCCAGGCCACAGAGGAAGAGGTTACAGGTAGTACAGATGAGACTTGATAGGCTGAGGTCAGATGTTAGGGGAGGAGGACTAGGGGAGGGAGGGAACAGGAATGAAGGAGGGAGGGGTAATTGGGAGGGGATGTGAAGAATTTAAACTGCAAAACAAGCAGGTAACTTATATTGCTAATCCCACTATATAGCAATAGCTCTGAGACTGGCTGAGACATGAATGTCTAGGCATAGACAATGCTTCTTGTTGGCTACAGAACCCCTAATGAATTATTATTAGATGCCATTCTTTGTATGTCATGAATGAAGATTTACAGATGTCTTTTTGTTTTCTGCTCAAAGAGCAAAGAACCAGCCTTAATTGTTCTTTACATCATGCACACCTTATACATTTATAATTTTAAGACTGTATAATGTTTGTGAGAAATTATATGTTCTCAGAAGAAAAGAACCAGACACTAACATTGGATCAGACCTGACAGGATTCATTCCTCTCAGCATGCTGGACACTGACATCCTGCATCTTTCATGTTCCAGCACCAAGTGCTTCAGTTGCTGTTCCTCATAAGAAGAAGACAGCTCCCAGGACACCCTCGCAGAAAGCTTCCAATCCCAACTGGCCCAGCATTTCAGACTTTCCCATACAGGACTGTAACTCAGCCTGGAATTTCTCAATATTTAGAAACTGGACCACAAATGCTATTCCTAGCTTGCTTAACCATTTCCCCAATTTTATTTGGACCCCTACAAAGGTATTATTCATCCCAAATCAGAAGGAAGAACCCTTAAGAGAATGATGCCCCATTTCCTTCAACTGGGTCAGGTAAGTTTTTGGTTGCTTTCCTGGGCTATTAGAGGGTTATTTTAATTGTGAGTTGGTTAGAAATTATTATTAGTTTTATTTAGAGAGAAAGCAAGTTTGGACTCAGGGATGGCTTTCTTTTCCTTTCTTTCTTTCTTAGGTTTGGAGATAGTGGTTGAGAAGAAAGAAGGGGACATATAGAAACATATAAGGATGATGAGACAAAAAGCAGATTATTGAATCTACTCCTCAACTCAATGCCTTAATTGTCACTCACAAGGTTATTTTTAATTCACTGGTATAGAATTTTGTGTATAGATGCAAAATAAGTTTAATTTTACATACAGTGGTATAGAATTCAAATATAAGATTATTCTTCACACACATTATATGTATTTCTACTCTAATATGAGGTATTATGCCCATATAACTCAATTATAATACAAAGTTTACTTCTAATACTTTGAAAGTGCTATTGCAGGCTGTTTAGGATAAATAAGTTATGCAAGTTAATTGTTAGTTGATCAAATCATGGTCATATCAATTACTAGTCTATTTTATCACAAGAATATACATCTTAGGTACAATAGATATGATTCTATAGAAACATATGGTAAAATAGATAAGGTCTTCAAAAACCTCAGAGGCATACAGAATATGGCATTTAAAAATGTTTTTTATTATTTTAAAAATTCATTGACAATGAGACAGGTTAACTCTTGACAACATGCAGCCTACCTCAAAGAGTATGATGAACATCAAAGAACCTCCTTATGGAGATGGTTTCAAATGTGGCAAACAGGCCACTGTGCAAAATGCCCTCATTTCAAACACAGATAGAATTCTGCCTAAAAAAAAGGGTAAGCTTGGATGCAGGCAGAGTTGATAGCCAAACTCTGCCAAGACAGGGTAAGCAAGTCCTCGATAGTTCCTGCTTCATTAATATGTCTGTCAGATATATTGGGCCAGAAGGCTGAAGATGATGCTCCAACGTTATAGAGAGTTTTGGGTGACTGTTTAGGCAGCAAACTGTCTCTGTCATTTTCTCATTTGGGAAGCTGCTAACCTGCACTCCTGGTATACCCAGGTAATTAATTTTATTCCTTGTCAAGTCTCTAATGGGGTTGAAGACCAGATAGTTTAGTTTTACAATTAAGCTTAGTTCTTTAGAGGTTAAAATGGTTTTAAGTCTAGATAGATGTTTTATGTTGATAATGATGAGATATGATAGATATTGCTTTACATTAAGAATTTTAGATGTGCCAAGATAGGAAAGATGTTTTCTTCAAGGCTGTCAAATACAAATAGCCAAAACACTAAGAATGCAACATTTATATAATTTCTGATTGTTTCATGGTTCTTCTTGCTTTAAGTAGTTTATTGTATATATGTGTAATAATATAAATGTACATGTAAAAAATAAAAAATATTTAATAAAAAATAAATAAAAATTTAAAAAGAGTGAATGTTTTTTTGTTTAGTTTTGTTTTTTTTTCCCCAGAGACAGGGATTCTGTTTAGTCTTGGCTGTCATGGACTCACTTTATAGACCAAGCTGGCCTCAAACTCAGAGATCCATCTGCCTCTGTCTCCCAAGTGCTAGTATTAAAGGTGTGCACCACCACTGCTCGGCCAATGTTTGGCTAGAGTTTTTCAAAGAGTCATGATAAGTAAATCAATAAGTGTTATTGTGTTTTAATAAAGCTTTATTTACAAAGGCTGGAAATAGGCCAGATTTGCCCTCCACAACATTGCTTTCCCACCACATTTTAAAGAATCCCCTTTTCACTGTTTGTTGAATCCCAAAAGCATACGGGACCCTCAAGAAATGGGTAAAATCTGGCCATCCTTAAAAAAATAGAAAGGTGTATAGTGATATGTGATAGCATCTGGTAAGCATTACCAAGTGTGAATAAGCAAGTGGAAAGAAGGGAAGGCAGGGAGTACTTCCAAGTCAGAGAAGCCAAGTGCCCAACAGCAGAGTCAGGAGTCCACCTACTGTGATTGAAAAAGAAGAGGTGCCTGTGGTGAGCAAAAGAAAGAAAAAGTTAGATAAGTTGTTGGAGTCATACTCAGGGGATAGGTATCATGCTAATGATATTTAAGAAGATCTACTCCTACTGGAGCCTGTAGACAATTCTAACTAAATGTAGAATATAATGTGTATTAGTACAGTTTGCAAGTATGCATTACATCAGGTTGAGTTCAATAAAGCAGAAACCACACAGTCCTACAAATAGCTAACCCAGTAGTACTAAATAAATAGTAACAGCTCAGGCTAGAATGTGAAAGAGAGCAGATGAGAGACTAAAGGTGTGAGACACAGAATGTAAAAACAGTGGGAAGAGAGAGTGTGAAAAATAAAGATACAGAAAAATCTTAAAGCAAGCATCAAAGTTGGACAAAAGGTCTAAAAGGAACTCAGGATGGGTGAGGCAGCGCAGTTAGAGTTCCAGATCTACATTAAGAGGAGCAAGGTCATTGTCTGGCCTTGGACACCTGAACATGATTCCAAGCAGTGAGTACAGAGAAGCTGTGAGATTTAATACAACTCCCTAGCATGGCACTGATCAGAAGACATCCATTCAACAATGGACATATTATACAACTGCATTATATGGTGAACATTAGCAAACACAAATAAATGTCAGAATAAACAAGTGGAAAGTGAGGTAGGCAGGGAGTACTTCCAAGTCAGAGAAGCCAAGTGCCCAACACCAGAGTCAAGAGGCCACCTGGACCCAGTCAGCAGTTCGATGACTTCCTCTCAATATCCCCCAATAAAGGTATTCATATATGCCCACTTATATTAAACCACACCTCAAATTATGTCATTTTAAATGCTCCACTATGCATGTCTTGTTCTATTTTATTTTATATGTTCAAGAAATGTTTTAATGTAATTTGAAGTACTAAAATTTTTCAGGTCTAAGCATTCAGAACACATTATTGTTTTTCTTCTAGAATATTTCATGTTGTTAGAGACCCATAATTATTAGCATTATTTGAATGAGTTAGAGAATATATAATTGAGAAAATATGGTTCCTGATATGGACTAAACAAAACAAATATGTTACTTCTGTTTTTAGACTATAATGTTTGCAACATAAATTATGACTGTAGGAAAATGTTCTAGAACTCATTCTGCCTTATTTGCAAATATCCTTACATTGTAAATTTTGATTTAAAAACAATTATTCATATCAAAATTAGAATAGAAATTCACTCCTCATTAAACTCAGGGCAGACTGTTCTTGTCCTGTACATTCCTCAGTGGCACACCACGACAACTATCAGAAAAGGTCCCACCATATCTCAAACTGACATGCTTTTCACACAATCCTAGGGATTTGTTCTACCAGTAGATGGAAAAAAGGCCACCTCAAATTTTTCCCATTAAATTCCTCTTCACCAAGAGGAAACCAGGATTGCTCATCTCATTTCAACAGGAGGTAAAATGGGCAATCAAGAAAGAAGCTGTCTGGTTGGAGACTTAGTAAGGACACTTCAATGGGAAAAAAAGAAAAAAAAAAAAAAAAGAAAGAAAGAAAGGGAAAATAATGGGATGGCTCACTTAGGGGGAGGGTGTCCTCCTCTTCTATTGAGTGTAAGGAGAAAGCACTATGGAAATTCAGGCTCTGAGGAGTCTAAGGCACTGCTTTTACCATGGACCTGTGGGTTAGTGGCTGTCAACTGTGCAGGATACTTACAGGTCATCCCTGCGCATAAGATGGGTGAGGGCTGGGTGAAATTGAGTATTAAGACTGGAGTGAACGAGGTGCATAATTTAAGAGGCTTATTTATCTGCCAAAGCACCACAGTAAGGTTAATTACATGCTAAGTCTCTTTTTATATTGAGAAGAAGAATTTCAAATCACAGCTAGACGTCAATCCCAAATTTATTGGAGAGACAACACTTTAATTATATTTTATATACCTTAAAGACAAATTCTCATATCCCTTTTTTAGAGCCTGTTCTAAAATTATCATTCAGAAATCATTTTCCGTGTTTTCTTAAACCATCTCTGTATTACTTAATCTGCTTTCTCTTCATTATTCTTACTCAGTAAATGGTAACATTAGATAATACTCTTTTAGCAAAGCTATGCATGATGTTTTTCCAAGACACCATTTTCACTTATATTATCAGCTTAAACATGGCTTTTCATATGAGGAAGGGACACTACTGTATCATCTGTATGTACCAGGAAAGCATTCTGGCAAAAAACAATGTAAGAGGAAGTGTTTCACAGAATGTAGAAGACACAGCACAATTAAGTCATTTGTCCTTGTTGTCTAACCAGCTTGTGCTTGTGTTTTCTAAGGAATTCTAATTAGCACTTCTTTCATTTTAGCTTCTTTTCTTGAACTTTTCCCCCCTACTTTCACAGCTTTCCTAAGATGGGAAAGCAAAACATATTCTCACTAAAATATCCCAGAAGGTCATTCTTCAATCCCTTACATCAAGTCAAGGGTGGTGGCTTCAGGAAATGAAGGCAGCGGAGTGGCTTCAAGGATGAAGACTGCAGGGCTAAGGTTTAGCCACAACTGCTTGTGGGTCAAAATGAAACATCTAGATTCTTTGTGCCATGGATTTTAATTCCACATAATAAAAATAATAATGCAAATTTGATGCCTGCCATTATGCTAAAGATTAAACGAAATAATGTGGTTAAATGTTCCTAACAGAACCTGGCATCCAGAAAGTGATAAATGTCTGCCACTATGAGCAATAAAAAGTTATTTACTTCAACAAATTCTCCAACGTCGACTCTACATATAAGAAAGTTACAAGTATTGTTCTGAACCATAATTCAATATGACACTTGGAACTGTTTTTCAAACCTAGAAGGCAAAGCCTGAGCTGAATCAGTTTACACAAAGCCAATGTGACAAGCTTCAGGGACACTCACTTGCATAGACCCCTTCCAAGGCCTCCTTAGACTCTGATGTCCATGTGCTCATATGGTTCTGTAGACTTTGTAAAAGTACAATGCTTGGTTACGATATGTTAAAAGCATCCTTTCCTATGTAACTCCATTCACACTGACTCTGAGTCCTCAGGGTGTTTACTTTGGGTCTTTGGAGGATCTAGCTCAATGGTTCTCAACCTTCCTAATGCTGTGACACTTTAATACAGTTCTTCATGTTGTGGTAACCCCAACCATAAAATTATTCCATCGCAACTTCATAACTGTAATTTTGCTACTGTTATAAATCATAATGTAAATATCTGATATGCAGGATATTTGATGTGGATCCCCAAAGGTGTCAGGACCCACAGGTTGCTGCTGATCTAGATAAAGGGAGTTTGAGTTGCAGACATATTTATGTGGCCTCTATAGAGCCAGGCACCATGGTATAAGAAAGGCTTCCAGTAGTATTTCTCCTCTCCCTGTGCCTAACAGAAAGGTGCCAGGCAGGTAGATGACTGTGTATCCCACCATGCCCAGTGAGAGGTAGGTCAACTGTAGAAAATAATAAAGGTCAAAATTAACCTATACAAACTCTTCCTATCAAGTTAGTCCCTCCCCTACTTTGTTGAACTGGAAGCCTCTCTTTTTATAAAGGATCAGTAGTAAAGAAAAGTACATAAAGTTCTAAATACGCCACTACAGCCAAGGCATGGACAATTCAATTCAATACTGCTTCTGAACAAGAAAACATGATAGGTCTGAAATCCAGAGCTCACACTGTGGAAGAAAGGTGAGAGGTGTTCTTAAATATGCCAATGGAAAGCAGAACCAGCCAAGTGAAAGCTGGAGATTAATCCAAGGCAGGCAGAGCTGTAGCGTCCATAGAGAAGGTGTCACTAGCACAGTCAAAGATATGAAGAAAATACAGGTAGACCTTCTCTTGAGGTTAATCAACGGTAGAAGGCCTAGGGCTGAATGATGGGAAACTGTACACAGAAACAGTGCTACCCAAGAACCTGGTGGGTGGGGAAGAAAGAAGAAAAGAGGGCTCTGTCCGTGGACAGACAGAATATGAAGTGTAAGCCACATGACTTCACTGCTGTGAGAACCCTGGAAGTAACACATGTTGTGGTACATTGTGTAAGGGTGTGTCTCTGTTTATTCGGTTATAATCCTGTACCAGCAGAGAGCTCTAGCCCATCACCGGTCTCATATGTCATAAATATTTGTTTCTTCTTCACCTGACAAGGGCAATCTAGAATTGTATCTGATTGGCTTTAATAAAGAGCTGACTCCCAATGGCTGGGCAGGAAGGGGAAGGCAGAACTTCCTAGACAGAGAGGGACTCTGGGAGGAAGAGGCAGATGCAGAAGATTGGCCAGCAGGGTGTAGAGGTGGATGGATGTGAACAGGAGCAGAGAGGTAAAGCACTAGCTATGTGGCAAGTCATGGGCTAGAATAGTCAGGTTAAGTTAGATGAGACAGCGGAGTCTGCCAAGCTGAAACACCTAAGCTTTAAACATTCAGTAAAACTCTGGTGTCTTATTTAAACTGCTGTCAGGTCCAAGAAGCCCTGCTATAAACACACAAGATGCTTGGTTGTCCTTCACAGAGCAACTACATGAGAACCAACAAAGAGAAACTGTACTGTAGAGGTTCCTGCAGGACAGAAGTAGCCCTAGCCTAAAACAGATCTGGCCAGGTCTTCATAAATTACCTATCTCTGGGCTGGGATGGACAAAACAATCAACGGAGCAGGGTAGTGGTTGGAATGAGAACGGCCCCTAAAGGCTCATAAATTTGCTTAGTCACCAGATAATGGAACATTTGGGAAGAATTCGGAGGTGTGGCCCTGCAGAAGGAGGTGTGGACTTTGGGTTCAAAAGCCCACACACACTCTCGCTCTCTCTGTCTGTCTCTCTCTCCCCCTCGTGTGTGTGTGTGTGTGTGTGTGTGTGTGTGTGTGTGTGTGTGTCTGTCTGTCTGTCTGTCTGCCTGCCTGTTTTCCTGCCTGTCTCTCCTTAATTCTCCCTCTATTCCTCTCTCCCCACTCCCTACTCTCTCTCTTTCTCAGCCTCTGGATCAGGATGCAAACTCTCAGCTGCTTTTCCATCTCCATGCCTGTATGGTGTTAGGAGGTAACAGTACTGAGATACTACCTAAGAGTTCATGGTCTAGAGGAAAAGAATCATCAGTATGGCAGAACTAATCTAATAATGACCTCAAAGAACTCAAAGGCAGGGCTGGAGAGTTAGCTCAGTGCTGCTTTTCCTAAGGACCCAGGTTCGGTTCCGACACCGACATGGTAGCTCACAATCATCATACATAACTCACTTCTAGGGTTCCAACACCCTTTCTGAGCCTAAGGTATGCACACAGTGCATATACATACAGATAAAAAAGTGGTACATAAAAATAAATAAATCTAACCATAATACAAAAATGCTTTTAAAGGTGCCAACGTAGTTATATCCATTACTTCCCACATATTTTTTTACTCATTCATTCACTGGCGGTTAGTTTGACAGGATTTTGCCACACAGTGCAGGCTAGCCTAGAACTCATTGTGTTCCAGAGACCTTGCAATCCTCCTGTTTCACATCTCAGATGCTGGAGTTATAGCTGTAGACCACCTGACCTGGCTTGTTGGGGTTTTAGGACCATGGAGTTGGAGAATAATGCACCTGTTTTAGTCTTGGCTTGCTCTTTGACACCTGCTTTCCACATATGACCCTTCTCTCCAATCCAACTGACTGAACTGGGCAACTTCTGCCCAAGATGAAACAAAAAGATGCTTGGTAGGACCAGTGCTGGTGCCAGCCTCATATTTCCCAAGCAAAGCAGGTGGGTTTTATAAGCTGCTAAATTCACAGATGCTCCAAGAATCCATCAGATTTTAACCGCTTAAATGAACCATGAAAGTAAAGCTGGAATTCTCCGCTACCATTATAAAATTAGAATCGGTTTCAGCAACCAACCTAAATTTGCACACAAAATGAAAAAAAGTAATTACTCTGACTAATTACTCTTTACTACCCTTTTCAAAGATAGATCAAAACATCCTTTAATAAATGTCAATTTAATTTTACTGCTGAAGATTAGCAGCAGGTGATAAGTGGGAAACGCAATGTCCTTAAATACACAGTGAAGCAGATCAGCTAGGAAGGGAAATTGATTCAGAACAAATAGGAGCATAAGGTATTGAGCAACTGAGAAAATTAACAAAGCATCTATGATACCAGATTGATGAAGAGCAAAGATGCCCAGATGCTAGAGGCTGATGAGCCAGGAATTCTGCCACAGAGAAGCCAGTCCTTTCCTCACGAGCACTGCTGAATAGTCCTCTACTGAGGCATGCCAGAGAGTCCCATAAATGCCCTAGTGTCTGGAAGAACAGAATAGAAAATGACTCTAACATGACATGGGAACTCTCCAAAACTACGAGGAGTTGATCAAGAAATATCTCCCAAGCCGGGCATGGTGGCGCATGCCTTTAATCCCAGCACTCGGGAGGCAGAGGCAGAGGCAGGCTGATCGCTGAGTTCAAGGCCAGCCTGGTCTACAAAAGTGAGTCCCGATGGCTAAGATAACATAGAGAAACCCTGTCTCAAAACAAACAAAACAAATTTAAAAGAAATATCTCCCAAACATTTTATGAATCATCTGTGTCTTTTTCTGATTCACCCCTAGATTTTCTTGGAGGAATAATAACCCAATTCATACAGCATCTTGAAATCTAGATGTCCAGGAGAAGAAGTGAGTCCATCTGCGACAATGAGCATCAGCTGGAGGCAGGGTGATACAACTGAAGTGTGTTATATATGTATGAAAATGTCACAATGAAACCCATTATTGTATGCTAATGAAAAGCTACTTCAGTGATCTTTAAAGAGAGTTATTGACTAAATACTAACTACAAGTCCAGTTTAAACAAAATGTAAACAGGATACTAAGTGGCGATGCAACATTCTGCAAATCTCTCCTATTCTAAGATACTGGCACTCTGCTGGACCTCACAGCTAGCGTTGTTAATACATGGTACTGTCACTTAAGACTGCTACCCCACTGTGTACCTGAACCTGCCTTTAAGAGAGCAATGTAACAGCCAACCTTGGATTTCCCATGTAATCAGCATTTACAAACTAAGCTAATGCATAGCTATAATCTTAAGTTATGTGCTCTTCCATGTCCCAGATACTGCATATGAATCATTTGCTAAAAACAGCAAACACAGAAGTTGAAAGCAACTTTCTAAAATCCACCATAAAGGCTGAAAGCTAATATTTATGGGTACTGGTTGATAGACAATGACGTTTGTTATCTGGGTCAGTAGGGATCAGTTGGGGCCAGTGACTAAATCCCTTTTAAAACTCTTTAAGATTTCTATAAAGTATCCCATTCCCTCCCCATGTGATGTTCTCTGTGCTGTTCAATAAATACAGAATGAAGCCCTTTGTGAGGGACAGACAGGCACAGCCCTTATAGACACACACAACAGATACAGGCATACACATACTTACATAGACAGCCCAGATTCAAACTCATACCACAGACAGGGAGACACACAGACAGATGGAAGACAAAGGGAGCATGAAGTAAAGAATTCAAATCCTGACTCATTTTGGTTAAACAACTCCAAAGTAAAGAGCTTTTCTTTCCTTAGTGCAACACCAATGCACTATTGGGGACTCCAGTTCATCACTGGTGCATTACAACTTGTACAGTAGCAGATACAAAGGCATTCTACAAAGGGATATAAGTAAGTCAAATGTGCATGAACAGTAATCTACAACTCTTGAGGGCTTGAAGCCACATGGTAGGTATGTTCCCACTAGGTGTAAGTGCTATTGGAGAGCTGCTGTGTACTCTCAAATAAGACAATAATATCAAGTATGCACTATTATAATCCCACAAACCCTGAGTGCCAATTGCTGGGTAACCTTTGTTTCACAATTCAGAAACTTCCGACTCTTTAGAAACAAGTTACATCTTCCTGTCAGTGCATTTCTATTAGGATCTAAAGGATGAATCATCAACAATTATCCCTCTTAGGAAAGTGGCTGTCTGGAAATGTAAATAATAAGCCAATGTATAAGACACTTTGTATGGACTTACTTGGCAGTTACTTCAATCAGCACATTACACTCAAATTAAATGAATGTTGAATACTTTCAGTAACTAAACAATATTTCAGAAAACCCACGTAATTAATTTTTTATTATTTTACTCCATTTATTTCCTTAATAAAGAGCTTGGTCATTAGAGTTCAACTAAATAGAAGGTAAGATACAATTGATTCAAAAGATCCCTGTCTTGTGTCTAGAAGTACAGGCAATTTGTTACAAGAGTTCATCACAGTAAAAGACTGATCAGAAAAAGAGTAAAGCATCAAGTATTTACACTTATTTGGGAAGTGATTTTGAGATGGGATTCATCTCCAGGGCAGTAAATGACAGGATGAAGTATTATCCAGGATCCCACAAGGTGAATTTCAACAGATTACAGCAGGGGAAGATAATCAGGATGGAAACCACTGACTGGAGACTCCCCACCACCCCTCGCATGCATGCACACACACACCCCTACAACTACCAATACAAAAGCACAAAATCTGACCTGGTGCTTTTTATAGTATATACTAGTAGTATATATTATATATTATAGTAATATAGTCCCAGTTTGCAAATTCCTAGCAACTATATAAAAATCCAACACAAAGTTAGGAGCCTCCACTTCCACTAGTGAGCAAACATGTTGAAAAGCCACTCATTCATTTTGTAGGTCCATATATTCCCAGAACAGCTTCATGTACATCTATATCACTATGTACATATGTGAAAATGCTAAACTATAACAGAACAAGATGAAATTATCAAGAAAAATGAAAATGTTCTCTATCAATCAAGGGTATTATTTTTTAGTTGTATGTATTGATATGGTGGTGGATTGCCCAATAAATACAGTAGGTATCATAATTTTGAAAAGATATAACACACTAATAACCAAAACTACAGTATGCAAGAATGTAAGACTGATTAACTTCACCAATATTTTGTGTCTGGTGCTTGGAGAATGGGTAGAAGTAGAAACTGCCTTTCCTGCTTGATCCTTATTCAAAACACTCTGAAGCCATTGGCTCAAGCATTACCTTTACCAAACATATAAAGGCTGGTAAGAGCGTAGCTAGGGGATGGAAGAGCAAAAGAACCAGCTCCTGCTCACACTGCTGCAGCTCTAGCGGCACAGAGGAGTGGAAGCCATTGCAAAGACAGCCTCTGAAACCATGAACATGACTGTGGCACTAAGAACAGACATGGCTAGACATGAGTAGACTGCAGCGATGCAGAAAAATTAGTGTGACAATGTAGCCTGGGCTCTATGGCATTTCCTTCACCCTGCAGCAGCTTCAACTGAATAAGGCTCAGAAAGGTTAGCTGGGCCTGGCCCCTAACTGCCGAATCTTCCCCTGGACATTGACTCCCTTCTTACTCCTCCTGCAATGGCTACTCTCAGGCCATTAAAAGCTAGCGTAGTAAAATAGCTTCATCCTAGACGAGCACCACTAAACAATGGTCAATACCCAAACCCTTCTCTATATTGATAATATTTCAAAGACAGGGAGCTGCAGCAGAGAAAGCCAGTTTCTCTTTTCTTTTTTCTTTTTTGTCACAAAGACACAAAGAACATCCTGTCTATATCCAACAAATGGCTATAAACCTGGTAATTCTGATATGCAGAATAGAAAATGATGTTTTTCCAACTGCAAGGTTCAAGCTGTTAAACTATTTTTTCCTGCTGAAGCCTCCCCACTCCCCAGTTGTCTTCACAATGTTAATAAAGTGTTGCCTGTGACTCTTTCACTCTTTAGCACTGCAACATCACGTTAACCCTGGTTATGATCAAGGTTCTGTGAGAAACTGTATCTCTCTCTCTCTCTCTCTCTCTCTCTCTCTCTCTCTCTCTCTCAAGCAAAATGTGAAAACCCAAAAAGTTAACTACAACATCACATAAAGGCCAAACAGGAACCTGAGAAGTGCTAAATTTTATACCACAGGACTAAACGTCTCTGCCTTCAAAATAACTCCTAAAATGCAGCCCCTGCTAAGACAAGCGAGGAGTCTTCTTATCCAAGAACAGATCATATGTACAATCACTGTGCAAACCCCTTACGCAGGAGTAGCCAGCATATTCTGACATCTTTATATAACTTGCCCACCCCTTACAATGCCAGAGAACTTTAAAAGTAATCCACGAGCGGCAGCACAGTCTGTTTTTTAAATTTTAATTTTATTAATTTATTCAGATTACAACTCAATTGTTATCCCATCACTTGTATCCTTCCATTCCTCCCTTCCTCCCTCCCGCTTTCACCCTATTCCCCTCCCCTAGGTCTAAGACCAAGGGAGACCTCCTCCCCCACTATATGGCCATAGGCTATCAAGTCTCATCTTGGTAGCCTGCCTGCTTATTCTTTCTTTGAGTGCCATCAGGCCTCCCCCTTGTTTTTTAATCAAGTCCTCTGATAAGTGGTTTCCACTTGCAATGAACATCTGTATCACAAATTATTAAGATTAAAGTCTTAGATTTCATCTTTAAACATGCTTAAAATTAAAAATCAACATCAGGCAAAAAAAATAAACACATCATGGTGGAAGATGAGTTTGAGAACAGAAACTTTCTGTGTGGAAGACATCTCTGTGCTCCTACTACGGCTGTTTATGCCTTTTCATACAAATACCTAAGGAAACTGAGACAGCAAGACTTCTAGCCAGCTGTGGGGCACCCGCCTGCAACTGCAGTTTTGAAGCACGGAATAAGCTCCTTCTGGCAGAATATGTAAGCAGCATCTGCAGAGCACACTGAGAGCCTCACTGAGGAGGTGGTGGATGCCTGCTGACGAGTGAGTCTTCACTGGGAAATCAACACACTGCAGAAACAGCCCAAGAGCAGTGTTCTTGCTTGGCATCTGGTCACAGGCTCTCAGAAAGGAAGTAACTTAGTCAACAGAGTGCACCTCCAGCATCAGGCAGAAGTCACTGGGGACCAAGATCAGTCACTAGAACCAGGTATGGTGGTCCATGCCTTTAAGCCTAGCACTTAGGAGGCAGAGACAGGAGAATCACTGTGAGTTCAAGGCCAACTTGGGCTACAAAGTGAGTCCAGGACAGCCAGGGCTACACACAGAGAAACCATGTTTTAAAAAAAAATCAGTCACTAGAATTCTGGTGCTATGGCTGTGAGGAGGCAACACCTTCATTCTACACCTGGTTCCTCATGGTGAAGGACACAGAAACATTATCTCACGGGTTCAGCAAAACTCTAAACAAAATACACTCTAACTGCCTGGGTATAGCAGACCTTAAGTACTATTTACTTTGGAAATAATCTTGTCCACTTCAAAACTGAGGATGTATTTCTGAATTCTGTTTGTTCATACACACAGAAGCATCATTCTGATGGCTTCATTTTCTATTTTGAATCACACATGCACCAACTGACAATCTTGAGACACTTAGTTGAATGTCTCTTTGTCATGTGTGGCCATAAAAATAATCTCAAAGATAGAGAGAGGCTGAGGCATTAGTCAGTCCTGTTTTAAGGACTCTATCTCACAAAAATGCAGGCACAAGCAGATAAAGCTGTGTGCACACATATTCACAGCCATTAATGGTAAACAAACAAACAAACAAACCTAGAGAATTTCTATATCACAGTACATCTACATGAGGTATTCTGTGGGGTGGGGGGCAGAGGCTAAGAACAATATACATTGGGAGTTTTGTCATCACAGCTGTTAAGACTATTTTAAAATAATTATCTTAAAATAATTAAATTCTCCTGCTGAGTGAATTGTGTCTCCTGTCTACAAAATTCTTATGCTGTTGTCCAAAGCAAGAAGGTGACCATACACAGCCCAAGGAGACCACCAACCTTCAGATACTATGCTGGCGCCTCGGTTTTAGACTCCTGTCTTCCAAACTTGTGGAAAAAATTAAGTTATATTGTTTAAGCCCCTCAGTCTATAGCATTTGTTATGAAAACCTGATCAAACAAATTCATTTCATTAAGAAGAGGAGGAGGAAGGGAGAGAAGAAGGATGGGAGAAAAGGGCAAAGCTATATCACAAGCTGACAAGAAGAGCTGGTATCAGCTACACAGTTCTGCTTTTATGGCATGAAGAATACAAGCAAGAGCAGCAGTGTCACAAAGTGTGTGTCAAGATGCCAGAAACAACTATTGCTAAGATCAGAAGTATACAGCAGGGTCATATTCCCTGCTGAGAGGCCCTAAGGGGGTCAGTGTGTGAGCTAAAGCAAAGGTTGTAATGGAGACCCCATGATTTTGTAATTGCCAGGAATGTGTAGCATCTGCTGAAAAAGCTCCAGGTATCACGGGTGGCTGAGAATGTCAGGACACAAGGAGTGGGGCTACCTAAGCCAGAGGAAGCACAGATGTTACCACTACAGATCCTGGATACTGGAAGTGGAGTTACAAAATTTGATATTTACACTTCTAGATTTCAGTCCTACTTGATGCATTCTTTCCTCAGTTCCCTCCTGTTCCACCCTTTGGGAATGTTTAATCTATGCCACTTCATACTGAAAGTATGAATTAAAAAAAAAAAGCAGGGCTCACAGATAAGACCATCTTGATCTCAGTGAAGCCCTTGGACACTTAATTTCTGAGCACTCTTGGCACTGTTTAGACAATGAGGACTGCTGCAGTTAGAGTGAATGGATTTTGCAATGAAATGATCATTGCAGGGAGCAGGGCACAACGCGAGGGTTTGAAATATGAAATGTACTGCATAGGTCCATGTGTTTTAACACTTGATTCACAGCTGGCGCTATGTTAGGAGGTTGTGAGACGTTTGGGACATGGTGCCTCACTGACTGATGAAGATCACCAAAGGCAGACCTTGGGCAGCTGTTCCAGCCTCTGATTCTGTTCTACCTCTGCTTTTTATGTGAAAAAAGTACCAGCCATTTCATATCATCCTACAATGGAGGGCTGTCCCCTCAGAGTCCAAGTAAACCTCTCTGACCTCAAGTTGCCATAGCACCTCAAAAGTAACTAGTGCAACAACCATAAGATGTGCAGTGCCCATCTCTCTCACTAGCACCCTCACTCTTCCACTGATGTCCTACAAAAGAAGAAAAACAACAAAAGACTCGTGCTACCACAAGCTTACATTCAGTCTTCACACTGAAAACAAAATCATTACTTAAGTTTGAGAACCTTCACAAGAAATGAGGAAAGCAGAACACTTTGCTCTTCAGTTTGTCAGCATTTCCTCCAGAGACAATAAGTGGTCTTCTTTGTTCTAACTATGTCAGAGAAAAAGAAAATAAATGGGCAGTCTACCCTAAATCACATAGAGCCGGTGCTCTCAGTTCACTCTAGCTCTGAGGCATACATCATTACAGACTTGAAGGCTTACTGTTGTGCGTCAATGAAAATCACAAAAAAAAATAACCTGCCTCCACTAAATACATCTGATTATGTGTATTAACAAATTCAGGGAAGAAAATATATTGCGCAATAGCTTCCAGTGCCAAATCTGCTTGTGTAATTCTAAGATCTCATTTCTCTGTATCGTTCATACTCATCTTGATGTCATTCACAACGACCTTCCTCGTTCAAAGCGAGAACCCCTTTATCAGTAGTACTCAGCTGTGGGAAGCATGTCAATGAGGTGGGCTGCTAACATGCTGCTTTGGGAACCTTTTCTTCTTTGTGTTGTTCCTGGACTATTCTCAATTAAATTGTCTTGCAGACTTCTTTCATAACTTGAGCCTTCTCAAAGTTTTTATAAAGTACTACTTCCATCAGAAAAATCTACCAAATTTTGGAACATTCAGTCCTAAATGGGATGTCTACATCAAACCCCTCCCCTCAGGGTTCATGGAGCTATTCTGAAAAGAAGGCAGAAAGACTGTTAAGAACCAGAGGAGTCCTCCAGGCACAACAGGACTGATGCACATATGAGTTCACAGAGGCCATGGCAGCATGCACAGAACTGCATAGGCTCAAGCCAGATGGGGTCCCAGTGCTGGGATGGGAATGGGACATGGGCCCACTATAGACCACCTCAAACAGTTAATAATGCAACTACCACCCAATCCTGAAATTCCACTTCTGGGTGTATATAGATGAACTAAAAGCAAAATCTCAGTGAAGCATTTGGACACTTGTTATAATGGAACCACTTACAAAGGAAAACTTAGTTTTCTCCAAAGGAGTCTCATGGGTACATTAACCACATGTAAAGATAGGCCCTATGCCCAGCAGACAGTGACTAACAGAATATGAATTCAGTGGTATTTTTGCAGACATTTGCCTCATACTGCTTTGTTTAGACTTTCTTTTTTTTTGTCTTACTAGTGTTCTGTCTGTATATTATGGTTTCTGGTTTTGTGTTTTTATGGTATGTGTGTAAATGTGTGAATGTGTGTGTGTGTGTGTGTGTGTGTGTGTGTGTGTTTCTTATGTTCTTTATTTGCCTATTCGTTTTCTAAAAGAGAGAGACAAAGAAAAGCCTTGGAGTTTGGTGGATGGGGAGGTGTGAAGGATCTAAGAGAAGTTGGTAGAGGGGAAATCATGACCAAAATATATTGTATGAAAATAATTTTTTAAAAAAACTGCCAAAATAATAAAAATTTAAAATCTTCTAGTTTACCTTTAACATTCACTGAAAATGTTAATTCACTATCACAATACACTTATTTTACCTGCAAAATTAAAGTGCACACATGCTGCAGGTATGTGAAGAAGCTGAACCATATGTATGTATATTACCTCTAAGACTGTAAGTGATAGATCACCTCAAACAATCAATAATACAACTACCACATGATCCAGAAATCCCACTTCTGGGTGTATAGAGATGAAGAACTGAAGGCAAAATCCCAATTAAAGATTTGGACACTTGTTATAAATAGAAATCATATTCTCGATAGCCCAGAGGTCTCTGCTGACAGATGAATGAGCAGACAAAATGTGATATATGCAAACAGTTGAATACTACTCTGTCTCAAAAAGGAAACCATGTTATAGGTTCCACCATGGATGAACCTTGAAAGCATCATAACAAGTTAAATATGGTAGTCACACAGAGACAAATATTGTTTGATTCTACTTAAATGGGCTATCTAAAGTAATCAAACACACAAAAACAGAGACTAGAATGAACAGGAACTCACACAGGGGGAAAGTGGAGTTGTTCAATGGCTAGAGGTCTAGATTTTTAAACATGAAATACAATTGAAACACACACTTAAAAATGGTTATGCTGGCAAATTACATGTGTGTTTTTTTACCATATTTAAAATTTTAATTACTTCATTTGTCCCAAGTTGTAAGTAATAGTTGATATACCCAACACAGAACAGGGGCCTCCTGCATAGAGCTGACTCTGAGTCTGGCTCACCAGTAAAGGCCCCTGCTTCTTCACACTCCGCCAAAGTCAGCACACAAGCAGCAGTGAGTGATGGGGAAAGAATAACAAGACCAAGACCTGTGTACCACAGCTGCCCAGGGGACCCTCAGCACCTAGCTCAGTGCTGGCAGCCTGTGATGCATGCAGTGAACTACAGGACAAAGTTTCTATCAGAAGAAGTAGAAGAACAGTATGGGCCATTTGGAGCGAAATCACTACCATGGTAAAGCACCCATATGAAAGGTGCTTTTGTGAGAAAAAAAAAAGTGACAGAAATACCTTCCACTGAAGCAGATGTGTGAGAGTGTTTACAGTACACAGTAGCTGGGTACAGCTACTCCACAGCAATCTCCACAGCAACAAGAATGAGCAAAAGCTGTCCAGTGAAACAGAAGTATGAACTCCAACGAAACAGAAAATCCATGGGTAAGATAATTAGAAAGAACTTTGTTATTACAAAATTCCAAATTTTTACTCATCAGACCAGAGGAACTGAGCCCCAAGCTGCATCTTCGGGCAGAGAATGTGGGCTACCCCGAAGAGCAGGGCTCATGCCACCTCCTTTGTGTCTAATGTACACTGCCATAGATGCTAGTCCTCAGTCTCTGGTTGCATCCACAAGAGACATTCCCAAGAACAAGCTGCTGTGCTCAGTAATGGTGCATCCACGAGCTACGTTACCACAGAAACAGCTTCACCTCCCAGAAAGCTGATAAAACAGGTATTATGGGGAAAGCTGCTTGTCTGCATCCTCAGGGTCTCACCATTCCTGCCTTATTCCAAAAGCTTCCTATCTGACCTCGCTTGCTGCAGACCTGTCTGCATGTCTCAGTCCCATCCCCATCCACTGCGGCTCTTCACTGCTCCCCATTTGCAGTGTTCACAAGTCTCAGTGCTGCAGGCACAGCACAAGAGGCCCTTTATGACCCTGTCCCTACATGACACAGCCCAACAAACTTTGTTTTTAAATGATTTCAAGCGGACAGAAATCTTACAAGAACAGTAGAAAGAACTCCTGAGCCTTTTCATCCAAATCTATCATTTTTTAAATCTTTTTTTTTTTTACATGTATTTGCAGGGGAGGGGGCATGGAGGGTGCAGTCACATGTGATGGCACCCATGTGAAGGCCAGAGAACAATTTGTCAGAGCTGTTTTCTTCCTACCACCATGTGGTCCTGGGAATCAAATTCAAATCATTACGTGTAACAGTATGCACCTTCACCCACTGAGCCTCTCACTGGCCCCAAACCCATCATTTGCTGATCTTATTGAAAGCATGGGTTATATGTTTTATTCACAGGGTTTGACATATAGTTAGTATTCAGTGACTTCACAGAAGTGACTCAATGAGAATAAAGACTTCTGTTTAAAATGAGTGGATGGAATTTAAGCATGACCCATACTCCTAAATCCCTAAACAACATTAGAGACCTTTTGTTTATGTTCTGAGACAAGGTCTCTCACTATAGCACAGGCTGACCTGGAGATCACTACACAGGCTAACCTCAAACTCAACATACTCCCTTAGTCTCCTATTGTTGGGATTATAGGTATCTGCCACTTTGTTCATCTACATTTTTTAAAGTAGATAAGGACAATGAGAAGTGATGACAGCAGTCAAAGGAAGGAAGGAAAATGGCTTGACATCATCTCTGGTCATACAAACCTCCAGAACAGCCTATAGGTAAAGCTTAGGAATAAGAGATATGGGTATGTCCCAATGTGTGGGGACAAACAGCGCCAGAAAGAGAGGCTGACGGAAAGCTTTAGTAAGCCCAGTTAGACATCCTGCCCCATCACCCATGCTGGCTACCCCTCCTGCTTCAAAACATAACAGATCCTCTTCCCAGCACCAAGAGAGAATAATCTCTAGAAAAGTCCCACCAACTGAAAGCCTATCAGCAACTCTGGGCTTGAGGCTGTCCTAGACCGCGAGAATCTCCAGGGAACAGGGTGACACCTTCCCTTACGGGGATCAAAGCCGGAGAATCTGGCAGGGCTTTGATATGAGGAAAGTGCTGGTACTGGAGAATAGGCCAGGGGCAGGCAGGGTATCCAATTCCTTCAGAGTACAGAAATAAAGGGAAGAAGGCAGCCCCGCGCATCCAGAGGGTAAGAGCACTGCAAAGAGAGGGCAGTGGCACAGATCTCAAAGTACATGTCTTTCACAGAGAAGTAGCAAATTGCTGGGATGGGAAGAGAGTGGGGGCAACTGGGAGAGCCAAGTGTGAGGCCAGGTAACCGAAGCAGCTACCTATCTACACATGGTGTCTGCTAAAAACAGCAAACAGCCAGAGAAGGTCTAACTGGTGCCTAACTCCTACCAGAGCTTCTGATCCAACTGTGACTGTATGATGCTAAGCTTTGTGTCTACAGCTGCATGAGCCCCAAAGGATTCTGTGCAGGTGGTTTGGTTGTTGGCTTGTGGTTCTACCAGGAGGTAGCAGAGTCTTTAACAGTGCCTAGAAGGTGATTGGAAGAGAGACCTTTGAAGGGAATATTGGATCCCTGTCCCTTTTCCCTTTGTTTTTCCCTCTCTTCTTCCTTCTCTTCTCTTCCCTTCCCTCCTTCCCTCTCAGCAGTCTAGACACCATGAGGTGAGCGTTTCCTCCATAACAGGCTAGCTTGGTCATGCCATATTATCTTACCACAGGTTCCAGAGTAGCTAGGCCAAAACCTTGGAAACCATGAGAAAAAATAAATATTTCCTCTTTTAAGTTGATTTATAGTTGTTGTATATGGTTGTCAATACTTTCAAAACCCCTCCAGGTCTAAAGAGGAGAGCCACAGAATAGAACTCTGGACTAAGTAACCCCTGGCACAAAACATGTAGATGAAGAGCAGGGTTTCCACTACACAAGGGAAGTAAAAGACAGCAAACTCCAGAGAAAAGGTTTCCAGCTTCTCCCGCCTTTTTCCCAACCAGCTCCCAGTAATACCAGCATGCTGCCTCCTATGCCTCAGCCATTGACTGAAAGGGGCAAAAAGGCTTTGTGCCTCCAGCAATAGCTAGGATGCTCGATCCTCAGGCCTTAACTCATTAAACACTAAGGAGTAGATCCCAATAAATGAAACGGAAGAGGTCAAAACTTGTGCTGAGAGATCAAAAGAACATGATAAGAAAGAGAAAATTCTGTGATACACAGATGCATTGGGAGCTTCCTAAGTGAACAAGCAGTTTAGTGTGGAACGAAACAATAGCTATACTATGTCTGTGATGGAAACTGCTGCAGAAACGAGATTCAACAAGGAGAAAATGCATGAACAATTCCACTGCCTTAAAGGTTTCACTATCAAAACTGACAAAATCAAAGCATTTTGGTGGTAGGGAATGAAGTATGCACTTCTCTAAACTATATCGCAGGGGAAAATCTACTGAAATTAAACGTAAACAGTCTTGAGTATACAGGTAACTAGGTATCAGTGTCTGGGACTATCTCCTGGTATTTAACATGTGTGTAAGACAAGAGGTTTAAGACAATAGGATGTTACTTTCCTTTATATTGCACCCCAGGCTGGCCTCACTCACAACCCTCCTCCCACTTTCAAGACTCTTTTTCACTCCCAGTGATTCTTCTTACTATTGTTGTTACTATCTCTCTGTGTGTGAGAGTGAGAGAGAGAGGCTGGGGGGGGGGGGCGGCACGATGAGCAGAGGTATGCCACAGAGGATGTGTAGAAGGCAGAAGACGACAACAGTCAGCTCTCTCCTTCCACCAGGAGTTCCTGAGACCAAATGCCAGTCATGAGGCTTATGTAGCAAGTACCTTTATCCACTGAGTCATTTTGTCACCTTCAAGATGTGTCTCAATTGCTTCCTCTGTAGCTGCCATACAAACCAGTGAAGGATCAAACATTACTGAGTTAATCATTTTGTGTGTTTTAAAATTGAATTTGTGTGCACACATGCATGCAGTCGCCCTCAGATGTCAGGAGAGAGCATGGAATCCACTGGAGCTAGAGATACAAGTGGACGGGAGGCACCCCATGTAGATGCTGGCAAATGAATCCCAGTCCTCTGCAGGAGCAGTATGCACTCTTTTTGTTCTTTGTTTGCTTTTTTGTTTGTTTTTGTTGTTTTTCCAGACAGGGCTTCTCTGTGTAACAGCCCTGGCTGTCCTGGACTCACTTTGTAGTCCCTGAGTGCTGGGATTACAGACGTGCTCCACTGCGCCCAGCTCAACATGCTCTCTTAAAGCAGAAAAGTATCAAATATCACAACTCCATCAATATTTTAAAGATGACAATGGGAGGAAGGACAGCAGGTCACCGAGAAGAGACTTGATACCCTATGAGCATATACAGGGGGAGGTAATCCCTCTCAGGAACAGACATAGGGGAGGGGAATAAGGGGAAAATGGGAGGGAGGGAAGAATGGGAGGATACAAGGGATGGGATAACCATTGAGATGTAACAAGAATAAATTAATAATAAAAAAAGGAAAAAAATAAAGATGACAATGGTGCAAGGAGACACTACAATATGACAACACCTCTAGCATTTCAATAAAGATTTAAGGATTGAAATATTAAAGGGGAACCAGGTGTGGTAGCACATACCTGTAATCCCACCCCTCGGGAGTTCTCTGTGAGTTCAAGGCCAGTCTGGTCTACAAATCAAGTTCAGGACAGCCAAGGCTACACAGAGAAACCCTGTTTCAAAAAACAAAACAAACAAGCAAACAAAAACATTAAAGGTGTAAAAACGTAAGCCAACAACAGGAGTTTGAAAAAGCAAGAATGGATCTATAACAGCATAGATTTTTCAGTCTATTTAGACCTGGCAGTTCAATTCAAGCCATGTCACTTATTGATATCCCACGAGTGGTGGGACTTCAAAGACAAAATGCATTCCTCACCTTGATTAAAGAACCCCAGGGAGGTGATCATAGACACAAACAGCTGAGCAAGTTACTACAATCCATGAAAAAGCCAAGGTCCAAGATAGATACAACACAGAGAAAGGACAGAGCCTGACTTCCCCAACAGGGGGAAAGTCTGACTCAGGAAAAAACCATGCTGGTGAGATACGAAAGGAAAGGGGAACAGTGATGAGGGACAAACTGGATCCAATGACACACAAACTGGACTCACAAATGCTCCAGAGCGTGCTGTCTCTAAAGCAGAGGTGACTGTTGTAAGCAGCCAGGGCAGGAACTCAGCCAAGCCAGACTAGGTGCCATTCCCACCCTCAGCACCAAGCCCTGCGCCACGGCAGCCTGAGGCATACAGTGAGTGCCTTTGTCTCCCAGGTTCTGCTTCCTTCTTCCATTCTCTACAGTGTTCCTCGGGTAGTTTATGAACAATTAACACTGGGCTATGCCATGTTAAGACTTGCGGCCATCAATTCCCAGAACCAGGAGATCCAAACAAGCTACAAAACTCTTTGCTATTCCAAGCTTCCTCTTCATAGGCTCTCAAATCATCCTCACCTGGGGCCACATTCCTCCAGTCTCAGCTCACCTGCCTCCTAGAAGCCCAAATAATCCTGATATATGGATGTGGTGATTAGAACAACATGGCCCCCATAAGCCCATAGGAAGTGTCACTATTAGGAGGTGTGGCCTTGTTGGAGGAAATATATCACCGAGGCAGCGGACTTTGAGGTCTCCTATGCTCAAGCTGTGCCCAGTGTGATACACAGTCTCCTTCTGCTGCCTGCAGATCAAGGTGTAGAACTCTTAGCTCTATATGGAGTATTATGTCTGTCTGCACTCTGCCATGCTTCCCACTATGATTATAATGAACTAAACCTCTGAAACTGTAAGCCAGCTCCAACTAAATGTTTTCCTTTATAAGAGTTGCCTTGGTCATGGTGTCTCACATTAAAAAAAAAAAAAATTCCTAATGAAGACAGTAGGAAACCTGACCTCAAATTCTCAAACAGCAGCTATGCAACCTATCTCCTTCTACATGTGCTCGCTACATAACTCCAATCATTCTAGAGCATCTATGGAGCATTTCCATCTCTTCCCTTTATGAACTCAGCGTGCTGTATCTGAACTGCAGTGTGAACACAACTCTGTGTACACAATGCCACAAGAAGAAAAGCAGCAACAAAATGCAGAGGCCCCTCGTTACTTACATGTTTTCTCCTCCTTGTCAGACTTCACTCTGTCTCCACATTGTTAACCCTTTCCTCCTAGACCACCTGCCAGGGAGCTTAAGCTTCTTGTGTTTTCACGTGCTTTCAGTCTTCCATGCACACCCTTCCTTGGGCTTATGTCTCCCAAAACATCTCTGCATCTTCTCCTCACAAATTTCTCAAACAATAACCTACATCTATGTGCCAGAATTTTCTTCCTATTCACTCTTAAACCTTGCATTGTAGCTGTGGCACAGCTCCACTGAAGCTGCCCTCTCCAAGGTAGTTCCTGGGCAAAACAACTGGCTGGCTGGAGGGGCGCTGAGTGGTAGAACTCCTGCCTATTATGTGAGGCCCTGGGCTCCGGCCCCAACACCTCAGAAATAGTCAGTGCGCTTGACTTCTCTATGGCATTTAGCACTACTGGTCTCTGGAACTCTTGACTTTTCCAATCCCACCATATCTCTCCACCCTCACTGCTCACCTTTCCCGTCTACATCACTTGAAACCAGGGCTTTAGAGAGTCCCTTTGCACAAATCTCCTTAAGGAGAACGCTCTCCTCTGTTGTTACCATGCATAGCCTATGTGCCTCTAGTAGGTGTTGGTCACACACTTACAAATCCTTCCCCTCCAGGAGCTGGAAGCGCCTCAGACCAGAAACTCTGAACCCCCATCAATATGCACAAGTTCAAAGCGCAATGCCCAAGCAACAGTTCAAAAGATCTTTTTAGAGTAAATGATTAACCCATAACTAAATGTTAATAGAAATTGTTTATACTTTGAGAAATATACACATGACTTTTGCAGCATTAAATTATTTCTGCTTTATCTTCATTAAATGAAATTTACTTTAAATATTTAAAGTCTATGAAAAATCACTTCTTATCAAACGAGCCACAGGGACTTCAAGAGCTAAGTCTACCTTTAAAACACATGACAAACATCTTTGGCCTTAAGGAAATTTTTATTATTAGGCTAGTTCCAATTAAGAGGGAAAAGGTACCTATCTTTGAGCCACCCTACAACAAGACTCACAATGAAGAGTTGAAGATGGCTGGAAAGATGACCTCCTACATTCTAGAACCATAACTATCAGGACAACACACCTAATCAACAGCAAAGTTTTAAGAACTAACCCAGTAATTGTGTAAGAGATAACTTCAACAGAGTTAAAGTTTAAAATAAAAACTGCGTCTTCACTGAGAAAGATGCTTCTGCTCCTGAGAGAAATCAATCTCAAATCCATCTACAAAGCTGGCTGAGACCAAGGCCAAACATTAATATTCTAAATGCCTGCCACACACAATTCAGCTTTTTCACTGTGGAAGCACAGCTCTAGTGCTCAGAAATCCATCCAATTTCTATAGCAATTGCTAGATTACTCGGGGTTTATATGGCTGAAGTAATCAAAGACATATGTTCAATGCAATTCTGTCTGACTTAGCTTTAGACGTCTCTAGAGACACGGCTGTGCAGATAAGAGCAGCTCGCAAATGAGGGTGAGAGCAGTATTATTTTTCATTAACAACATAAATCCACCTCTTTTCCATGAGGAAAAATGCCTGGGGCTGTGGCAGGCACCTGTGGGCTCAGCTGCTTAGGAGAGAGAGCAGGCTCATGTGAGCCCAGGAGTTTGGTATTTTAGAAACCTCATCTCTTCAGAACAACACTGTGGTGCATGTCTCTAATCCAGACACTTGGTAAGACCGAGGCAGAAGGATGGCGACCAGAAAAGGAAGTCCAACACCTTAAAGAATTTTTTTTTTTAATTTAAATAAACCAATTGGTATTAGGGGTGTACTTTGGGTACTGTCTGCCTGTTTGTGACACAAACCAGCAAGGAATTCCCAGCACTTGGGAGTTGGAGGGAGGAGAATCAAAAGTTCAAGGTCACCTTGAAATTACATAGCAAGTTTGAGACTAGCCAGGGCTACATAACATGCTGTGTAGAGGGGGGGAGGAGGAGGGAAGAGCGAAAGGAGAAAGGGAAGGGGAAGAGAGAGGAAAAGGAAGAAAAACAAATTATGTCTGTTTCAGAGGTACAGATGGGGGGAGTGGAAAGAGCCAAAGTATGGCACCTTGTAAACTATCCCCCTAACTTTTAGACGGGACTCTAAGCCCCACGGGCTTGAAGGTTTGGTTAGATGCTTGTCCATAATTGGCAGCACCTGCACTATTTACGAGCTAGAAGGAAATTAAGGCTCATTCATTGCTGTTTTAGTTTTTCCCTTTCTGACTCAGAAACCAACACAGTCAATGGCAAAAAGAAATTACAGTAACCTCTGAAAAGCCGTGAAATTGCAGAAATGATGAAAGAGCATTAAGTTAACTCTTTAAAAATGGTTCCTAAAACAGCATAAAGTAAAAGGTTGAGATGAAATGTGCATAAGCTTTTAAAGTGACATTTTGCCTAATTTTTGAGATGGCTAAACTAGATGTGGAAATGAAAGTTTCCATCTGAGGAAGAAGGAAAATCATGTGGATAAAAATCAATCAAGCAGTGTCTACATTTAAATGCCCATCAGAGCACTATCAAAAGACATCTACATCCATCTAAAACACCAAGTCTGTAGGAAGCTGAGGGCGCGTTAGAAGTGGTCAGATGTCGTCTTTTGGTTCCCAGTTACAGCTACATTTCTTTCATCATCCTGTGGTAAGGAATCGGTTCCTCTCCCGTGGATCAATACCACCGAATTCTCACTCCATCCTCTCCTCCAGCTTCCTAACGTCCCTCTGGACTGCCCTCCTGCCTTTCAGACCCACACTTTCCCCCGCCTCCCCAGACCTGCTCCCTTCCACATCCCCTCAGCCGCTTTCTCCTGCTTCCCTCATGACCAACAGACTGAATTCACGATTCCATTACTCTCATACTTGGAACAAAGAAACCTCTCACCGTCCTTCTCTTCCTGCTATCTTTAAACAACCAATCCTTATATTTCCATTCTGTGGTGGTTTGAGTGAGGATGCCCCCATAGCCTCATCTATTTGAATGCTCAGTCCCCAGGGAGTAGAACTACTTGAGAAGAATTAGGAGGTATGGCCTTGAGGGAGGAAGTAAAGGTGAGCTTTGAGGTTTCACCTCCCCCAAAAAAGATGAGGGGCACACCAGGTCGAGTCTCTCTGCCTTCGGATCAGGATAGAAGCATCTCCAATGCCGCTCCAGTGCCTGTCTGTGTGCTGTCATCCTGCCATAATGATGAGGGACTGCACCTCTGAAACTGGAAGCGAGCCCCCAATAAAATGTTTCCTCTTATAAGAGTTGCCATGGTCATGGTATCTCTTTACAGCAATAGAAGAGTGACTAAGATACCATCCCTCAGGGGTTTCTCCAAGATTCCTTCTTTCCCGGTGACTAACCAACAGCCTCTCAACACTATTTGTCCTACAGGAATTTCTCAAGAGTCTCACTTACCTTATGGCACTAAGTTCAAACAGCCCATCTCCAGGCCATCCCCAACTGTCTCTGGTGGCCCCCAATTCCTCTGCCATGCCTTTCCCTGCCCCAGCTTTTCCCATTTCTACTATATACTCAAAGACTGAATACTTTTTAAACTCCACAAGAACTCCTGCCCTCCAGTAGTCCTACACACCCCCATGTTTAGATCTGTTCTTTGCTAAAAAAAGAGGAAAAAAGAGTAAAAAATTAAAATAAAAATAAATCTTGGTTCTTTCTCTGAAGACACTGTCCAATATACCAAAGAAATCCAACACATGTCCATACAATATAACTTTTCAAGAATTGCTTTCTCTTCTACCACAGAAAAGAAAAACCGGATATGGGGCTCAGCACTGGCATTTCCTGGTGGACTTCACACCCAAACTCCTAACAAGTATCCTACAGGTAGTCTTACTAACCCTGGGTGGACTATCTGCCTGGGTCTGCCGCTTTGGCACACATGGTTCATTTCCTAACCTGCCTGATCCAGAGTACAGAAAACAAACAAACAAAATCTCCCTCAAGACTTGAAAATTATGATAAAATCCAGGAAGTCACTCAAAGGAAACCCAGCAGCCTTTGTGACCTAATTCAAAGAAGCACCTCTTAAATACACCAATTTGAGTCCCAACACAGAAGCACGAGAGTACTGGCTACTTATCACCCAGACTTCTTCAGATGATAAGAAAAGGCTCAGAAAGCAGGATGACCTTCAAACCCTCAAAGAGACTGTATTAAAATGGCCTTCGGGGTCTTTAACAACTGAAGAATAATCAAAACAGCTAAAGTGAAAATGAGATCAGGCAAAGCAGTCACAGCCGGATGGACTCTTTCCCCACTGACAACAGATAGCTGCTGGGCCTTCTACAAATGTGCTAAGGTGGTTGCTGAGCCAGAAACTATGCACACCCTTGTACCTAGTAAGACATTTTCCAGGCCTTTTCAGGGCATTTTGAAAAGCAGACTGCTCTCAAACCTGTGGGAGGGGAGCAGACAAGCACTCTCAACCCTAGCTCAGAGCTCATGTTACAGTGACCCCTTTTGGCTTTTGTAGCCCAGGTAGGGGGATCAGCCACACCTTGATACCTATCTGGTTCCCTCCCTAAGCTGCCAAACTTGTAGCACATAGCAGCCTTGAGATGGGGCGTGACAATAGGATTAGCTTCCTAAATTAGGGCTTCCTGCCTGTTAAACTCACCTGCCAAACCCACCTCCTCTTTAAACTCAGAGACTATTCACCATCTAAATTCAAGGGACTTCCCTTCCTTTGTAAATAAGAAGGTAAGGAATTTCCCTCATTCTTTGTGGTGCTATGGATCTATTCCAGCCTTCCCCAGTACCACTGGCTAAAGGCTATTTCATCTGAAATCCATCTTAGGGCATCCCTCAATTGCACCCAGAAAGATTATTATTTGAAACATTGTCCAGAAGATGCATGACAAAAAAGAAAACCCAAAGCATGCCTCAAGTACACACACAGCCCCCAAGTATCGCAACATCAGTGTTAGAAAATTAAGATCTTTCCAACTGCTTCCAAGTCATATACATTTACATTCAAGGCTTTTGAAATAAGCAATAGATCAGCTATCCATGCCAACATCTTCCCAATCATTAAGCTTTGTATCTAGAGACATCAAAAGGGCCAATGTAAAGTACAAAGTGGCTCTGTATCTTTTTTTTTTTAATATTTACTTATTATGTATACAATGTTGTATCTGCATGTACAACTGCACACCAGAAGAGGGCACTAGATCTCATTACAGATGGTTGTGAGCCACCATGGGGTTGCTGGGAATTGAACTCAGGACCTGTGGAAGAGCAGCAGCCAGTGCTCTTAACCTGAGCCCATAGTTCTGTATCTTGCTCACTGGAGTGCAAAGCATCTTGGACAGGGCCTGCTGGTTAGAACTCCGTACAGAAGATGCCTGCTTTTCAGACACCACGAAGAACAACACTTACCCACTTCATAGCACTTTTTGTTTGTACTGTTATTTTTAATAAATTTCAGAACCTCACCTGTCAGAAAAACACTAAAAGGTCTATGTTGGTCAGTACCTTTATTACTCTACTATATATTCCTTTCTGCTTAAGCTTTCGCCTAAGTGACTCAAAATGGACACAGAAATAATCCAAGGAGCCGGGGTGGGGTGGGGGGGTAGGGAGGGTGGGGGGGGTGGGGGTGGGGAATCTAGATAGCAACCAAATTGTGAGAAGTAAAAATGTAAATCAAGTTTTCTTTTTAGTTTGAGCATATAATTAGGTTCTTTGTCAGGAATGTGGACAGACAAAAATCTCATTAAATATTTGCTGACCTGTTCACCCCTAGTGTTTAAATCTGAAGGCATAATATGCAGTGTTTAGGATGCTGATGTCCTGGAGCACAGGGTATCTCTGGTGGTCATCTGATCTAGCCTTTTCTTTCAGCTCTAAACGAGTCTAAAAACGATGGTGCCTTCACTTCAACAACATGTACATGTTATAATTTCAAGCTTAAAATGAACCATATAGCAGAAATAATGGAAAGGGGTAAAAAAAATAAGGAGGGAATAATGAAAGGACTATTATTTTAAATTTCATGTGCTGTTTGCTAGCCCCACCCCACCCCACTCTTCTGAAGGCTGACTTTGCTTTCTGACCTCCAGCTCTCTGTTCCCAACCTGAACCTCCCCCTTCCCCAACACCCAGCACTGTATCCTCTCCAGCTCCGTGTCCCTGATTGTTGACTTCCCCCTGGCAGGGCGGCCTTGCCAGGCCACAGAGGAAGAGGACACAGGTAGTACAGATATAGGCTGAGGTCAGATGTTAGGGGAGAAGGGCTCGCCTTTCTGGGGACTAGGGGAGGGAGGGAAAGGGTATGAGAGAGGGAGGGTGGGATTGGGAAGTAACAAGGGAGGGGGCTACAACTGGGATATAAAGTGAACAAATTTAAAAAAAAAAAAAAAACTTTTTAACTTCCTGACTTCTGTCAGACTATTAACAGAAAGCAGATTTTTTTTTTTCCTTTTTGACAGTGAGCAGTTTGAGCATCTTTTCATGGTATTTAGGAACTATTTGCATTTTATTTTCTGTGAACAATCTACCCAAAAGCCTTTGTAATTTGTTTAATTAATTGTTTACTAACATGAAGCCTTGTAATATAAGCCAGGCTAGCCCAAATACACCAAACTCCACAAAAACCTGAGGCATCTCAGAGCACAAAAGAATCCCAGGCCGAATCAATCAACTCCATTGGGTCTTGAACCTGCCATTTGGGCCTCGCTCTGCAGATTCTTAGGCCCACCACATTCCAGTGCAACTACAAATTTGGAGTCAATGCGGAGAAGTCAAAGCTGTGCCAGGAATACTATGTGGGTGGATTTGCGCTCCTGCCTTTTCTTTGGTTGGTCAACATTTTCTGGTTCTTCAGAGAGCAACAGCCTACACAGAGCAGTGCCAAAGCAAAGGCTATGCTTGGTGCTCAACTGTAGGCTTCCTCTTTTGGGTGACTGTTAACATTGCCTGGATCACCATCTTGCAGATCTACTGGCCCCTCTGGGGTGCTCTTGGGGACCACCTCTTCTTCACTATTCCTCTGGGCACTCCCTAACAACTTCTCAAGCTGTGATCTGTTCTTTCTTCCAGGATGGGCTTCTTTGCTCTAAACTTTTTCTCAAACCCTGAAGACTGTTTCCCATCTGCCCCAACAAAGGACCCTAACTTAAAAAAAAAATCACAAGCGATCCTCCTGCCTCAGCCTCCAGAATACTCATCAGTGTATCCAAAGTCAGCTCTCCAGGAGAAAGGATACAAGCCCTTGCACTGTCATCACACACCCACCTACAGAGCCCTTCTCTCGATCTGGCCATGGTAAGTTTAATTTTTATACAACCAAATTTAATGTCTTTTCTGTGATGTTTTCACTGTGGGTCATATTTTAAAATACTTTCCCCATTCTGACATTATAAAAGAGTTTGAGTGTGGTTTGTTTTTGTTTTACACTGAACTTTTTAACACATGCAGAGTTAATCTTTATATAAGCTCCAGTCTGAATGATCCTTCTTTCCCCACGTGGCAACTTTACCTGGGCCAATCCCAAACATTTGAAATGATCTGTTTCTGGTTTTAGACTTTTTGCTCTGGTTCTCTGATACTTAGGATTTCTGAGGAAAGTTATTTTCAGATAAACTAAGATTTAGAGTAATTTAGACTGAAAGTGCTACTTTCTGCATTCTTAAATTGTAAGGGTTTGCTGCCTTGCTTCTCCATCCACCACAGGTCTTTCTTCTTTGACAAAAGCCCTTCAGTCTGGTCAGTACTTAGGCTCCTCACTGCAGTGAGTGAAAATTTAATCACAGTGAAACTCTTCATATTGCCACCACTATGGGAAATAATTTGGGGGTAATTATAAAATTAAGCATAAGTCCACCCTATGACCCAGCCATTCTGCTCCTAGGTATTTTATTCAAGAGAAGTGAACTATTTCACATGAGGACTTGTGTATCGAGGCTCTGGGAGTTTTATAACATCCCAAAACTGAACCTAAAACAAATGTCTGACAATAAGAGAACCACAAGACACAGACAGACCATGCTGTGGCCATGTGACAATACAATTCAGAAGTAAAGAGCAATACTGTACTGGGTGATTTTCAGAATCAGTGTATTATATAGGAAAGTCCAGACCAAAGTGTAGTATAATTCCAGCTGAATATAGCACATGCAGCAGCAGCAGTTCTCAACCTGCGGGTCAACCCCCACAGGGGTCACATATCAGACATCCTGCACATCAGATGTTTACATTATGATTCGTAACAATAGCAAATTATGGTTACGAGATAGCAACGAAGTAATTTTATGATTGGGGTCACCACAACATGAGGAACTGTATTAAAGGGTCACAGCATTAGGAAGGCTGAGAACCGCTGATACACAGGAATAGCCAAGCTATTCATGATGCCGGAACCCAGAACCATGGTTGCCTAGAGAAAGTATCTACTGAAATTAAAAGTGAGATTAAGGATCAATCGTGGAGAGTAGGTAGGAGCATTTCAAAATTAAGTTTAGCAGATCTGATGATTGATGTATGGAGCTGGTGAGGGACAGTGGTGAATAAGGGGAGGAAGTGGGAGCCGGGGAGGTTCCGTTATTATTTTATGTGCACGTGTGCCTGTGTGGATGTCTTTGTACCGTGTGCTTGTAAGAAGCCTCACAAGGCAGAAGAGAGCAACACATCCGCTGGAACTTGGGTAAAAATGGTTAAGAGCTGCTGTGTGGGTGCTGGGACTAGACAGAACCCGAGGCCTCTGCTCTCCTAACTGATGAGCCATGTCTCCAGCTCCTGAAGTTTTCCTACTCAAGCTTCCAGGTAGATAATTTTTCTATTTATCAAGGTAAAGAGAACAGATTTTTTTTTAAAAAGGGAGATTTAAGTTATAATATTTTTAAAATATATTCCAAAATTGAAATTCAGTTTCCACATAAGGTGTGCAGACCTTCAGTGACTGACACATGCTGTCAGTTTGTGTACGAGGGTGTGTACAATCTGTACAAACAGGTCAAAGAACAGAGGCTCTCAACCTTTAGGCAGTGTGAGAACATCTGATGGCCTGGGGAAGCTGTCTGTTACTGTGTACACGCCCCCAGTTTCAGTGCTGGTGAACTGGGTGGGCCTGGGAATTCCTGTTTCTAACTTAGTTCCCAGGCGCTGCTGGTTCTGAGGACACACTCTGGAAATATCACCTTGTTCTAGAAAGGTCCAGGCCCTTCACCTGGTCTACAAAAAAAAAAAAAAAAAAAAAAGCATCTTTTTTTCTTCGAATTTTCTGTCTAAATTGCCAAAGCTATTTTCTGTGACATGAAAATGTTAAAATTCATCTTGCTATTTAAATTCTAGCTCCCTCAAGCACCTTAATGAGGCACCCAAAACCTCTAGTGATTATAGCAACAAAACGGTCTACTGTAGGAAGCTGAATGCCCCACTCTCTAACAGGCAAACTCCAGCTTCAGGGAGGTTCACACAGTGGCTTGGGATGCCTTCTATAAACAATTAAAGCTTAACTCCCAATGTTCCCTGGTGCCTCACTCCAAATAGACAGTCTTGGGGAGGACAAGTGGCATTGTAAAATTCGCTGCCTTGGGATAATAAGCTGCCCCTCTTGGACGCTATCCATAATAGCCCAAGAGACAACGTCAGACAAAAGGTCTCTCTCTCTCTCTCTCTCTCTCTCTCTCTCTCTCTCTCTCTCTCTCTCTCTCTCTCTCACACACACACACACACACACACACACACACACACACACACACACACACCTGCCTCTCACATATCCAGTTCTCTGAGAATTTGCCCATCATATTTCTATCCACAGTGTCTATTCTTGATTAAACTTTATATCAGTACTAGCCTGGTTAGTACTTTTGCACCCATGACACAGGCTCATCCTCCCAGCATATGTAATTCCTTCTGACCTAATGCTGCACTGACACCAGCCACGTCAGGATTTTCCTAATTTGTCCAAGTTGTTCTCATGTACAGCCCTTCTTATGTCTTTAAAACAAAGGTATCAAAAAAAAAAAGAAAAGAAAAGAAAAAGAAAAAAGAAATAAAACAAAAAAAGATGTGATGGGGCATGCCTTTAATCCCAGCACTCGAGAGGCAGAGGCAGAGGCAGGTGGATCGCTGTGAGTTCAAGGCCGGCCTGGTCTACAAAGTGAGTCTAGGACAGTAAAGGCTAACACAGAAAGACCTTGTCTTGAAAAACCAAAGAAAAACAACGACAACAAAAAAGAAGAAATGCAAATCCCAACAAGTCATGCCATCCTGGGATGGAAGTAGAGATCAAACTGATGGTGAGCAGATACTGCTGCGGTCCAGTGTTGCCTGCTTCTCAGGCTGGGGATCGCCTGAGAACAGATGAGCTGTTCTTAGAGCACCCTGCCTCCAGAGCCTTCACTTGACTTCCTCGTGTGAAAAGGAAAGACCTGCTCAGAAAGGGAGGTTTCTGTCAGCAACAACATCCTCACAGGTTTTTGATCCCTTTGTGGAAAGTTAGGCGCCTGCAGCAGGTAATCCTGACAATAACATACACTGGGGAGAAATGACAACCTCTAAAAAGGTGCTAGGCTGGGCAGATCTGTAAACAAGTGAAATTGGATCCATAGGGCTTACTTTGCGCACACATGGGCACACATGCACAAAAAGAAAACAAATGATAACAAACGTGGGGGGGGGACCTTCTACAGTTTGCTTTCCTGTTGTTGTGATAAAAGCAACTATCTTGGAGGGAAGGAATTTTTTTCTCTTACATGTCTATGGCACAATCTGTCACTGAGGAAAGTCAGGGCAGGAACTCAGGCAGGAACTTGAGCTTACAGTGGAAGAACATTGTTTACTGACTTGCTTGGCCCTTTCCTATACATCCTAGGACCACCTACCCAAGGGTGGCACCAGTCATAGTGGGCTGGACCCTCCCATCACTAAGAAAATGCCCCACAGACATGCCCACTGGCCAGTCTGATGTAAGCACTCCACAGTTGACGTTCCTTCCTCCCAGCTGATGCAAACTAACCAGCACAAATGAAGAACCTTCAGACACAGGGGGTGGAGAGAACAGTGGTACCGTCCCTATAGAAGTCAGTGGGAGTGGGAGCTCCTAAAAATAGAGCCACAGAAGCCAGCTATCACACTCCGCCCGGGGTTGTGTCCTAAGGACTCTCTGTCAGCACACCACACAGACAGTCTTACAACCAGGGTTTTTTGCTGCACTGTTCACAATAGCCAGGAAGTGGACTGATTGAGATGAATACCAACAGGTGACTGGCTGAAGAAAATATGGTACAAGTACATAATAGAATTTTATTTAGTCCATAAAGAAAAATGAAATCAAAATATTTATAGGAAAAATGGATGGAGCTAGAGATTATTGGTAAGCAAAATAATCCAAACGTAAAACAGGCAAACACTGCATGATCTCTCATATATGTGGACTGTAAATATAAAGTTGTGGGACAGGGAGAGAGTCCTGAATTGGGAAGACTGTATCTTAGGGGAAAGAGAAAAGATGAGAGAGAGTAATAGAATACATGAGACAAAAAAAAAAAAATAGAAGAAGAAAAAATAGGAGAGAGGTAGACCAACAAAAGGTGGGCAGAGGGGATCAGGTGGGCCTTAGAGGTGGGAGATGAATAAGATATCAAGTTAAATGAAATGTATGAAAATGCTGTAATGAAACCCACAAAATAAACCACTGAACATCAGCTATGGCCTTTTACTACTTACATTATATTCTTTATATTTCTGTGGATTATATCATCTACTAATGAAAAATATATATTCACAAAAGCACAATGCTAGACACTAACTCATGGACCCTTCTCAACATAGGAGTGGGTGATGGTTTTGGACATTTAACCGACTGAAAGTCAAAGCAGTGGATGAATGGAATTTTTTTCGTATCTGTGAATGTGATGCTGAATTTTAAAACCCTGAAAAGGACACAACCTTACCACAGCAGCAAACGTGCCACCCTCATCAGGTTGTTATGGCAACTGCACTACTTGGGCTGAGAAGAGGGGCTGGATGTTTGTGTCAGAGAGAGATTTTGTTGCAGACAGCCATTAGAAATACTAAAAGATGTTTACATATAAATCTCAGAACATGAAAAGGCCCCCAAGAGATTTCTCCTCTCCTCATTAACAAGTGTTTTGGTGTTGCCACTGTTCAGGTCTTGCCTAGGAAGCCATATTGTTGAGGTATCATGGGTGTAATTTCTAGGAGTCACAATCTGTCAAGAAAGAAAATTAACCAATGCCACTACCCAGCTGGGACACCTATGAACCACAGTGACCAGCCTAGCAAGGTATCCCGAGAGCCTCAAGAGCAGTCGTAACCAACAGCCATCTAATCATCCACGATCAACTAGCCAAAGCTGGTGGGGGTCTGGAGTTTAGAGAACCTACTGTCACCATTTCACTAGACTCACATTATTCCTAGCTGCATTTTAAAGCCTGACCTTATACCCAGAGATAAATGCAGTTCTTACCTTGAGTCAAAAAAGCTCCTTTTTGCAACAAAGACCATTATAGAAAACCACGATTGGTCAAAATGCAGAGATCAACTAGTCATTGGATGCTGAGCACCAGTGGACATGTTCACAACACAACTTCTAGACTTAAATAAATCTCAGGGGCAGAAAGACTGTGAAAGCCAGAAGACCAAGAAGTCTGCTGGTTTCTTTTGGGATTTTTTTTTGGGGGGGGGTTGGTTTTTCAAGACAGGGTTTCTCTGTGTAGCCTTAGCTGTCCTGGACTCACTTTGTAGACCAGGCTGGCCTCGAACTCACAGAGATCCGCCTGCCTCTGCCTCCCGAGTGCTGGGATTAAAGGTGTGCGCCACCGCCCAGCTAGTCTGCTGATTTCTTAATGTAGCACAAGACTCAGAGAGATCCTGTAAAAAACATATGAAGTCACCAAGTCCCCACAGTGAAGCATTACTGTGACCACTCATCTCCACTTCTCCCTGCATACCCTCTGAATTATGATTGTTTCTACTTACTTATGATAACAATAAAGTGTCCATTTCTCTCTTCTACCCAAGTTATCCCTAATGGCTTTATGTAAAACTACCAAATCTTAGAGCTAGTCTCTCTCATTTAGTCTTCAAATAATTCACAAAACTTATTAAATGAAAAATGTCCCAACTCCTGAAGGATCGTCAATGTTGCTCTGAGGTCCACACCTACAGGAATCACTTCCATGTGTCATCACGTTTTTCACATGTATACATTACGTAATTTTCTGAATCATATCAAACCTGTTGAGCTCCAGTGTTTACTGTGTGAAATGGGGGAAGAAACTAAATTTTCTCGGCAGTGCTTTGCAGAATTAACTGTTTGTTTTGTTCCACTGTGACAATGACAACCGCTGGCATCTAGCAAACACTTGCCCCCTACATGACGGTCATTGTACTCAGTGCTTTTCAAGGTCACGCAGAGCACTTTGAAAAGCACACTACCTTGAGACACTATCCTATTGCAAAGACTATAAAACCAGAGGTTCAAGTGGGACAAAGACCCAAAGAAGAAATTCTCTAGAATAAAGCAGAAAAGCTCTATGAGACCTACTCACAGAGGGTGTGCGGGTGTGCACGCATGCGTCCGTGCATGTGTGCATGTCCGTGTGTGTGTGTGTGCCAGAAAGCATCCCAACAGCCAAGCACAGAGAACAGCTAGCTCCTGGCTGATGAAGGGCAGGGTCTCAGCTCAGGAAGCCAGGAGTGACCTCACTGTGAATGAGGAGCTAGAGAATATCCAAGGACCTCTGACAGATCTGCAAATGTCAAGGACCTAGCAATCAGGACACAAAGTGCATGCTGCAGTTGGGGTCCTACATGGTCCTAGGAACATGTCCCTACTAGAGAAGAGACCTCACTTTTTTTTTAAACTATGTTCAGGCCAGTGTATGGTTCTGGAACATAATGAATACTTCATAAATCTTTAATGGGCAATCTCAGTAACCAATGTCTCCATTCTGAATGGAGCATATCCATTCTGTCTACTATGCTGTGTAATCAGAGCTTCCTCAAGTGTGGTCTGGAGACCTCTAGTGGTTGTCTGCAGATCACTGAAGGGAAAGGTTAAAGACAGGTGGAAGCCTGGAGCAGTGAAACAAGATGCAGTGTTGATAGGGGGATACTGAAAAAAGTTTAGAAATGTTTCTTAAATCTGCATTTGAAGATAAAAATACTCTCAATTTATTCAGCTATGATTCCATAGGAGGAAACCAATTGTTTCCTAATGGTCAACTTTATTGTAAGGATCACATATCCTAATAGCAGCGTGTTCACTTTTTAAAATTTTTAACTGAAAGATGAATGCCTAGCTCCATAGTTAAAGTACTTGCCAAACAAGTGTGAAGACCGGAATTCAGATCCCTAGATCATACATTATGTGAGGTGGTTTTAGCAGCTACCTGTAATTCCAGCACTTAAGGCATTCCCAAAGAGATCTGGCTGGCTAAACTAACAATATTGGCGAGCTCTGGGTTCAACTGAGAGACCTTGCCTCCATGAACAATGTGGAGAACTATCAAGGAAAACACCTGGTAGCAACTTTGGGTCTCCGTATGCACATTCACACAAATTCATGTACACTCATACATATAAGTGTGCAACACAGGCAAACACAAATATACAACAGGTGTACACACACCATAACACACATTTATGAGAAAGAAAAAGAAAAAAAAATCTATGTGTAGCATTTTAGAATTTACTGCTATTTGAGAAACCATGAAGGAACATAGTTTAAAAACAAACAAATAAATAAACACCAGTCACTGGTAGTGCACACCTTTAATCTGAGCACGGGAGAGGCAGAGGCCAGCCTGATCTACAGAACGAGTTCCAGCACAGCCAGGACTACACAGAGAAACCCTGTTTTCTTGTTTTTCAAGAAAAACAAACCAAACAAACAAAATCAAAACAATTAGCAGTCTTCTATAAATTCAAAACATGAAAGAGAGAAAGAAACCATCCCCTCTCTTTAAATTCACATCATCTATTAGTCAACGCTCAAGACCTTCTGCAGGTCATCTGGGATCTCAGAGAAACGTCACAGCTCGTTTGCTAGAATAGAATGTTGGTCATGCTGGAGAAGAGCTGCTGTTTACAATGATAAGTGGGCATCTGGTGCATCATAAACACTCTTCACTCCCAGTAAGGAGTGGAAGGGGCTGGCTAGACTCTGGAGTCACCATATTGATCATACGCAGGCCACTATCTTGCAAGTTGGGAAGACAACAGTGCATAGTGGAGAAAGCAGAAGGAAATGTAGCTTTCTAGAAACAAGATCAATACCAGGTATGCTTTGATAGTCAACCTGACAGGATTTAGAATCACCATGGAAACAAGTCTCTGAGCATGTATATAAGGAATAATCTGGGGTAGGAAGACCCACCCTAAATTTAAGTGGTACCCTACCTACTCCATGGACAAGGATCCCAGGCAGAGTAAAGTGGAGACAGCCTCTTTTGGGGTTGGAACTGTTTAGGTCACCAAATGAATCGATGTTTTCCCTCTAACTCAGTTTATAGCCAAGCTACTGGAGGTCATGATTTGAAATACACCTAAAGGATGAACTCTATTATACTGCTCCCTATGTAGCCTCTCCTTCCCAACTAGTCACACACACATCCCCAGCAGAACAATTCCCTTCCCGATGCTGACTGTATGTTATAAAGAAGGATAACTACAGACCACTTAGAAAGAGGAAAGCAGCATTTTGGTTTATCCTTCTGTTTTGACCTAACTATATATAATGGCCACAAGACTACCTCCTGGGTCTTTTTTAAGTGACTGGCACGTGTGTAAGTAATAAGCACATGCAACCTTTATTTCATAAGACTTAAGAGACACGGCATAACTGAGAACATGTAAAAATGCTACACAGAGCTACTAAGCATGTACACCATAACAAAGAGCAAGGACCTTGGCGGTGCGCTGCCTGTGATTTATGAGCACCCTGCAAGAGGGGCATTCCATAACTGGAAGCCCTCAGCACTGGCTGTAAGCCCAGGGAGGCACAGAAAAACAATTTCCGTCCATGTTCTTTTAATGGTTCCCCATATTTCACCTTCACATTTCTCATCCACCCAGCTACTTAGGGAAATGAAGTGGGATGAAAGAAGGGAGTGTGGATGAGAATAAACTGCAGCAAAGGAGGTGGAATACACAGCTTTCTTCAGGTTCTTACACAGAGTTCCTGGAAAAGCTAAGCAGACAACCAAATGCTGTTAAGTCGGAGCTGTGTATACACAGGTATAAGAATTAAAATCCACAGGGAAGAGCACTAGACAAGAGAAAGATGTGTGCTACCCTACTCACTGGTTCTCATAAAAACCACCACCTCACTGGCTAGGTCTAACCTCACAGAGCTCCATCCCACGCCAACGGCAAAGCTTTGGAATATTCTTTACAGAAGCATCTAACATGTTTGACAGAAAAAACAAGCAAATAGTGTTATTTAGCAGAGACTATATTTGACTGCGTTTACCGAGCCCCACAGAAAAATCTCAAAACAGGACAGAACCCCAAATTCTAGGCAGAGTCAAGACAATCCACAGAATGGAATAAACCAATCCAGCAGCTGGGTTTTTTTTTAAAGATTTTTTAAAAGTTATGTTTATGGGTATCTGTGCATAGGTATATGCACAAGAGTGTAGAGGCACAAGTACAGGCGCACGTGGTGGCCAGAGGTCTTGGATCCTCTAGAGGTGAAGTTACAAGTGGTTGTAAGATGCCCAACATGGGTGCTGGAAACATGGGTGCTCAGGTCCTCTGTAAAAGCAATATATACTCTTAACCACTGAGCCACCTCACCATGCCCCCAAAATTACAGTTTTTTTTTTTTTTAGTATTAAATAGGAAAGTACTGAGTATTCAGTGTTAAGTAGGAAAGCATCCAAGAAAATACTAGAGATATGTTCTCTTATATATTCATGCTACAATGTCGCATGGAAGGTAATTATGAAATTTAATTTGCTTCTTTCTTATATGTAGTTATCATGGTCAGGCTTTAAGTTTCTGATGCTTGACAACTAAGTAGTAAATAGACCCTTTGGACGCTCACTTCAGAAGCTCTATGTAAAGAGAGAACTTCTGAGAAACAAGGAATTTCAAGTGGAGTAGCCAGTGGATGACCACAGAGAATTTGCAATGTGTTCATCTGGAAAGGGTTCGTATAGGTTTAAACTATATATAGTAAAGCAGAAAGAAATAAAATAAAATTTCCTTTAAAGTATTTCAGTAAAGAGAAAAACACTGGCAGTTATTGAATCAGGGAAACGGGTCTATAGAAGCCTATGTATCTCCCTTACCTTTGACCAAGTTTGAAGTTTTCAGTAAGTGAAACATTGTAAAATATCATACTGCCTAGTCATAGTCCTAAAAGGCTCCACCAAGAAGTGGGGGGAAAGGTCCCTGCCAGATTTAACAACTAAAGTACAGAAATTAGTGTGGAGGTGCATGCCTTTATTCCCAGTACTCAGGAAGCAGAGGCAGGCAGATCTCTGTGAGTTCGAGACCAGCCTGGTCTACAAAGCGAGTCTAGGACAGCCAAGGCTACACAGAAACCCTGTCTCAAAAAACAAAAAAAAAAAAAGTACAAAAATTATGAAACTGGCATTTTTAGATCTATACTTTATATACAGCTGATCAAAATTTCATGTTGTTTAAGAAAAAACTGGTTGGAGACCATTCATTACATCTTATACCAAGTGATCTGTAATGCTTTATTCCAAAGCAACAAAATACATGTGCCTAAAAGATGTATAAAAGCAGGTGTCTCTTTTATTTTAAAAAAAAAAAAAAAAAAAAAAAAAAGGAAAGCTGTTCACAGTATATGCTTTCCATCTAAGACCTGTTAAAAATTCTCTTTCACTGGAGAAAACTACATGATAACAACACAGCTGGACAGAACCTCTGCAAATACTGCATAACAGAGGTGGGAACCGTTTCCAGCCAAAGGGATAAAACAGGAAAGCCGTGCATTCACAAGCCATTCAGGAACCTCATTCCAGAGCTACCTCTTGCTAAGCTCTTTTTTTTTTTTTTTCCTTCCAAAATACGTCATGTAACTGTCTGTCAAAATAACTCTTGCCTAGTCTACCTGCTCACACACTCCAGAGCTGCCGCCTCTCCTGGATCCCTCCTCAGTGGCAAGCTGCTCAGGAAGCACCTAGTGAACAGGTTCGCCCCTCTGCGCTTTCCTCTCTTCCTGGCAGGGCGCACTGCTGTCCATCGTCCATCGGGAGGAGTAATTAATGGGTTCATTATGTATGAAAGCGGCATCCCACCACTTGGCTGTCTGATTTGAATGGATCCTATCAGCGCTTCATTCATGTTCTGTGTCTGGGATGTGATAAAGCTGTTCTTCCTTTTGGATTTTCCCCTCACCGCTCAAGAAAGCAGTGCACTAGAGAGATGTATTAACAGAAGCACTAGAGGAAGAAAGGAAATTCTTAGCCCCTGAAGACAGGAGGCTGAAGGATGGAAAGTTGTTAAGGAGAAAGCCAAGGGAAGCAGAAGGTGCTGGAGAGCGTCCGTGCTTCTGGAACACACAACAGTGTTAAAGCAGCATGATTTGGGAACATTCAAGACTCTGAATTACAGGTAAACAGAACTTTTCCAGAGGGCGAACATCTTCAGGAGGATTTCTCACTGCTGAGACAGTCAATGAATTTTTAATAAATTCTGAGCACTGTGGTCAGATCAACAGCTATTATCTGATAAAGCCAAAATTCACCCTTTGATTTCCATGAGCCTATCCGAATGAGTCTTCACCTTGCGGCTACCTGTGCTAACTAATGCCATGGGATTACCGGGCCTCGGAGATGCTGCGGGAAATAAGACACAGGGGTGAAAGAGATCACCACAGCAAAGTCGAGGAGGCATTTCCAGCATGCGAGCTTACCATTCCTCGCTGAGCTTCAGCCAGCTCCTGCCAGGTAAGATTCAATTCTATAACATTAATTCATAGCTTGGCTGCTGAAATGAACGCTGATACTTCAGTGAGTGAGCCAAGAGATTTGAATTTCATGTGGTTCTCCCTGAAGCTTTATGCAGATTTAACCCTTCCGAGGTAAACACCTGTTAGCCACTCACAACTCTACAATAAAATGGCTTTCAAATCCCATTCATTTTTCACTGAATTTATCTTCATTTCTTAGAATTATAATTGTATTTAGTCACTTGAAAGCAATCTGCATGAGAAGCGTCCAAGATGCTGTCTCTGAGGCAGCCACTGAGGTCTTCACCATGCTTGCCAGAGAACTTGAAGGAAAGGCAGAATTCACAGGCATGGCTAGCAACATTTCTGTCAGTGTTTTTAAAATGCTCAGTGACTGACTTTAATTCTCAGCAAACCAAAAACACCTAAATTGTGATGCTGTCTCATTCACACAGAAGGAAACAACCTCTACTGAACACTTCCAGACGGGGAGATTTACCCCAAGGACAACAGGGCTATTTCTGTAGCAGAGCAAATGGGACATTTCAGAACAGAACGAAAAGAAGGACGGCCCATTCAAGCCTCACAAGTTTTCATCCAAGGCCGATGGTCCAAACTACAAAATGAAAGGACTAGTAAAGCCAGGAAGAACTTTAAAGGGTGGAGTACCGTGCAGAAAGTCTGCAGCACGCAATGCAGAGGGGGTTTCTAAAAAGCCTCTCTGTGTAAAAAACATCACAGAAAGGAACTGTCAGCCCTCCTTCACCTGGCAACATTTTAATTCCTTCCCTAAAACTTCACTAGTATGAAGCATTGTCATAAGTTCAACTGAAAAGTTAGGTTCAAAAATCTTACAAAAAACCCTAAATCAGTCATATTTCCATTAGCTTGAAAGGGTGGAGATAAGAAAAACAACAAAAGCACACCACACCTAACTACAAATATTAGCTAATCCAAGAAAAACCATCGAAAGTTGTTATTCTAAAAGCAAATGTGAGCACTGGGCGGGAGCTCCTCAGTCCACAGACCACTTGCCTGGCCTAAGCAGGGCCTGAGTCCCATCCAGGCACAAGCTAAAGGGAAGTAGGAAATTGTTTCCATTTCATCGAACTCCCTGTTTTCAGTTTTTAATTCAGATAGTGAGATACACCACCACCCCTCTTACTCTCTTCAAGACAAAGCACGAGTGGCCATAAACGCCACATATCTTTTGCATCTCAAGTCACTATAGACTCTCCCTTGTCATTTTCCAGCACCGGAGGAAAGCAGTAGTTTCAGTACAGATAGTGACTTGACTATCAACTTCACAGATGTGTTTCAGAAAAAAAGGGGGAAAGGCTATAAATTCTAAAGTTTCATTTATGTAACAGCAGAACTAAAATGTTGGCTTTTTGTCTGTTTTTTTTCTAACATATGAGATTTACCTGAATCCTTAAAGGTTCTTTTCATCTGTTCCCACCTTGCTTTACAGATTGTTTCAAAAATGTATATCAAGTGCAAGATGTCAGATAATGTTTCAAATCATAATTAAATAATTTAATTACCTAGATGAAATGGAGATTTCCAATATTGTGCTCATTTTGCTCCCAATAACTGGAAAGGAAGGGGATATAAAATAATATTCCTGACATTTTATACTTGCTGCTATGAGGAAAATTAACACCCCAGCTCTTGGGGACTTTGCTCCCTTCCATAGTTTATCCTCGATGACAATGGATGGGCAGACAGACACCAAATACCAACTCCCAAGTTAGCCTCTGACAGAAGCAGTCCCACTTTCTCTCTTATCTATAATAATCCATTCAGAAAGCTATGTCAGCATCAGCAACAGTTTCCAAAAAAGACATAAAAATTCAGAACAACCTACAATTACCAATGTACTAAAAAGCAAAAAAATGCCATTATCTTTGCATCTCATGGGTACAAATGGGTAAGCTTTTTTTTTTTTTTTTCCCTGTTTTACTATTTTTGAGACAGGGTTTCTCTGTGTAGCCTTGGCTGTCCTGGATCTCAGTCTGTGGACCAGGCTGGCCTCAAACCCCAAGATCTGCCTTTCTCTGGGAATGCTGCACCACGCCCAGCAGGTTTAGTTTTTCAGATAGTGGTGGTGGGGTCAGGGGATGGAGTGAGAAAGAAGAACAGAATAAAGAGAGACAGAGGCAGAGGTGGGGGCGTAGGCCATGCCACATATATAGAAGTTACAGCAAGCCCTGTGGAGTCAGACATCTCCTTCTACGTAAATGTGGGATTGAACTAAGGTTGCCAGGCTACATAGCAAATGCCTTTGCCCACTGACCATCTTGGCGGCCCCATGTAAGGGGTTTTAAAGTGAGTACCTTACGACTGAGTGCACTCATCAGAATTTTCCCTAGTATCAGAAGATTTAACAATTAATGAGCTTATGAATATTGGGGAACAGTCAATGATTAATAATTGTTTCTGAGACTCAGTAAGATATGGGGTAAATGTTTTGGCGATCATATCTTTATTAGTGACATCTATTATCATATATCTTAGATTCTGGCCATTTACATCATCCACATACTATAAGGTTCTTATTTAAACTGTAAGAAAAATAGCTTTATGGTCAAAATGAAGCTCTTCCACTGAGTGTCGCTGGTGTTATACCAGTCTTTAAAATAAAGTCATTTTACCTGAAATGACAAGCAACAAAAATGTTATTGTTTTGTCTGTATGTTAACTAGAAATGTATGTAAAATTCATGCTAATGTATTAGCATTTACCCAATCAAAAAGCCTTATTTTAAGTGCTTTAAGTATGTATCTGCTTATATACATTTATATAACTTTCTATTTTTTAATTTTTGAGAGACTTTTCCAATATTCTATAATGGTGGATGTCGTGTTCTGCTTAATTCAGTGGGTACTTCAGAGAGCTCAGCAGGAGTGTGCCGTGAGGCTCCTATTCTTTAAGGAGTACCTGAACGTGAGTGAGAATGTAACTCACCATGGACATTCTCCTCCTGTCCATCTTGTTCCTGCTGGGAGAGAATGATCTTTGGTTTGTGACATCACAGTCTACGACTGAGGAGTTGGCTGTTATCAGACGTGATTATACCCTTTCAGAGGAGCTAGGTGCAGAAGAGATGCAAGCACAGTCATTTCCAGTCACACCACTGAGACACCAGGGAGATCTGTGGCAGAAGCTGAATTAGGGAAAGAAAAAATCCTTTCACAGCTTCTGTCACTTTTCAGCATCGACTATGAAGGATAAAAGCACCACTTCACAGTTTACCTACCTAATAATTTGAAACATCATGGGGGTGTAAACTTCATGTTACCTAATTTCACAGATGAGGATGAAATGGGAAAGAAGGAAATTCTATTAAGCAAGCAGATATTAGTGGAGCAGAGTGAGAAAAGAAAGATTCAGGGGCAGCCAGTATAACTACAGACACCAATGCTACTCAAAGACTTGAGAAAAGCTGTCAGTATACCCTAAATGGAAAGGACAAAGACTCTCAATGAGAGAGTTCCAAGCATATATTCTGAAGTGAAGCCCAGGGTAATCAGTATGTGACATTCAAACTAGTATAGTAGTATGAGAGTGAGAAGAGGCCTAGTTAACACCCTCCTCCTAAGAAAACAAGAATTCATTAAGAGAGCATCTCCTTCATTACTAAAAATACTATGTTCTATAAAGTCCTTCAACATGAATTTGCGAAGATACAATAAAAATAACTCAGGAATTATAAGTCAGAGTTCAACAAAGGAAATAAAGACAAAAGCTCCTCTTACAAACATATATATATATATATATACACACACATATATATATACACACACATACACACACACACACACACACACACACACACACACACACACACACACGGACCATCGACCCTATTTTTATCAAATTGTCTGTAACTACAGCTAGCTTCAAAGGACAAGGCAGACAGAAAATTCCTCTACAGACACAGGTGTGGTTTCCTTTTAGACTAATAGAGCAATTGCCCCAACTAAAAATCCTAGTCATCTGTGACAGCCTCCTAGGTTCAGAGCACACACAAATATCCCATCCAAGCAATAACATCTCCGCACATGACTACAAGGCAAGCTCATCTTTTATGATTACACCTTCTGCTTGAGATAACAGAATATGAGAAGACTGTGAAAGCATTTAACTGCTCCTCAGAACTGACTAAATTACACTATATTATTGAAGAGTTGTTGGACAATCCTGACATCCTCTACTTGTCACATAACATGAAATATTAGTCAAATAATCCAAGAGTCCAGATCAATCAGAAAATGCTCTGAAGGCCTTGTTATGCAATGCCATGTTGTTGTTGTCATCGGAGCACGTGGGCCTTCCTACTTATCACTATAGAAACATAACATCGAATTCTGAGCTCTTGAAAGAGCAAAGCAAGAGACGATGCCCAGTTCAGTTACTCCAATGTAAACTTTGAACTTTCTGGAACAAGAATCCAAAGAAGCTGGCTGGTGCATGGTTAAAGTTTTAGTTTGAAGCAGGGCACTCCTCTAACAATCTCTCTTCTCTTGCATACTATCACGAGGACAGTTTTCTAGCTGTAGTAATTTTGGGGGAACTTGTAATGCCTAAAGAAAAGCCATCGTGCCTAAAAACTTCCTAAGCACCTTGATACTGCTTCTGCTATAACTCTGTTGGGTATGTTTGTCTTGTCTATGAAACTGCATTATTCATGGCTGATTGTCATGAAAATAATTTAATGATCATATTCACTGCTTATTTTCAAGTATGTTCAAAACTAGTTAATCAGTGGGTGTGCTCAATGAGTATGATAATATATTCTGCTACAATCTCAAGAATGGGCAGAAAAACAGTGGTCCTAACTACACTTCAGTCCTTCACTGGTAACAGGACAAATAGTTCAATCATAGCGGGGTCTCAGTGTGATGCCTTTCAGAGCACATGTCCTGAAATAAAAGCTATGTAGATGTAGAAGTCATACCCATTAAGGAAGTCATGATATTAGCAAATGAAAAATTAATATAGCATATTTGTCCCTTATATTTCTGTTCTACTTGACATATGGAAATCACATTTTTCCACCCTATGTTGAGATCCAGAACATCAATAGTCCCAAAGATTTCATTTGGTTTTGTTGTTTAAAAGGTGATTACAGGAAAGTGTGGGCAAACAGTTTGCATGGAAACTGAAGAAATAGAGCTATAGAGAAGGCTGAGCAGTTCAGACCACCTGCTGCTCTTCCAGAGGACAAGGATTTCATACCCAGCATCCACGGGGTGGATTACAACTCTCTGTAACTCCAGTTCCTGGGGATCTGATGCCCTCTCCTGGCCTCCTAGGGCACCAGGTGCAAATGCAGGCAAAATATTCATATATATAAAATGAAGTGAAATAAAACAAAATACAGAAACTGAAGAGATAGTAAAATCAGCTATCGGATGGTGAGAGCAGAAAAAAATGACAGCCTCAAAATCTTACATTTCTTTTCCTTTTCCCTTTAACATTTAGACTTTGCTCAAGTACCTAAGTCAAATCTTTCTGAGTTTGTGAGCCACAGCATCACCAGAACCTCAGGATTTCACGTCAGTTAAGTCTATTCCAACAGTGGTAGTTTCTGTGTAAGTAAGGGCAGTGGCAAAGCCCTGTGCTGTGATGAAACTGAAGGCAAGCAAAAGCTAGTATTACCACAGAACTCATCCCTGGGTGCTGGGGTAGAGTCAGCTGCAGTAAAGAAGTGATTGGATATGTGGTCTTCACCAAGTCTGTAGTTTAATGTCTGTATACACAGCTCAAGATTTTGAGTTTTGTCATACTGTGTTTTAGCAGTTACATTCAAGAAAGATCTTAGATCAAATGTAGATAGGGAAAGCATACAAAACTACATCTTCTGCAATAGAAAAGCTATAGTCTATTATTGGTTTTTGGGTTTTTTTGTTTGGTTGGTTGGTTTGGTTTTTTTGTTTGTTTGTTTGCCATCTCTCCCCTGTTCTTTCTGGGTACTTCCTAGAGTATAGTCATTGTAATTGTTCTGCCATCTAGAGGATTCACAAAGGTACTCTCTATTGTATATGGTTTTTATTCCAAACAGATATTGCCTAGGACTAGGGGACATTTTCTCATATGAGTCCTCTGAATCATTAGTATTTTCCAGCCTAAGAGGACACAGCCTGCAAACCAGCACTGCCAGATGGTTATTCTGTTGCCTCAACAATGATCAAGCAACCAAAACCTAGGAATCAAATGATTACAAGTTTATTTAGATAGCTATAATTTGGGATGGGTTAAATATGCTTGAAGTAAATAAAATAAACAAAAATCTCAGTAAGTTATAGTCAATCATAGAAATGAAACAGTGAGCTTTTGCCATAAAATGTTTCAGAATACAGTATGAGAAATCAAGAGAGAATGGTTGGAAATTCTGATAAGCAACACCCTTTCAAATACTCTTTCCTTAACATTTTGCCAGTCATTTTATTGTGGGCTCTGTAACTTTCCTGACTATGAAGGTAGTAAGACCAAGCCTGAGCACTTAAACCTGAGCGTCAGTGTAACTAAATATTGTAGCACATTATAGTAGATAAAATTAACTTTAAACAGACGTGGGAGGTAGGGGTAATCCTAGTACATAGGAAGCAGAGTCAGCCAGGGCTACATAGTGAGTTCTTGCGTATGTACAGTATCCTGTGTTTGAACCCCAGTACCTGCCGCTACCCCATCAGCAAGGAATGGCGGTCCACACCTGTAAGCCCAGCACAAAGGATATACAAATGGGAAGATAAGAAGTTCAAGGTTACCCTTGGTTGTAAAGCCCAAACCCTTGGGCTATATGAAATACTGTCAAAAACAAAAACAAAAACAAAAACAAAAACAAAAACAGAAAACAGAAATCTAACCTCACAGGCAAAAGAACATTTTGCATACTACATTGGCCTACTACTATACGACACTGTGCTCATTTCTGCCCAGGCTTCTCCAGCACTACTCTATTCACTAAGGAGTTGTCATAATTTCAAAGATAGTTTCCCTGGCCGAGGAGATGGTTCAATTAGTAAAGTGCTTGCTGGAAAAATTTAATTCAATCCCTATACCCACATTAACATTTTTTTAAATGCTTGACATGATGGCACTCACCTGTGAGACACTGAGGGGGCAACAGAGGATGATCCCTGAGGCTTATTGGCTAGACAGCCTAGTTTAATTGGTGAGCTCCAGCCCACTGAGAGACCCTTTCTCAAAATAAAGCAGTCAACACCCAAGTAACAACACCCTGGGCTGTCCTCTGGCCCCCACATGCATGCATTTATATTGTACATGCACACAAGTGCACCTTAACATGTACATGAACACACAAACACAGTTTCCAGAATAACCAATATCTCCATTTTCCAAAAGATGTATTTTAATGCAAGTTCTTGCGATTCTACTATATTTTATTTTAAACTATTCCAGACAGACAACCAATACCTGTGTAGTTACTACACGGCTTTAACTGTTGTGTTGCATTCTCTTGGTATCCTATGCTTTTATGGAGAAGCTATAAATAGACATGGGAAGAAAAGCTCCAGTGGCCAATACATTTTTATTCTGTAAGGTATTCTAAAAATACATTATGGGCTCCTTATAGTTTTATACGTATAAAGGTTTTTAAGAATCAGACTGACCTACTATAGCCATAAATACACAACCATCTTCGTTACCAACAAGTAGAAGTACCAAGAAATGAGAGAATTTTTAAAAATAAACATCTTTCCTGTCTCAGATTGCCAACTGAAGTAAATGCCCTGACAGTGGAATCACTTTCTCTTCTGGGCTCTCTCCTCTCACTTCTGAGCAAGGCTCTTGTGGTGTCATCTTCTATGGACAGAAGTGAAATAAGCAATATTACTAGATCTCTTGAAAGGAAAACCAACTCCCAGCAGATATTTCTTATACGGAAAATAGATGCCTAAAGTGGTCAAAACGATTGAGAAAAAAAGTGACTGCTGAATGCTCAGCCTTCTTGGATATCTATATCACCCTTTCAAGGCTCAGAGGACATCACAGGAGAGAGGGTGGAAAAAATGGAATGAGGAAGGGATGGATTGTTATGGAACACTGTCTTTCAGGAATGGCATGGCTGTTGAACCCATCTGTAAACTCATTGCATCTATGCTTTCCTGCACAAATCCCGCACGAGAATGGACCCATTAAGGTCTTGTCATGAGAGGGGAGGTACTCAATAGGCCCACCCTTCCCTGAAGATTTAGATGCTGGTGAGTGTAGCCTAGTGGGTAGAGAGCCAGCTTAGCATGCCAGATGGTCTGGGCTTCGTCTCCAGCACACCTAGACACACCTGAAATCCTAGACACTCAGAGGTTTAAGAAGCTGGAGGATCAGGACATGCAGCTTGTGCTAGACCTTAGTCAGCTACAGGCCCATCTACATCAGACCCCATCTCAAAAAACAAAACAAAACAAAAGTTACATCCATCTCTGAATAGTTACAGGTAGTTAGTGGTATCTAGTGGGGATGAGGTTCATGAGGCCCACTCTTCCCTGAGGATCTATGGGTAGTTAGTGACTGCTGAGTCGGGGGAAACATTTTCTTTAGTGATATAGCTGCTTGTAACGTGTTGCTCTAAATAACCCTTCACCCTTGCTCCTCTTAGCAACACTAATTAAACCCCTTAGGATACACACAAACACACACACACAAAGAAGAAAGAAATGAAAGAGTACAGGAAGGAAGAAAGTAAGGGAGGAAGGGAGGGAGGGAGGGAGGGAGGGATAAAACTCATGAAAGTATAAAGGAGACTAATTAGAAAAAGCAATCAGTGAGAGAAGGAGGACAGGAGAAGATAATGGGGGATGGTGAATAGGATCAAAATACATGTATATGCATATATGAAAATATCAATAAAATCCATTATTAAATCAATATGTATTCATAAAAATATCTATGTTCATGGTCACAACAGTATCAACTGTTTATGACATGGCTAATACTCTACTGAAAAAATAACTGTGGGCTGAGATGGGTTCTCAGGAGAACAAAGTGGAAAGCATCCATCTGCTCCCTCTTGGCACTCAGAAAACCCACCTTCTACCCTTTTAAGAAACAACTTGAACAGAAACACCACAGCTTCAACTCAAGGGAACACAAAAGCTCTACAACGGGCATAAGACCAGGAGTTTCCTTCAGGAAACAGCGCTGCGGATGTCCTGAAAGGTGATCATTGCCTGAGCCACCTCCACCTGATCCACACTTTCAAGCACGTGAAGACAAAACAGGATGAAGCAAATCCCCCATTGCTCATCACCTCCTCCCTTAGACATCACGCATCACAACACAGTCCAGCGTGCACATCCTCATTGTCTGTTAGGAGGCCAGGTCAGCATGCTTAGCTTTCAAATTGCTCATCATACCTCGGGGCCACAAGGAGCACAGCTGGCACCCTCTCTCTCCTTGGGACATTTTGAAACTATGGCATGCTTACTTGTCTCCTCAGAGACACTCCATACCCATGTCTGCGAAACTTTGAGTTTTGAAAGTCTTTGCCAACTTCTACCAAGATTTACTCCTACATCCTCGTGTGTACCACATTTCCACGATGGGATCGTGATGCAACTTAGTCCGCTCTGTAACACATGTACATTCATATTAGAAAGGAGTCTTTCAAACCCACTACTCCTATTTAAAATTATAAAGAGGCCAATGAAGGCGGCCATTGTGAAGAGGTGACACTCGTGTACTGGCAGGATTTCCGGAGCTCCCTCTGAGCATGCTCCTACTGTGGACAAGGATAAATCTAACATAGGCATAGGACTCTCAGTGGCCTGTTTTAAAAGAAAATAAAAGAGCATTTTAAAAGTGGAAATGAAACCTATACTGGACAAATTAGTTTGAAAAAAATGGAACTCTGAAAAAAAAAACATAATTGGTCATACCAGCAATACAAATATTTGAGAGGTCAAGGCAAAAGAATTACTTCAAGTTCTAGTGTAGCCTAGACTGCATAGTGAATTCCAGTCCAGCCTGGGCTACAAAGTAAAACTGTCTCAGAAAATAAAATAAAACAAAACTATGTGATTATATGCATGGGCGTATATATGTGCTTATAGAATTTTTATAGCTCACAACAAAGGATAAAACCACATAGGACTCAAGTTCAAATGGGTGTCTGCTGCCGTATAAAAACCGCACCGTCTGTGAAGCTACAAAGAAAAAAAAAATCTTCTTTGAGCATCTTATCGCCCACAAATACCTGTATGGCCCTGGGTTAAACAGCAACCTATATAAATGTCAGTTCTCCAATCTAAACAAATGAACATTTTGGCGAAAAGATGGCTAAGATTGTGCATGAGATGAATACTCTGTGACTCTTTGAAGAATGAGAGAAGAGGTACCAAAGGCTCAAAACACATGGACTTCACACAACAAAAGCATCCTGACCCCCTCGGAGATCTCAGAGGGCACAGGCAGGAAGGAGCAGGCGCTCGGTGCTCAAGAGGACCAGCTTATGCACTGGCACATCTTTCATCTGCTATTTCTTCTACCTACTTAACAGAAGAGCAGGGGAGATACAAGAGGCCAAAGAGTGGTACCAAAAGAATCCATTCAGAGCAATTGTTTCTCTAGCCGTGAACCACCATATGATGATGCTTCTTAACTGTCTATTCTCTAGTTTTCAAAACTAAATTCAACTCAGTTTTTCACTATGATCCCAAACTCCAAAGAAAAACAAGCATAAGGATGAAAATGAAGATGTAGGCTTCCTACCTGAACCAATGCTGCTTTTCGAAATGATCTCACAGTAAACTAGTGTGGCTCACAGCAGCCAGGGGGAGCAAAGATGAGGTAGACAGCAGTCAAACATGTTCAGCTAAAACACATTTAAGCTACGGCAGCAGTAAATTCTTATTTAGAAGCTACAGTGTTTAGCTGACAGGCATCTGCACTCCCAAACAGATTGGATTTCATATTGTTCTGTTAACAACATAACTTCCAAGATCATTCCATTGAGAATGCCTTAACTTAATGAGCCTAAACTAAGACAGCCTGCGCTAAAGTGGTTTCCCCATACCTGTGACCTCACTTACAGAAGGATGTTCTGATGTAGCTCCACACAGCCACACTCCAGAGGTAATATCATGCAACAACCTCTGGCTACAGGCAGCAAAACACACACTGAATATTTAACATATGGAGAAGAATTACTAGAAGTGCCCTGAGAGTACACAAAGCACAAACGGTCATGGGGAAGGCTGAACATCACAATAGGTAGTCAAGAAATCTATGGGCTGGAGAGATTGATGGCTCAGCAGTAAGAGCACCAGCTGCTCTTCCAGAGAACCTAGGTTCGGTTCCTAGCACCTATATGGAAGTATACACCCATCTGTGACTCCAGTTTCAAAGGATCTGGTGCCCTTTTCTGGCCTCCATGGACACTAGGCATATACATGGTACTTAGATCTAGCTCACCTAAAAAAAAAAAAAAAAATGACATGATGGGGCTGGAGAGATGGCTCAGAGGTTGAGAGCACTGCCTGCTCTTCCAAAGGTCCTGAGTTCGGTTCCCAGAAACCACATGATGACTCACAACCATCTACAATGAGATCTTGTGCCCTCTTTGGGCCTGTAGTCATTACATGCAGGCAGAACACTGTATACATAAAAAATAAATAAATGTTTAAAAACAAATGACATGATGAAAACCTTCAATCAAAAGGATTCCAACAACCCAGAGTTCAGAAATGCTTTAAAATAAGTACTTCTCATCTAAAAAAGGGAACCAGGCATGATGGAGCACATTTAATGCCAGGACTCAGAAGGGGCAGGAGGATACTACATAGCGAGTGTCAGGACAGCCAGGGCTACATAAAGAGAGCCTGTCTCAAAAACACCAAGAGAAGAGGAAAAAAAAAAAAGAATCAAGCTGGAAGCTACTGTGGCCACCTGTAGTCTCAGAGAGCTTGGGTGTAGCTACACACATCGTAGTTGCACATTGTCAGGCCTTGGCAGCAACGCCTCTTAAGCATCTCTCAAAATTGCCAGGGGGAGATAATTGAATATGAAAACTAAGAAGCAATGTGAAAAACAGTAAGAAAGGTGGCATCTTATCAATTTTCCGAAAAAAATAGGAAGCAGATGAATTTCGCTTGACTTTTGGCATGCATGGCTTATAACACATAATTATCTTTTTGCTTGAGTTAATAATTATCAGCAGTGAAGGAAAATTCATTTTGTATTGAAGCTCCAGAATGCCTCTGTCATAATAATCCAAGTCAAGGCTGAAATAAATCCACATTTCCCAGATTTTTCACTTTAAATGAAACAAGTAGTGAGAAATAATAATTTCTGGCTAGTGAGATGGCTCAGTGCTTATATAAAGAGCTTAATCTTTATAAAAATTTGCAATGAATCGTGACAGTATGAATAATCTTGCATAACAAATTAACTGCATAGAGTTGCAAATTGCTACATTGTGATGTTTGTCTCCATGGTGGAAATGCTATGGGAGTCAGGTTTGTGACGCCATCAGGCACCTGGGCTTCCTTGGCCTGCTGCTGTTCAGAGAATTGTAGACATTTTGGTTTAGAAAGAGAAGACTCCTCATAGATAACTGATTGCCTGGTTATTTCTTGAGTTCCTATTATTGAACATTTCCTGAAAATTCAGAGCGCCCAGCCTTTCTTTTCTCAAAATGTTGTTTAGTGTTTTCAAATGCTACTTACTATTGTAAGCTGAGCCATTTCCTCAGCCCCCATGGTGGCCTTTTTTAAAACAATAAGAGATCAGGCCTCTGAAAGTGTAAACAAGTCCCAGTTAAGTGGGTTTTTTGTTTGTTTGGTTGGTTGGTTTTTAGTAAGAGTTGCCTTGGTCATGGCGTCTCATCACAGCAACAGGACAGTGACTAAGACCAGCAGAGCATTGAAAAGAAGGTGCTGGTGTTGTTAGCGTAGAACATCCAGACTTGATGACGTGGCTAAGTAGACATTTGTCAACCTGAAGATTATCTGGAATATAAACCAAACCCCAAATATACTTATTAATTTTCTCTTACTAGAAATAGAAACAATCTAAATAAAATAGCACTCAACCTGAAAATGAACGTAAAGACTGTGCAGCCACAGCCATCGATTCTGTGACATTGCTCGGGGAATGGGACAAGAAAGAAGCACAATCGCCAAAAATGGTGAGAGTGAAAACAACAGCTGGTCTAGAGGAAAAAATGTACCAAGAAACCCGAGTACTGTTTTGGTGACTTTACTTTATCAGGGCATAATCTAGGAAAAGGGACAGATCAAAGTGGGTGAAAGCTGGGTATGTCAGGATATAATGATAAACGCACAAGCTTAGGTCTGGCACAACAGTTCAGGAAGTAAAGCTATTTTGCCACCAAGCCTGAAGGCCTGAGTTTAGTCCTGGGATTCAGACGGTGAAAGGAGAAAATCGATTCCAAGTTATTCTCTGGCCTCCACATGCTCATGGGTGTGCACACCCCAGTGGCACATAATAAATTAGTAGATATCATAAAAACATTTTTAGAGGCTTGAGACATGGCTCAGGGCTTCAGAGCACTAGCTGCTCTAGCACAGGACCTGGGTTCAGTTCCCAGCATCTACATAGATTCTCACAACCATCTGGAACTCCATTTCCAGGGCATCTGACACCCTTTTCTGGCCTCTGCAGGTACTTCATGTATGTGGTGCACATACGTGCATGCAGGCAAAACACCAATACACATAAAATACCAATAAAGTAAACCTTTTTAAAGTCTGTATTACAGACTTCAATATAACAGTAGCAGTGTTGAGCAAACTAGACAGCACTTCTGTAAATAAATGAAGATAAAACTAAAAACAGGTTCCAAACAAACCTCTCTGTTGAGACATAAACTGTCTATTAGACCATTAGTGACCATTAAGAACAAGATGTAAACAGATCCAACAGGTACACCTTAATAACCCATGAAATACTAGAAGATAAAGCCAAGCACAGGGCATTCAGATTAGCTCTCAATTTATGGTATTTAAGGTACTGAATCTGTTAAAAAAAAAAAAAAAAGAAAAGAAAAGAAAGGAAGGAAGGAAGAAGAAAAGAAAAAAATTATACAAACTTTAGCCTTAGTTAGCCCTGACCAACCTCCTAATAGTTTTCAAGGAAGATGACTTTTTTTTTTTTTAAAGGGAATTAAGGAAAACAAACCAAATCAAAAGGCAGAAAGAACAGAAGTGCCAAGGAGCAGAACTGAATCTCCAGTCTGGCTACCTGGTGAAACTGCTGGGTGACTTAAGATGACCAAGCCACACATGATCCACAAAAATATGCATATACTTGCATGGAGGAGGAGTAAAAAAGGACAGGCTTTAGCAAAGAGGAAATAATTCTATTTAATTTTTTTAAAAAAAGTGCCGGGCGGTGGTGGCACACGCTTTTAAATCCCAACACTTGGGAGACAGAGGCAGGTGGATCACGGTGAGTTTGAGGCCAGCCTGGTCTACAAAGTGAGTCCAGGACAGCCAAGGCTACACAGAGAAACCCTGTCTCAAATATTTTAATTTAATTTAATTTAATTTTAAAAAGGAAAAAACAAAACTTGAGAAGCACTAAATAAAGCTGAGAAGGCCCATGATGGTAACCCGAAGGGAGGAACAAAGAACCAATGGAAGTACTGGGGGCAGAGGTGCAAAAGGAAGCAGTGAAGAAACTCACAGACATCTACAGCATCCCTAAGCAAACAGGAGCCAAACGGTCACAAAGACAAAGAAGAGAAATGGAAATGAGGTCCGCTAAACACAGTTTCAGGGGAAGGAAGCAAAAGCTGATTGTGATGGAGCAAAGGATGCAGCTGGACCAGCAAACACTCAGGAACCTGCATCACAACAGCAGAAAACAAATGACTCTGGGGACCAGTAGTTTTGCAAACAAGTTCTAAGTCTTCAGCTACTCTTGTCTTCTGGAGTTCAAAAGAGGAAATCAGATCAGGCCTGCTTCTGTACTCCAATATAAGAAAAGCTGTTTTGTCATTGAGCTAACTTTTAAAAATGTCTACTTCTCCTTGTTTTGTTTTTTCTGATTACCCACACAACAAAAGATGGCTCCCTTACTAAACTGCCTTTGCAAGATGAAACTGTTTTAGTAGAAACTACATGCTATGTAAAAAGGCAGGGGCGGGGAGGATCAGATGAGACCATTCATTCCACTGCTTGGTGGAAAGAATGGCTCAGGGTTAGGAGAGCAGGCTACTATACTAGCATGAGTATCTTCTTTTCCCTTTCAGTCTAAATTGATGACATGGAGTGGGGAACCAAATATCATTAAATCTATAACTGCTCTCCAACAATTTCTACAGTTGCACTGAAAAAGATATGTAAAGGCTTCAAGTGAAAATACACATATAAATAACTCTATGGCCAAATCACATCATTTTCCTATTTTCACTAAAAATTAAACAGAGCTGACACACTCCCACCTATTTATTTTCTTCTACATTTATCTTCAGTCTTATCCTAGCTATTGTGCTCACACTGTCAACACACACAAATTCTGGCAATCAGTGACATCTTAAAGGGCACAGACAGTGCAAATTCTTAAAAATATTACTGTGAGTTAGAAGAACACTGTTTAAAACAAAAGCTAGTGGCCTGCTGATCTGGTTTCAATTCTTACAGAAAGAGCAACACCTGCAGACTCACAGTCCTGCCAAAAGGAGTACCACGTAGAACAAACCACACACCATCCCACGTCCTCCAGAAATAAAGATGTAGATGCTTCAGGCCATAGCTAGTACCTGTGTACATAAGATGATGAGTTCTACAGGAGTCTTCTATAGGGAGCCTTGTAAAATTTAAAAATGGAGAATAGATATAGACAATTTAAAGAATAATTACTTTATTCATCACTATTAAACTTACTATTAAGTAAGTAATAAACTTATTGAACCAGGGTGGGCATCGTCCGGGCACACAGAACACTGTAAACACCACAGGAGTGTCCAGGCCCACACACTTGTTGCATGCCTAACTAGCCATTGCCCCTCTTGTCCCTTCTAAACAACACAGTTAAATTTTCCTTGTGTCTGATCTTTTGAGATACAGTCTCACTATGTGGCCTAGACTAGCCTTGTACTGGTGACCCACCTATGTCAGGCGCCCAGGCACTGGATGACAGCTGATCACCAGCACATCTGGGCTCCGTGTTTCACAAGAACCACACTGAGACCTCCCATACGTATGCACTGTTTCTTTTGCTCTACATGATGTCTGAGAGGGTCACTCTCTTTGTCACTGAGAGGGTCACTCTCTTTGTGCATTCCTTTCACTACTAGTAAATATGTGAGTTGCTTCCATTTGAAAGACTCCTGAGAATCCATCTATAAAGTTCATGCACCTACACTAGAACTTTCTGGCAAGTCATCAAGGGGAGAACTGCTGGATCTTTAACTTCCCGGGGAAACAGAGTGAATACATCAACATAAGCAAACACCAAATGAGTGAAACTTAGTCCTCAGTCCTCACAGGTTAACAGCTGTACTAGGAAGTCCTCCCTAGAGATCATCCATAAACGCTCCTCCCTCAAAGCCTTTGCACTGGCTGGCTTTGCTGGGAATACTCTTCTGGATATATCCACAGTATATCCCTCACCTTCCTCAGGACTTTAGACAAATGGTATCTTCTCAGTGAGAACTTCTCTGACCACTCTATAAAGCCGCAACAGTCCTTTCCCACTGATTCCTACCCCATTGCCATGATTTAGCATATTAATTTATTTTTAAAAGAACAGTACTAAAAATCAGAAGCGCTTTAAGGAGCAGAGACTGTGTATCTGGAGGATACTCTTCATATTTTATGACCAGAGAATGAAATATAACTCGGTGGGAGACCAACACAGCTGCTCAGCAACTTGCAATGCAAGGCAGGCGGCTGTTCTCAGTATCATCCTGCAGCAGGAAGACAATACATCAACAGCAAGTGGAGAAGAGATACAAGAACACAGCAAAGACATGACAACTGAAATCTCCCAAGACAGAGATAATCAACCCCTGAGAAAAAAAGCAGTAAGCAGGCTACCAAAAAATAAGAGAGGATTGAACCATGTGCCTGCCTTTAAATTATCTAAATAAAATGCTAAATGAAATAACCAAAATCATAAGCCAATGTGTGTGTCTGCTGGGCTAGACTAGAATTTCAATTGAATTCAAGCATTCATGCAGTATCTCTTGTTGCCAGATACTCTTCAAATAATTAACAAACGACTGGCTGCATTAAACCTACATTCGGAATAGAAGCTAACTTAATTGCATTAGTTCAATTTTTTTCTCCAAGATCGTGTAGCCAAGTAGCTGATAAGAATTAACTAGCCATTTTCCCTCTATTTTCTTCCTCCTATCTTGAATAAAAAGTATGGAACTATAATTGCCCAAAGTGCAGGTAACAAACAAAAGTACTTAGCTGAGAGCTGACCAGTAAAATTTCTTAGGGTTTGAGTTCCTGACCAGTGAGAGTAGAATGCATTTGCACACTGGCACCTAAAGGAGTTGTGCAATATGCAGCACCAGTTCCCAGCACCAGACTCAATAGTGTGCTTCTCGCTCACAACTTAACACCCTGAGAATTGTTTCCTTCTCAGAACAGGTTTGTCAATTATTACTCTTATTCTAGTGCAGGCATTCAAAACTACAGGCACAGGCCAGCAGGAGAACTCGGTGTGTAAGGGTGCTTGCTGCCAAGCATGACAACTAAGTTCTGTCCCTAAGACCCGCATGACGGAATGAGAAAAGCAACTCCTGCAGGTGTTCCCCAGACCTCCACATGCATGTCATGGCACAAGCGCACACAAGCATTCACACACCCACACACTCAATAGAACATTTGAATGCCATTTCAAAGGTTAACAAAATGTCTGCGCAGTCTTCCCAGCGCTAAGCAGCAAGCACCAACTGGAACACACACCTGCAGAGCTCAGCAGGACACTGAAGTCCGTCCCCCGCTGGGATTCTCCACTTTCACCATCAGCTTCCTTTTCAGTATCTTGATATCGATCCCAGTTGGAGACGATCTTTCTTCTAGAAAAATGTCTTTGCTCATCATGCTCTTCTCCATAGGTCTCTGAATCACTGTCATCTTCCACCTGCAATCAGTAGAGGCAAATCAATAGGCAGGCAATGGAATCCCGACTCGAGAAGTCTTCACAGTAAAATAAGTAAAATAATAGTACATATGTATGACACTGAGTGACTTTGTAAACAAGGCTGGGATCCTAAGTAATATTTCCAGAGACCCTCACTATATCAGAGCATTATCTCAGCATAACTTTCCAATAAGTGATGAAAAGGAAATCGGGTACCTTCTGCCTGAACTACTCCCACGTAAATGGCTGTTTCATCTAGTATAAATAACTGAGGCTATAGGATTATTAAGACTTTAGAACCAGAACCTGGCAAGACAGCTCAGAGGTGGGAGGATAATGGCACTTGATACACAGGCCTGAGACACAAGTTCCATCCCTGAATCCCACATAAAGGTGGAAGGGGAAATCAACAAGTTATTCTCTGGCCTCTCTATGTGGGTGTGTGTACCATGGCACATCACACACACACACACACACACACACACACACACACACACACACGGGTAGGGGGAGAGAGAGGAAGGGAGGGGTTATGGGAAGGAAAAAGGTGTGAGTATCAGTACACAGTGAGGTCAGGGTTGATTCTCTTCCTCGCTGTGGGCTTTAGGGATTGGACTCAGGTCATCAAGCTTGTGTGGTAAAAGCTTTTACCCACTGAGCTTTCTCAATGGCTCGCATTTACCTTAATAAAATTAAGTCATCATTTTCTAGGTATACTATAGGATTTCTTACAATCTACAGTCTCTACATGCTTTCTTGTGATGCCCAAGAATGCCTCTGAGTTGCATTCTCATTAAAACACATTTGTGAGGTACGTTATGATGAATAATATGAACATTATGTAAGAGCAATAATAATAAATATAATAGGGTTGGGAAAATGGCTCAGTGGTTAAGAGCACTGGCTGCTGTTCCAAAGACTTGGGTTCAAATCCCAACACCCACATGACACCTCATAATCATCTATAACTCCAGTTCCAAGGGACGCAACACCCTCTTCTGCCCTCTGTAGATACTGTACGCATGTCGTGCCCAGACATACATGCAGGCAAAACATCGATACACATTTTTTTAAAAGAAATAAAATAAAGAAATTGAAAATATATGGTAGCAGAAGAGAGAAGAGAAATAAATCAAGCAGACTTAATGGGCTGGGGTGTGTCAGCAGCAGAAGGTCCCAGGTTCCATCCCTGGTGCATCAGCTCCTAACCCTACATTAAAGCTCTTTCAGTCTTATTGGTTCACAGTGTAAGGTTGAGAACATGTCTGTACTCTGATCCAAACAGTCTAGCCAAAGGAAATACTCACCACGAGAACAACTGAGGGAATGCAGAGGAGCATAAACAATGCTAGACATTTGACAATGTCATTAAGAATATTTACTATTGGGTGCATTGATATGGTGTCCAAAAGATTACAATATCCTTATCAAGGAAACAAAATTAGTGAAATATATTCAAGCCAACCATTTATACACAAGAGCTACATGTGAACGTTTATGTGTGTGCTGGCACACACTTGTAATTCCAACATCACCATGAATTGGAGGTAGCCTAGACTAGAGTAAGACCTGTGGACAGGTGATGGATTTGTGGAGATGAAGAGTCAGTTTTCTTTAAGGGTATGGCTCCTGGTGGGCTCATCATGCTCCTCTGGATGGCCACGCTATCAGGAGTGTAAGGCAGCACTGACTGGGGGAGAGAACCAGGGAAATGGAGGAGGATCTGGCAGGAGTAAGGATCAAAATCAAGAGGTGACTATGATCAAATACATTATGTGGAATTCTCAAAGAATTAAAGGTGTTTTTGTTGTTGGTTTGGTTTGGTTTGGTTTGGTTTTTGTTTTTGTTTTTGTTTTTTGTTTTTTTTTTAATTTTATTAATTTATTCTTGTTACATCTCAATGGTTATCCCATCCCTTGTATCCTCCCATTCTTCCCTCCCTCCCATTTGCCCCTTATTCCCTTCCCCTATGACTGTTCCTGAGAGGGATTACCTCCCCCTGTATATGCTCATAGGGTATCAAGTCTCTTCTCGGTGACCTGCTGTCCTTCCTCTGAGTGCCACCAGGTCTCCCCCTCCAGGGGACATAGTCAAATGTGAGGCACCAGAGTACATGAGAAAGTCATATCCCACTCTCCACTCAAGTGTGGAGACTGTCCTGTCCATTGGCTAGATCTGGGTAGGGGTTTAAAGTTTACTGCCTGTATTGTCCTTGGCTGTTGCCTTAGTTTCAGCGGGACCCCTTGGCCCAAATCTGCCTATCATAATGTTCTACTTGTAGGTTTCTAGGACCCACTGGATCCTTCTACTTTGCTATTCTCACATGGTTCTCTCATCTAGAGTCCCAATAGGATGTCCTCCCCTCTGTCCCAGTGAAGAATGGATAAAGAAACTGTGGTACATATACACTATGGAATACTACTCAGCTATTAAAAACAAGGAATTCCCGAAATTTGTGGATAAATGGATTGAGCTAGAAATGATCATAATGAGTGAGTTAACCCAGAAGCACAAAGACTCAAATGGTATATACTCACTTATATCTGCATACTAGCCCAAGGGGCATGTCCCATGAAAGCCTTCACTTACTTGGTTTTGGTTTTTTGAGACAGAGTTTCTTCTCTGTGTAGCCTTGGCTGTCCTGGACTCACTTTGTAAACCAGGCTGGCCTCGAACTCACAGCAATTCGCCTAATTTGCCTGCCTCTGCCTCCCAAGTGCTGGGATTAAAGGCATGCGCGAACACGCCTGGTGAATTGAAGTATTTTTTAAACACTTTACTAAAACAGAAACAGGACGTTTGTATTGTAGAAAATGATGAAGACAAAAACTAAGATAAATTTTAAAACCCACATTTGGGATATTAGTATAGTATACACAAAGACCTACATTTAAAATCCTCAGTACCACTTAGAAAAAGAAAACTTCCTTCTCATCACTGCAAATATAGTTCTTATTTCCTCGGAGGAAGAGATGAGATGAGAGCCACACCCAAGCTTTAAAAATACATGGCTGGGGCTGAGCCCTCAAATTTCTATCTAACTATCCCAAAGCCTAGGCTTGGAAACTTCTAGCCTCCATACAAACTAATCTTCTGTAAACCCAGACTTTGAAGGCTTCGGCTTTCAGCCTCTATCTGCTAACCTCGGGTTAGAATGTTTTCAGCTTCTGAGACTTACTGATGAATAAGCTCACTCTTTTCAGTTCCTTCTGAACTCTCACTGGCTGGTTCAACTCAGCTGCTGTCCAAGATGACTGATTAAACTGGCTTCTCACTGAATTGCTCTGCTTTTAAAAAAACTGCCTCAGAGGCTGGAGAGATGGCTAAGTGGTTAAGAGCAGCCACCTGCTCTTCTAGAGGTCCTGAGTTTAATTCCCAGTAACCACATGGTGGCTCACAACCATCTATAATGTGATCTGATGTCCTCTTCTGGCTTGCAGATGTACATGCAGACAGAACACTGTATACATAAAAAATAAATAAATCTTTAAAAAGAAAAAAACTGAAAAAACTGTCTCTGATCTCCACGAACTGAACTGCATGAGCTCAACTACACTCAATTGAACTGCACCAAACTGCACTGAACTGGAATGCACTCCCAAACTCTACTGTACTGCCTCCAAATGGTATTCCTGCACTGTACTCTACTCTGCCCTCTCTTGTATTCTACTCTGTGCTGCTCTTAAGTAGCTTCCCTTTCCTGTCAGTTCTGAGAGTTGAGCATATCCTATCTCTGACTCATTCTGTCAAATCTTTCTGATTTCTCTTTGTCTGTCCCAGCTAGGCATGGTGGCGCACACCTTTAGTCCCAGCACTAGGGAAGTCAGAGGCAGGCGTATCGCTGTGACTTCGAAGTCAGCATGGTCCACAAAGTGAGTCCAAAATAGCCAAGACTACACAGAGAAACCCTGTCTCAAAAAACCAATCAATCAATCAATCTTTGCCCCTCAATTAGACATCAGTGTTTGGGATTAAAGGTATCTGTATTCCAGCCAGAGGGATTAAAGGTGTGTCCTAAAGGCGTATCTATACTGCAACCAGATCATACAGACCTAGGTCTTTGGATGTGATCCCTTGCCAGAGCAGTCATGTTGCTGGATTAAGATTCCTTACACATCACCGAGAGAGTACTATAACACACATATTCCTAGTTCATTCCTCAGTTATATTTATACATTTTATTTCTGGTAACCAATTTTTATCAAGCCAGCGTGCTCTATCTCCCCATTTCAATACATTTCATTTTCTATACATGCACACACTATTGGAAGGGTTGGCTCTGTTCTGCTTCTGAGAGAACCGTATGCAGTTTGGGTTCTCAAATTTGTAGGCTTCAGCCTCCCAATCGCTGGCATCACAGGCATGTCCCACCACACCCAGGCCAGACTACTTCTAGCCCCACCCCTCCAAAACAAATTCCTTTAGAGCTTGGTTCTCACAGCAAGTCCCCAGTGTGTTCCATCTATGTGTTCTATGTTTCCACGTCCTACATCATTGGAAGCCAGCACAAGCACTCTTTATAATATGTCAATTTATTGACAAGGCCAGGCCAGGGAGCATGCAGAAGAGTCCATCTTCATTCTGGCTTCTTCCCCGTTTTTCTTAAATTACTTATAGATTTGTTTTTAATTTTCAACGTTACTTATGCTCACTCAAATACGTCTTGACTTTACAGTCCCTCAGTTGGCAGACAGATGGACACCCCAACACAATTAACAGTGTACTGACAGAAGGGTAGAGTGGCAGGCCTAACCAACTCAGAGTACAGCTGTGTCTTCATTTCTATTTTGGACATTTCTGTAATGTTACTTTGGTCATCAACCATTCAGCCAGCAAATTTCATGTTAATCATTAATTCTCACCTTAATGAAACTGCATAAAGTTTCCCAAAAGGATGGACTAAATTTGCCTTTCAAGATCTCTTTCAGCCCTCAAATATCACAAGCTTCATTATAAAAGAAAATGTCCATTTATATTAAAATCTAGAGATTACAAGTGTGGTCTGAAGCCTAGAGGCTGCCATTTCTGTAAAATTCTGAAGATCCAAAGATGCTGGCTGACTCAAGTTATTTAGAGAGTAAAATCTGCTACATTAAGTGGCTAATACCAGGGTCTGAGGGGAATTTGGGGGCTAGAACTCTAACTAAAACTGAGCAGGGTTTAGCATGGGAAGACCCAATATTCTCTTATTGTCCCATTGAGTAAGTTCAGAGAAGCTTCTCCAGTTAGCCTGAAATCTCTACGCAGCTAAAGCACATGGCAAAGTGTGTACTGAGCAAGATAATAATTCTGATGTAAAACGCAGCAAACACCTGAGAGACTGTTTCTGCAATTAAACAGACACTGAAAAAAAAGTCTGGAGACCTGGAAAGAACTAAGGACCCTGCAATTACCACCATTCAATAGTCATCGAGTGTTCATAACAGGCTGGCCTCCTGCAGATGAACGACTCCCTAATCTCAAATTAGAGGTGTCACCAAACAAGTTCTCATTGCTCCTATCCAAATGCAAGGGCCAGAGGGGACCCCAGCAGAGGAGAGTAAAAAGAAGAAATAAACCACCTTTGCAAGTGAGAACACTGGCAAATATGGTATTACATAAACAGGTGTTGTTTTTATATGGACATCATTTCAAAGCTAAACTAGTAATTTTCACTTTAATACATTGTACCTGGATGCCAGTCACTGGTTGCAGTGTTCACAAAGTAACAGAAACCCAATTAGTTGACTTATAATCAACGTATAACAGAGCTATCATCCTGCCCAATGGCAATACAAACAACAACAAAAATCCACTAGAACACACGGAGGGCCTCAGCTGACATGAGTGCTGTTTTACATGCATTTCTAGTAATAGGCAAGAGTCAACTTGACTTCACCTCCTCTACAGAATAGAGATGAAGAAAATCCTTCAATGGACAACTATGGAGGGCAGACAATCTAAAACTCTCCATCAGCTGGGTGTGGTGGTACATGCCTTCAATCCCAGCAACTCAGGAACAAAGAAGTCTAATCAAATTTCCACCAATACAGAATGGCATGGCAACACTTTTATTCTCAGAACATTAGAGCCAGCAGTTCTTTGTACACTAACACACAAACACAACCAGGAGACCAGGATTTGTCAAGGTCTCTGCCACTTTTAAACAGGCTCACTTGTTGCCCAACGTCTGGTAATATACCCTCTTTTCTATCTTAGACCCACACAGAATTATCCTTAAGGTTTCCGGTGAAAGTCTCAAGGCAATTCAGACTCTTAACATGTGCCCCCAAATTTTTTCAGCCATCACCCATTAACCCAGCTCAATGGCCTCCTCTATGTTTTAAAATAATTGTTGCTACAGCACCTGCTCCTGAAATAAAAATCTACTTGGAGAGACTAGAGAGATGGCTCAGCAGTTAAGAGCACTTGCTGCTCTTCCAGAGGATCCAGGCTTGGTTCCTCTGGCCGAGGTTTGGCTTCCAGTATCCACAGGCAGCTCTACCTGTAACTCCAGTTCCAGGGAATTCCGGGTCCTCTTGCGGCCTGTTAGCACCTGCATATGTATGTATGGTACACCACATAGTGTACCACATATACACTCAGGCATATGCACATACTTATAAAATAAGAAATAAATAAATCTTTAAAAAGAAAATCCATTTGGAGTCAAGACAAACAGTAGTGGTGTGTGTGTGTGTGTGTGTGTGTGTGTGTGTGTGTGTGTGTGTGTGTGTGTGTGTGTGTAATACCAATGCTTGAGACGCTGAACTAGCCAACCCCAGGTACATAGTAAGAGACCTTGCAAAAACAAAGAAACACCAGGGCCTAGTGGAAGACTCCTGTGGTCTCTGTCTCAAAATTAGAAGTAAAAAGAGCTTAGTGTATAGCTCAGGGACAGAACACTTACTGGCATGTGAGAGACCCTGAGTATAATACCAGGACCAGAAAAAGAAAGGGAAGGAAGGAAGAAAGGGAAGGAAGGAAGGAAGGAAGGAAGGAAGGAAGGAAGGAAGGAAGGGAAGGAGCAGAAGAGGAAAGGTGGAAATGGAAGTAAAACTTTTTTTCACCAGACCTTCCATGGCAAAGTCTCAACAACTAGGAGCTTAAAACAGAACTGCTTGCCCACAGTTGGATGGAGTGAGCATCTGAAAGGCAGGTGCTGGCTGGATTTTGAGAGGTTTTAGGGGAGCAGTGGCTCCATGGCTTCTGCCAGTTGCCAGTAATCCCTGGCCTTCGTTGGTTGATAGACATATCCTGTGCGCTCTCTCTCTCTCTCTCTCTCCCTCCCTCCCTCCCTCCCCCCCCTCTCTCTCTCACACACACACACATACACCACACACACACAAAGTGCACATGTACTTTCATACATATGTGTGCATACATATATGTGTCCCATCCTCTTTTAAGAAAACTAGTCGTGATAGATTAAAGTCCATTTTAGTTTATTACCTCATTTTTTCCTTACTATATCTATAAAAACCTATTCTCAAAGAAGGCCACACACTCACATAGCCACTATCCATAAAAATCATGTTACACTAACCAACCACGAGATAAGTCTGCAGAAGGCACTTATGGTCTATCTTCAAGCATCTCCTTCCTGCTACTCCATTTTTTGGCATGTGCTTTCTCTATCCTGTAGTCTATAGTCTTGTAAGTTCCCCCTTTCCCTTTCATACCACACTTCAATCAAAAGTATCTCCATGATATTTGTGGCTATGCTACAAAGTATAACCTGAGTCTTGTATAAAATATTTCTTGTTTTGTTTTGCTTTTTCGAGACAGGGTTTCTCTGTGTAGCCTTGACTATCCTGGACTCACTTTGTAGACCAGGCTGGCCTTGAACTCATAGCAATCTACCTGCCTCTGCTTCCCAAGTGCTGGGATTAAAGGTGTGTACCACCACACCTGGCCCTATAAAATATTTCTAACAGAGGTATTGATCCAGCTAGCAAACTTCATGAAGCCTGTAGCTCTGTTGGCTATAAACACTAGTGTCTTTGTGTACTTGTATGGGTGCACATTAGGGATGAGGTTTGTAATAAACATTTAGAATTCCTTCCTCTCCGGCAATTGTCAGTTCTCTTTCAAAACAATATCAGTTTTGCAAAAGACAAAAGGTTTGTTCTTAAACCAGTATAGTGTGGCATGATGTGACATAGTATGGTGTGGTGGTGCAAGCTTACACTCAGGAGGTCAGGGCAAAAGAACTGTTTGAGTCCAAGGGTTCAAGATCAACCTAGGCAACACAGTAAACCCCACATCTCAATTAATAATATTAATAATAGTATAAAGTTTGTTTCTTTTTCACACTCAGAGTTCTGAGCCACTACTTTTCTAAAGTCTTTTCCTATAAAACTTTTCCTACCTTAATTAAATCCACCTCCTTTCCAAATCCACCACTCAACGTACCTGTTGATAATTAACAAAAAAAAAAAAAAAAGCCTAAAAGGAGTGCTCAAGATGGAACAAAGCAAAGCAGTCCTGCCATCTGTCATTCACCCACCCTGCTCGAATACCACTGAGCAGCTCCCCTGAAGGCAGTGTCATCTCATCAGTGGCTCTGAATGATCTATCACTTAAGAATCTTCACAGAACATCCCTGTTGCCATGTAACTGTCAGTTCTAGTAAGATGCCAATTACCAAGGTAAGTGGCTTCAGGAAGCCTAAATTTCAACACTGTTTAAAAACTTGGTTCCCTGGCAACACTTGCAAAATAAGAACTGTAATGTCTTCTTGCAGTTCTTGTCTGTGTTGATACACTTCAGTCAATGCACGAAACAGCTTCAACAAAGCATTACTGTGGAGACAGAGTCTCACTAGGTAACCCAGGCTGACCCCAAACTCCAGATCCTTCTGCCCCAGGCTTCCCAAGTGCTGGGCTTACAGATAAACACTGCCATGCAATGTTTAGATTTTTTAAATGTATTTACTTTTTTACGTATTAGGGTTGAACCTCATGCTAGCTCAGTACCCTAATGCTGGGCTGTACTTACCACCTTACTGATAGTTTTCTTAGAGGCAGGCAGGGTTTCACTCAAGGCAGGCAGCCTTGAACTTGTGATGCTCTGGCCTAAGCCCTGAGTGGTTAAGATTACCAACCTGCATCACCTGGCTTGGCTGGATTCTTAATTTTTTTTTTTCAGTGCATTTGATTGGAGCTTCACTACTGGGTAATGTTGGGGGCAGGAGGAGTTGGGCGCTGTTGTTGTTGAGACAGAATCTTGCTATGTTGCCTAGGCTGGCCTCAAACTTAACAGCAATTCTCCTGAGAGCTGGGATTATAAATATATGCCACCACACCACACTTTCTTTTCTATTCTTAAAGGAGAATTTACTACTGGTGGCTTTACAAGTTTCTTCTACAATAAAAATCCAAAAAGGCAAAATGTAAATTAGGCTAAAGCAATACTGTTTCTCTTAGAATATCCATTTCCCATTGAATTCCCATTATTTCCCATTGGACTTTAGAAATGAAATGAGTCGAGGAGGGGCTTGTCCAAGGTCTTACAGACAGAAACAGAATAAAGTATCTTCAAGTGCAAATACTTCTCTTCACTGAGGAAAAAAAATCTCTATATGTGGTTGTTCATGCCTATAATCCCAACATTCAAAAACCTAGAAGAATCACTTCAAGTTCAAGGTCAGGTTGGGTTGCACAGTAAGTTGAAGGTTAACCTGTGGCTATAGAGTAAGGCCTTCTAGCAATCATTGAAACAGCCAGGATTCAAGTCACTCATAGGAAAATTATCAAAATAAATAAATAAATACCCCACAGCAAACTAAAACAGAAGTCAACTGTTGGCAAGTTATAGAAGGAAGGAAGCGGAGCTGGAGAGATGGCTCAGAGATTAGGAGCACCAGCCTGCTCTTCCAAAGGTCCTGAATTCAATTCCCAGTAACCACATGGTGGCTCACAACCATCTATAATGTGATCTGATGTCCTCTTCTAGTGTGCAGGTGTGCATGGAGGCAGAGCACTGTATAATAAATAAATAAATAAATAAATAAATAAATCTTTTTTAAAAAAAGAAGGAAGGGAGGGACGGAGGGAGGGAGGGAGGGTGGGAGGCAAATAAAACAGATGTGAGCTACAGTTCACTCAGCCTATTCTTGCTACAGTTTAACTCCACAAGTGTGCTAAGGGTCTCTGTCCTCACAGCACCTCAGGGCTCAGAGTGAGCCACAGTCTTGCTGTCCTTCCCTGGCACCTGCTCTGGCAAAGCTGTGTAACCGGATGTCCTTGGTATCTTTGTTGTTTTGTTTTGTTTCGAGACAGGGTTTCTCTGTGTAGCCTTGGCTGCCCTGGAATTGACTCAGTAAACCAGGTTGGCCTAGAACTCAGAGATCCGTCTGCCCCTCCCTCCCGAGTGCTGAGATTAAAGGCATACCCCACCCCCGCCCAGCTGGGTGTCTTCATGATTGGCCCGCCACAGCATTTGGATCCTTGATCAAATTATATTCATGTTCCCCTTGTGGCAAAAAGTCTTTAAGTGAAATTACTAACACCAAATTGCACAAAATTCAAATACAGTATCTACGTAACAGTTTCTCTCCTTTTGCTAAGGACTAACCTGCTGGCCTTCACATGCCAGGCAAGGACCCTCTTACTGAGCCCTGTCACACACTCCTTCACTGTCTTCTTAGACAAAGGTCAATCTAGCCAGCAAAGGCTGTTTGATTTGCCATTTCACACAAAAGAAAATGGATCTGCCAGTATTCTTGTCTTGCAAGGGCCTAACTCATGTGGTGACAGCCATATACACACACTTACCAAATGAGGAAGCACATTGTTACTATTATGTGGATCGCGCTTCTCAGCATGCGAAGCTCCTCTTCAGTTTCCCCTCCTTTGGTGGCAGGTGCATAAACACCTGTGTGTTCTGAGAGCTCTAGCTGCATTTGTTTTGTGTCAGGATCATTTCTTCAGCCAGAGCATCTACATGTGGCATTAATGAGAGAAAAAAGCAAGAGCTCACAGAATTCTTAGAAGTGGGCCCCAAAGCCCATAGAAATCAAACAGCAACTGCTGCACAAGCCATAGAGAGTTCAAGTGCAACTATTTTGTAAGTCAACGGAAAGCTGTTGTTTGTGTGAAGGATCATGCACGCATTATTCTTCAAGCTGACTTCTGCTACATGGGGCCTGGAGTTCAGAGGGTGCTTGCCTGACATACCCCTCTCCCCTTGCTCCTGAGCTTTAATTGAATGGCATCAAGGCTACACATTAGAACCACGCCCCTTCCTGTCCCTACTGGAGCCACAATGAAATAAATAATTGATAAATTAATTAATAAATAAACATATAAATAAGAAAAGGCACTTTTCTGTGGATTTCAAGAGACCATTTCTCCTACAACAGGACAGAGCCCTGCGATCTATGTCCCCCCTCTGCAGCTCTTTTCCAGTGTGACCTTTAGGAAGCTCTTGCAACATTAGGAAGGGAAATCTTTTAATTAAAAGAAAGGGCAGCAAAGACGTCCGAGGACAGGAGAAAGGTTTCACCTTGCATTAGAGAAAGGTGGATTTTCTCAAAGCTCCTGATCCAGCAGGACAAAATGCAAATCCCAGGATCAAGGTGGAGGGGAGGTAAGGGCTGGAATTTGAGCGATGGTACAGCATGCCTGGATACCCAAGTGTGGGGTTAGCAGTGCCAGCCAGTGCTGCACAGCCTCATTTTCTGCTTAAGTCTGAGCTTGCTGACCCCTGCTTTGCAGAAACCGAAAGCCACACTTAATTCCACAGTCCCTCGATCCCCACCAAAAATGCCCAAATAATCTTTTGGGGGCAAATTAAATTCTGGTGTTGCTTTCTTCTAACTATGAGGCTTGTGAACTTAAACTGTGTTCTAAACTCAAGAGGGAAGCCCTAGTTTGCTATCTATTGCTGTGATAGAGGCTATGGCCAAAAATAATCAGAGGAGGAAAGGGCAATGGCTGAAGAAAGCCAAGGCAGGCACTCAAGCAGACCAGGAACCAAAGAGACCATGAAGGAACCCTGCTTACTGACTTGCTTGCTTACCATAGCCATGGCTTGCACACGCTACCTTCTAATATGACCCAGGATCACCACCTACAAGTGGCACCACACACAGTGGGCTGGACCCTCCCATATGAATCATTAAGAAAATCACTAAGAAAATGTAGCAGACTTGCCTACAGGCCAATCTGATGGAAGGCATTTCTCAACTGATGCTCCCTCATTCCCAGTGACTCCAGCTTGCGTCAAGTTAGGGGGAAGAAAAAAAAAAGGCACTAGGAATAAAGCTGGAAAAGCTAAGATGAGTTAAGTTCTATTAGCACACAAGCTCTTGTTTTGGCAGAACAAAAACTAATGATTCTCCTGCCTCAGCCTTCTGAGTGCTGGGATTACAAGCATGTGCCACCACACCTGGGTAAACACATTCGTTAACATAAGTGTAGGACTGGAGAGATGGCTCAGTGGTTAAGAGGGTTAAGAGAGTATAATGCTTTTTACAGAGGACCTGAGCTCGGCTCCTGGCACCAAGTGAGGCAGCTCACATGTGCCTGTAACTAGCCCTAGGGTATCTGACACCCTCTCCTGGCCCCCACTGGCACCAGCACACACTTGGCATATACTCACACACATACACATAACAAAATAAATGTGTTTTTAAAGACATGGTAATTGGGCGAAATGAGACTTTTATGGCACAAAAAAAAGCCACTACATACGTATAGTCTATTTCTGCCATCCAGAAAATAAGAGCATACGCTAAATAAAAATCAATATATCAGAAGATGAAAAAAAAAAACTCAAAACAAGTTAACAACTTCCAAAGCCTGCTACTTCACATGGTATATTCTGTGGATATAAATTCTACTTTGATTTTGAGCCCCAATACACATTAATAAGCAAAATTGTACCAACACTCAGAAACATGGCAACACTCCAGACCTGGAGTTTACCATACGAGCCAGCTTCAGGAACCATTTCCATCTGGAAATGCCATGTTAAGGATAAAATATCCACCACCACATTAAACACACAGTTACCAACTAGTCAGTCTTGGCCTGGCATGCATGCTATTGACCAGGAAGAGAAAATGGCTCACATCTCTCAAAAGGAAAACACGACCATCAACAGAGTTTCCTCTGCAGGAATGGATAAAGCAAATCCGATCTGTTGTTTGTACTTTATTGCTAATTATCTCTCCACCTCCTCCTTAGGTCGGCTTGCTGTCTCTTATGAATAGTTACTAACTTACCTCAAAATGAGGTAAGGTGTAACCTTACCTAAGAAATTATTTCTGATTGGCTGATTAAAAGGCCTAAACCTGGGAAGGCAGAATGGGGTAGGTGTGGCCAAAGGTCGGGGTGAGGGTGGGGGTGGGGGAGGGGCTTTGAGGAGAGAAGGACCTGGGGAGGGAGAAGCAGACAGGTGTCTGGGGAAGAAGAAGGAAGCAGAACTGCCTCGATGGGCTAGCGTGGGAAGAGCACATGGCCGGATTGGCATGGATGCAGGGAAGTGACAAAGATGGAGAACATTAGCAAATATTTATGGAATTATGGATGGGAGGTAGCCCAGATAGAATTTATTAGAGCAGATGCCATGATATGGGGCTTGGGAAATAAAGATAGCTTAGGGGGTAATTAATATCTGCCATGCCCCAGGTAATATAAGGCTAGTCTAAGATATATCAGGTGTCTGTGCCTTTACTGATTGTGAAAGTGGGTTAGATAATACCGCCGTTATAATTATAAGCCTAATAATAAACCTTATTAGGCCATACAGCAACAGGTGGGGAAAGCTCAGCATTTATGTACTTGAAGGAAAAGGTATTTGAGTAACATGGGACCATGTACAAATAATATACACAATGCAAACTTTTTTAAAACCCACTTCCCCTGTAAAACAAAGGGAGGAGAAACAACAAAGAGAATGGTGCTGAGAATGCTTATTTTTCAGATCGTCCCAATAGCTGGTGGTAGCTAGGGATTCAGGAAGCATCATATTGAGTAGTGAAGATCCTGGGCAATAAGGAGCTTTCCCTGCTGTGCTTTGCCTGTGGCCTGGGAAGCTGGTCAAGTTACTGTCATTTGCAAAACAACGTACTACTTGCCCCACCTGCTGTTCACAGCTAAAATTGTGCTTTGGTTGCCACTTCCACTCAGCTGAGAGCAAGCACAGTTCTAGGCAGGGGATGATATCTCGGGTGGGCCTGGATGTCTTTCCTGTGCTGAGGATGGAAGCCAGGCCCTTTGGGCATGCCAGGTCCATGCTCTCACAGGGAGCTACATCTCCTACTCTGGGCCTGATGTTCTCTGTTCATTGTTTTGGAGCTGGAAAGCAGCTTTGGAGGTGGAGTTAACACAACTTGCATTTGACGAGGAAGTCAATTACTCTTTATCTGATTATGCTAAAAGACACAATTTTTTTTTCCTGGTACTGTTTGGTTTGGTTTGTTTGGTTTTCTTCTGTGTAGGACATCTGTTTAGAGGAAGGCAACATATTTTGTAACCCTCCTCACACAGTGACCAGATTCCTATTGGGTGCGGTATAAACAGAGGAGTCATTCTTCAGGCCCCTTGCTCTGAGCGCACCCCAATTTACAGATTTGCTTTCGTGGGGAGAGTGGTGCCTACTAGATTGAAGGCACTTGCCTATATCCCAGCCCCTGAGGCAAGAGGATCAAGAGGAAAAGGCCATCTCAAGCTACACTAGCACGTCCCAGGACAGCCTGGGATGCAGAGTAAGAGACCTTTCTCCATACAAAGAGGGAAAAAAGAAAACCCTTTAACCAGAGCTTTTGTTGAAGTGCTGTTGCACCACACTTCTAAGTAATCCACCCTCCAGAATGTGCAAAGTACTGACTGAATCTAACATTTACGCAACCACAGAAAAGCATGAGGTTGAATGAACAGATATAAACCGTAACAACACAATTCTAGATGTCCAGAGAATTGCAAACATACATGAAATTCACACAGCACATTTTGAGTATTCACTAGCTGCACAGTTTTACTTTCCTCAGTCACAAATGATAATGATCCATTCACATCAGAGAACATTATAGGTCTCTATACACAGTGACTGTGGGTCTCACAGAATACACATCAACCAACAACGTCTCTCCAGGTTAGTGACTTGATTTGATAAATACAAAAACTAGAGGAATCATAGAGCTGGTGATCTAAAATATGAATCTGATACAAGTCTTGTCATCCTAATTACTCTTTAAGTTAATAAAATGCCTGTTACTACTCAGAAACCCTGACACCAGGGCGATGGAGACAGGAGAATTGAAAATTCAAGGCCAATCTGCCCTATGTGAGACCCTGATTCAAAAAAAAAAAAAAATTACATAGAAAATGAAAAGCAACTATTAATCAATTCTCAAGTATAAATTATATTACCCGAGATAAAGTTATGAAGGAAATATGAGAAGAAAATACAAGTTTAAAAGTATAAGGAACAGTTGAAACTAGCCTGTAACTACTGTGTAACTTCTGATAGCCAGCCTCCCATTCTGGGTTCTGATAATGTGTACAATACCACAGCTGGAGTTTATGGGGTGCTGGGGACCAAACCCAGGGCCTCATGCATGCTAGACAAACACTCAAGCAACAGAGCCACATCCTTGGCCCTTAATATGTTTCCCTGCTCTGTTTCAATTAACAAAAAAGCACAGAGTATATTAGTAACTGTGTATTTTCAAAGTATCTGACCCGTTTGACTTTAAAATATATTATATATAAATATATAGACACAGTATTATGTATGGTCTTCTCAGAATAAGTAAAACCATTTGAGGATCAATTATCTGTATAGATTATGGAAATATGTAGGTGAAATGATGGCCAGTGGGAAAATACACCTCAAAACAGCACACTGTTAACAAGAACAGACACACCAGGACACTTAATGTCTGCACGATGGCTCACAGTGACAAGAAAGGATGTCACTGCCCTTTCCTCACAATGCAGGCCAATCTATGTAATCCTAAAGCAATTTCCTTTTGGGCCACTTTAGCACGTTCAGCTTCTAGCCGGCCAGCTTCAGGCTTTCTCAACAGTGGGAAACACTCCTGGAGGCTGTTGAGTCTTGAGTTTAATAAGCTTATGGTCTTGCTGGATGTCACGATGCCAGTGACCCACTTCAGCCTCAGGGACGGAACAAGCCTTAGCTACCTGACATGACACCAGATCAGGCTCTCTGAGTCTGAGCTTCAAAATCAGATGCTCCCTTTCTATAGAGCGTAAGAATCTCAGCAGTTGCTAGTAGTGTCTGCTACTCAAGCCAGGGATTAGTTACAAAGCAAAAAAAAAAAAAAAAAAAAAAAAAAAAGTCAAAATAAATAAATTTTAAATATATATGCCTTTAAAGTTCTACTTTTCTAATGAAATTATTAACAGCTCTCTCACTTTTTATTGAAATATAAGTAATCAAAAGGTGACCAGACTAGGAATGGTAGCACAGGCCTGTAGTCCCAACCACTTGAAAGGCTGAGGCAAGAGAACCACTGTGTGTTGGGGGGGGGCAGGGGGAATAGGGGGTGTTAAAGGCCAGCCTGGGCTACATAGACTTTGTCTCACTTCTTTTAAGTGAATATAGACATATACATCTGCCATATAAATATAGATAAGGAAGACAAAGGTCTGCTAACATTCAAAAAACTAAACTTGTTACCAGTATCACCATCACGATGGTGTAATCATATATAAACACGAGGGAAAAAACATTACTCAATAGTCTGTCTCTGTCTCTCTGTCTCTGTCTCTGTCTCTGTCTCTCTCTCTGTCTGTGTGTGTGTGTGTGTGCATACATGTGTGAGTGTGTATTTCTGTATTCAAGTGTATCTGCTTGCCTTGTATGCTTGTGAAAGTCAGAAAACATTGGGTATCTTCCTCCATTGCTTTTGGCCTTATTTACTTCAGGTACAGTCTCACTGAACCTGGAGCTCAGCTAGGCTGGCAGCCAGCAAGCTCTAACAGTCAGTCCTCCTCCTGTCTCTGCGCCATCCACACAGTGCTGGGTGACAGGTACAGGCTGCAGGGCCCGGCTTTTTACACAGGTGTTGGGAATGTGGACTCGGGTCCTTAAGCTTGCTCAGCAAGAGATTCTACTACCGAGCCACCCCTTTTCAATCACACCAGGAGCTCGCAGCAGTAATCAAAAGAGCAGGCCTGGAGCCGACAGACCTGGGTGGAAGCCAGGCTCAGTGATAAACCAGTCATTTAACCATAACTGTGAGAGGCCTAGCTGCACCTTGCTGTGAAAAATCTCATAACTCAGTGTTAAATAGATATTAACTTCTTACTATTATATGAAGGAAAAAGGAAGAAAAAAATCCCACGGACTGCTAACAGGCCTTAACTTCCTCTCTATTAACAACCCATCAGAACAACAAACAGTAAAAATAAGACAAACACTTTGCCTTTCACCCTTTTATTTAGTACAAAACTAAAATCTCGGCCAGGATGTGTTGGTGACAGCAGAGGCAGTGCCCACCTTTAGTCTCAGCATTTGGGAGGCAGAGGCAGGAGGATCTCTGTGAGTTGAGGCCAGCTTGGTTGACATAGTAAGCTCCAGGCGAGCCAGGATGACTCAGTGAGTAACAGGCCAGCCAGGGTTACATAGTAAAACCCCAAAGTCTCAGCGAGAGTGAAAATGCAAAAGAAGTAAGCGCACCCAAACAGAAAAGGAGGGGGCTATGCTACTCCTTCTTGCAGATGACATTAATTATGTATATTTTATATATTATAACTATATAATTATACAGATTATATAAATATATATAAAACAATATACCAAAAAACACTAAAACTGATAAATTCAGAAAGGTTACAGACCACAAAATTAACTTGGTGAAGAGTAAGTGGAAAAACCAATACCAACAAAAAATTTAAATGAAATATATGTGACTAAATTTAACCAAAGAAGTAATTGATATCCGCAACGATAATTGCAAACATCGATGAAAGCAACTGGAGAAGACATGGAGAACGAGATCTCACACAGCTTCCCTTGTTCCTGGATGGAAGAACTAATGCCTGCGAGTGCCCATGATGCCCAGAGTGATCCACAGATTGAGTGCAATGCCCACAGCATAGCCAGACAGTCTTTAATGGAGTAGAACAGTCACTCCTACCTAAAAATATGCATGAATCTGTAAAAGACTCTGAATATCTTAAGCAAAGAAACAAAAGTTAAGCCTTACAATGTCAGACCTCAAAACACACTACAAAGAAAAAGGTACTAGGCTAAACTGTACAGTACTGGTACAAAAACAACAGGTGGCTTAAATGTGGTTCAATAACATGCACTCTGGCCCACATTCAGTCCTGCCACCAAAAAGGATCAAGTGAGGGGGCTGATGAAACGGAATAAAAAAACCCAGGGATACATGCACATATTCTACCCAAAAGAAATAAACTATATACAAAATCAACTCCAAATAAATCATACTTAAATATAAAACCTGAAACTTTGAAAATATATATATTTTTAAAAATCACGTAAAACGCTTCAGAACATTGCTGTGGGCAAAGCTTCCTTTGGTTATGACCTCAAAAGTCCAAACAACAAACACAACCTTAACAGATGGGACCACATGAAAAAAGTTACTTCGACGAAAGAGACAACCAACAGAGTGTGAGAACAGCCTACAGAAGGAAAGAAATGCTTACAAGCTGTTGACTCTGTGGAAGATGATCCTGTAAAACATATAGCCTCCCCAAACTACTCAAATGCAAATAGTACAAGATAGGTGAATGACCTGAATAGACATTTCTCCAAAGAGGGTACACAAAGGACCAGTAAAGGTATGAAATGGAAGCTCACTGTCACTAATCACCAAAAGCATGAGAACAAACTACTTCCCTGAAAGTATCTAGAAACTTCTCAATGAATGCAAAAAACAATAACAACAACAAGCAAACCCCACAATGAGAGATCACCTTTAATCCCAGCACTCTGGAGGCCGAAACAGGCAGCTCTCTGAGTGCAAGGCCTTCCTGGTCTACACAGTAAATCCCAGGCCAGCCAAAGCTACCTAGTGAGACTCTGTCTCAAAAAAAGCAAAAATAAACAAACAAACAACACCAAAAAAGATGTCAGAATAAAACCTGGGCACTCCTGTGATGCCAGCACCTGAGAGACAGAGGCAGGATGAGTTTGAGTTCCAGGCTGAGCTATATGGTAATATTATCTCTCAGCAAACAAATAGTTAAATGGAAAAAATAGAGCCAGATGTGGTGAAGCACCTGTGTAATCCCAAACCTTAGAAGTGGAGTCAGGAAGATCTTGAGTTAAGGCAAGCACGAGCTACATAGTGAGATCCTGTCTAGAAGAGGAGGAGGAGAAAGGGGGGAGTGAAAGGAGGGGGGAGGGGGAGGAGGAGGGAGAGGAGGAGGGGGAGGAGAAAGAGGAGGAGGAGGAGGAATTCAAAGAATAACAATGGCTAGCAAGGATTCAGAGACAGGAACTCTCATATGCTGTGGCAACATCAATTACTATAGCATTGCAGAAAGCAGTATGGCTGTTCGTCAAAAAATAAAAACTGGAACAACCAGTAAAGATTCCACAAGCCGGGGCTGGAGAGATGGCTCAGAGGTTAAGAGCACCGCCTGCTCTTCTAGAGGTCCTGAGATCAATTCCCAGCAACCACAGGGTGGCTCACAACCATCTACAGTGTGATCTGATGCCCTCTTCTGGCCCGCAGGTGTACATGCAGGCAGAGCACTGTGTGTGTAATAAATAAATCTTAAAAAAAAAAAAAAGACTGCCCAAGCCTATTACTAGATACATATTCAAAGGAACTGGAGGCAGTATGAATAAGAAACAGTTGCATTTTTGTGTTTATTTATTTTTATTTGTGCATGCGCGCACGCGCACATATGCCCTTAGAGGGAGTTACGAGCACTTGCTGCTATTCTAGAGAACACAGCTGTCTTTAACCTGGGCTCCAAGGATCTGATGCCTTCTTCTGGCCTCTGCTGGCACTGTACTTATGTGCACAAACACATACACACTCACACACAGAAATACACACATACACATATTTTTTTAAAAAACAGGTCTCTTTTCAAAAGAAGAGACTATATAAACACAAAGGATTATTTTGAGCCTTATTCAGAATATCAGAATGAAATTGTCAGCAGAAAAAATTAACAGAACTGTCCTTTATCCTTTATTCCTAGCACTCGGGAGGCAGAGGCAGGCAGATCGCTGTGAGTTCCAGGCCAGCCTGGTCTACAAAGCGAGTCCAGGACAGCCAAGGCTAACACAGAGAGACCCAGTCTCGAAAAACAAACAAAAAATAGAACTAAAGGATAGTATATTAAGTTAAATAATCTCGTACACAAAGACAAATACTGTATTTTCTCATTTATGTTGAAACTAAATGGTTGCTTTTTTAAAAATATGGAATAGTGCCGGGCGCGGTGGCGCACACCTTTGATCCCAGCACTAGGGAGGCAGAGGCAGGCGGATCTTTGGGAGTTCGAGGCCAGCCTGGTCTACAAAGTGAGTCCAGGCCAGCCAGGGCTATTACAGAGAAACCGTGAGTCGAATGTTGCTCTCAGAGAGACTAAATACGAACCTGAAGAGTGGGAAGGATCTTAGAGATCACCAATCCAACCCAAAATAAAGGTATAACTTCCCCCATGTCCCTCCATCCAGATGCGGGTGACAACAGAGACCTAGGCAATGTTGGGATGGGATAATGGAAACTGGACAGAGAGACACTTCTCCGGGACCGCGCCGCGAGGAGTAACTTCAGTGACAGCCGGGCTGAAACCCGGACACCAGATGTGGCCATCAGTCTCCATCAGAGAACCGCACCAAGGCGCCAGCAAACCCTCCGGCCGGAAGGAGCCAGGGGCTGCGCGTGCACCGTCCACGCGCCCGCGCCCACCCCCAACCGGGGCTCCGTCCCGCGCAGGCGCCGTGGCTCGCTCTCCCTGCACGCCGCACCCCGCACCGCTTACCCGCGTGCTGGCTCTGCCGCCCCGGCCTCCCGGCTCCCGGCGGCCGCCTCGCGGGGCGCCGCCTCCTCCTCGGCCTCCGCGGAAGCCCCGGCCTCGGCCCCGCCGGCCGCCTCCGTCCCCGCAGCCTCCTCTCGCCAGCGCCGCCGGGGCCCCGGGCCGCTCTCGTTCCCGTTCCGCTCCGGGCCGCTCCCGGCCTCCCCGCCGCCCGCGGCCGCCCCGAGCCCCTCGCTCAGCCTGCATGAGGCCGCCTGCCGAGCTGAGCGCGCGAGCCGCCGCCCAGAGCGCAGGCCCCACCGGAAGCGGCCGAGCGCGGGCCCCAGTGATCGGGGTGCGGGGCCGGGCGCGAGGCGGGGACCGCCGGAGGGATCTGTAATAAAAGCACGCCGCCGCCGAGAAGTCGCTTTTGTGTGATAGTTCTTAATTCACACGGGTATTTGCATAACATAAAGCCCGAGGCATCCAGTGAGTTTTTTAGTTAACCTCCCAATTTAAAGAAGAATACCGTTCTAAAATCAGGATTTAGAAGAGAGGGAAAAAAATCAGAAATTAGAGTCTAGGGTGAGTCCACGTGTCAGTTGGGGTCATGAGCCCAGGTGGATGGAGGGCAGAGTGGGAAAGTGGAAAGACTCTCGGAGTTACTTTGTAGAGTAGGCTGACCTCAGACTCACAGAGATCCGCCTGCCTCTGAAAAATCTTTAAAAGAACTTGTAAACGTAATTGCTGCAATTAACATTCACTGAGCGCTTGATTCCCATAGGTTACCCTTATTTTGCAATGCGGTAACACCCTTAGGTTAACTCACCTAGCAAGACTTGGCTAGACATTGACAGTGTTCAAAGACAAGAAACAAGAAAGTTAGTTCCTGAGTTCAATTCCCAGCAACCACTTGGTGGCTCATAACTATCTTCGATGAGATCTGGTGCCCTCTTCTGGCTCTGCCGTACAGGTACGCGAGCAGGCACTGTATACATAATAAGTAAATAAATCTTTTTTTAAAAAAAGGAAGGAAGGAAGGAAGGAAGGAAGGTCGGACTTGGAGATATAGCTCTGTAAAGAGTGCCAAATTCTTCTTTGGCGCTGTTAAAATAAAAGGAGGAAGAGGAAGGAAAAAGGAGAAGAAGAAGGGGAAGACCAGAGTCAGGTCCATCTCTTGAGTTGAAGACCAGTCTGGTCTACAGCCTGAGTTCAAGGACAGCAAGGGCTATACAAAGAACCTGTCTGAAAAGCAAACCAAAAACAAACAGAAAAAAAAATTTTTTTAATTAAAGAAGTGTCCCTTTCATCCCCAGACTTTTATGACCCTTCCTAATAGCCACACAGTGCTTCTAATTGTGTGCAGAACTGTGTGCAAGCAATACTGGGTCCACAACTTACAAGACTGGCCCCACCCCAAAGTCCTGAACTCACACAGAAGGTAATTATATAAACAGATGATTCTGCTCCAGTGAGCTCAATACAGTTCAAGACTAAAGCTAAAAGTAGGCTTTTCATGAGAGGTAAGCGTGCGCGTGCACACACACACACACACACACACACACACACACACACAAACACACACACCCTAATGACTGAACTGAAATTGGCCCATCTAACAGGTAGGAGGGAGTAGGGGAACCCACAAAGATGAGGGAACCCCTGAAGGTTTGTCAGCTTGAAAGATACACAGTCTTTAGAAATTGCCATCCCTTGCAGGGCACTTAAAAGTCACCAGTCACCGTATACTGTAGATCCCTTCATCTGAACTCAGCAGGTCTAAGACGTGAACTAGTACACTTGGTTTTCGGGGCCCCGGTGGCGGGGGAGCAGCACTTGGGAGGCAGAGGCAGGAGAATCTATGTGAGTTCAAGACCAGCTTGGTCTTGCTCTGCAGAGCAAGTTCCAAGACAGCCATGGCTACACAGAGAAACCCTGTCTCCAAAACCAGGAAAACAAAGCAAAAACAAAATATTCTGTATTTGGAACCCAGGTGGAAAGCACAGACGATGGAGTGAAGAGAGGGCACAGCTGGGAACAGCCTGAGTGTGTGCCCCTAGGTGAGGACAGGCAAATGCCTGGGGCTCATGAACAGCCATCCTAGCCGAATCTATGAGGTCCAGGTTCTGATGGCGACCTTAGCTTTCTGTTGCTGTCATAAACACCACGAGCGAAATCAGCTGGGGAAGGAAAGAGTTTATTCCCTCTTCTGCTTTACAGTCCGTCATCAAGGGAGGCCAAAGCAGGAGCTAAAGGGAGGAAGAAGCTCGAAGTGGAAACTGTGGAGGAATGCTGCTTACTGATTTGTTTCCAGCTTCAATGCCAGCTACCTTTTTTATATTATTTTGTTTTATGGGGGGTGGTTGTCTCTGCATGTATTCTGTGCACCACATGAGTACCTGGTACCCACAGACACCAGAAGACAGCTTTGGATTCCCTGGATACTGTGAGCTACCTTCTGGATGCTAATAATAACCAAATCTTGGTCTTCTCCTAGAGCAACACGTGGTCTTCGCCACTAAGCCATCTCTGTAGCCCCTAGGCTACATTCCATGTCCTATGCAGGCCAGCCCCAAGGATTTTACTCCTCACAATGGGCTGAACTTGGCCATCCCACATCGACCAGCAATCTAGAAAGTGCCCCCACAGACAGGCCCTCATGCCAATCTGATGAAGGTGATTCCTCAGTTGAGGGTCCTCCTTCCCTGGGGTGTTACCCAAGATTAGCCATCTCAATGAGAGGCCTTGTCTGAAAACCATTAACAAAGTGATCTTGTATAGTTTGTAATGCTTCTGACTTCTAGATAAATAAGTCGAAAACAAAGAAGCAAAATGAGTCCAGGCCAGTAGTGTCTTTGTGACCTGCTTTTGCCTTTATTGTGGCCACATTTACCTGTAAGCACAGCTTCATTTTTTTGTTGTTGTTGTTGAATTTTAGTTGGTTTTCATTAAATAGTCATTTCATCGTGTGCATGCTGTCAAATTTATCTGGAACCTATTGAAAAGAAGCTTAGTAGTCCCTTTTCATTTTACAATTATGAACTGCAGTTTAATAATATTTCCCATATATGCAAATAAGTTTGTAATAGTTTCTTTACAAGAATTTTTTTTTTCAAAATGTTCTTTCAAAAGTTAAAAAGGTACTAGGTGTGGTAGGGCATGCCTGTAATCCCAGCACTCGGGAGGCAAAGGCAGGTGGATCTCTGTGAGTTCGAGGCCAGCCTGGTCTACAAAGGGAGTCCAGGACAGCCGGGGTTACACAGAGAAACCCTGTCTCAGAAAAAAGAAAGAGGTGGAGAGTGATGAGCAATTGAGGCAGACCCCAAAGTCAACTGCTGTCCTCCATACTTACCCCTCATAAACACTCAAACATACATGTACCAACCACACCGCACACACAAAAGAAAACACAAATGTTAAATATTTTTATGGTCATACAGCTAGTAATTAATGGAATGATTCAAACCTAGGGCTGTCTGGCTTTAAAGTCTGCATAGCTCTTGAGAAATCAATCTGTAAAAGAGATTTAGGTTCTAGTCAGACACATAAAATCACTAGGAAAGGTCAGGCCATAATTGTCAGGATATGAATGGAAATTGTCAGGCTATGAATAGAGATGAGAGCCAAGAAGACAGCTGGGAAATGGGAATTTAGAATTTTACATCCAAATGTAAACGGGGAAGTCAGGACCTGAGAATTGGTGGTGATATCCACATTTATTGCTTGAGTAGACAGACCACCAATGCCATTAATAAAGAGAGAATCAAAGGTTCGGGAGGAGCATGCATCAGGGCAGGCTATCCAAGCCACACTATTTTAACACATATTTAATTATACTCACCCTTATTGCTCTTTCCTGTCCCCTAATAATAAATAGTATTTTTAACATTGCATTCTGATTTTTTTGTTATCTCATTGCCATAACAGTTAACATTTTGTCAGTAGACACTATTTTTCTGACACAGTGCATTTATTTTTTTTAATCATTTCTGTGCCTTCCTTTTATTTAAATTTTTATCCTTCCTATTTGGTGAAATAGCTAGATAGAGATAGATTCTTCATATGCACCTTTGAAATTCAGAATGCCAGCCGACTCAGCATTATGTGTTTGGCCCTAGTCTGAGCTCTCAAATTTAGTGACCCATTTCACCATAAAAACCAAGGACAGGGGCTGGAGTGATGGCTCAGTGGCTAAGAGCACTGTCTGCTCTTCTGGAGGTTCTGAGTTCAATTCCCAGCAACCACATGGTGGCTCACAACCATCTTAACCCTATAATCCCCTCTTCTGGCATGCAGGTATACATGTAGATAGAGCACTCATATACATAAATATAAATTAAAAAAAAAAAGCTAAGGACAGACTGCAATTCATGCTGCTCACATATTCATGAGCCATCCACTGGAGCATGGTTCACCAAGCAGCGGCCACACCCTTAAAGAAAACTGACTCCTAGGACATCAGTGGTCAACAGCTCCTCAGGTACAAGTAGGGGCTCAGGAGCCTCTTCCCATCTTCAGGCTGGAATGTTGACTGGCCTGATCTTGCACGGGTCTTGTGCAGGCAAACACACCGCTGTGAGCTCATGGCTGCAGAAGCCTTGCATGTTCAGGAGACACAGTCTGAGTCACCCTCCAGCCCCCACCACACCCACCTCTGGCTCTTAGAATCTTTCCACCCCTCCCAGTTTTATTGTTATAAAAGGAAATCCATTCGTTATGCAGTCATTTTCAAAATGTGGACAAGCAACATAGTGATACTTGTTGAAATGCAAAGTCCTAAGCCTCCTTGCAGCAAGAACTCTGAGGACGAGGCCTAGGGTTCTGTTTTAGTAAATTTGCTCGTGACTGTGATACATATTCAAGTTCAGCCATCTCTCTCAGGTAACACTTGGGCATTCATATAAACCTCACAAGAAAACTTCATAATTCCTAGTCCAAGACCATGGAGCTTATAACTTCTCATTACTTAAAAAACAAAATGTTATGATAGCTTGTCCTCTCTCTCTAGCTCTGAACTCACAGAGATCCACCTGCCTCTGCATCCCAGGTGCTTGGACAAAAGTCATGCACCAACACATGCTGGCTGTGTTAGTTCTAAAACAAATCATTAACCCCCCCCCCTGCAAATACAAACCTCATAGAATGCCTTCCTGTAAAGGCAGACTTTTAAAATAGTTTAGCTGCTTTCTTATATTTGGTATAGTTAAAAAAGAAAACTGGAAAAAGATTGGTAGGATTTATCAGGGGAAAAAATCTGCTCTTCTTATGTTTTCATTTGAAACAGCATCTCAGTAATTTGTACAGGAGAGCCTTCTGCTGGCTCTGTAGTCCAGGCAAGCCTTGAATTGTTCATCCTTCTATCTAAGCCTCCCCGGTACCTGGGATCACAGGCCTGCACCACCAAGCCTGCCTCTTCTTTTTTTGTGTATTTTAAGCATCTGCATACCACTGAGGGGTACTCACAGCTTACAGAGGGAGAGAACTGGCAGGAGCTATGCTTTAAGCCCCCAGTTCCTGCCCGGCGTGCTGGAGATGAAGGAACAGGCAAAGCCTATTCCGGAATGATGGAATGTTAAGGGGCTTCAAGGGCTGGGCTCAGCGATAGCAAAACCCTCAAAATTGATGGAGCCTATCCCTAAAATACACAGTATAGATTTCTACCTCTTTTCGGCCCCATTCTAAGCTGTTGAACAGGCTTTCTATGTCTTAAAATCAAGGTTATCAGAAGATAAGTTTCTCCCCTGCTGTTGTTACTAAACACCGCAGTTAGTAGCGGTACCCATACATTCCACCTTTCCTCAGGATACTATTGTGGGGCCTCCCCTCCAGTCCCAGACACTTACTTCTATTACCATATTAGGTCCTATGCCAGCTCACTTACCTGGAGACAGCTCTCCAGAAATTCTTTCATGCACTCCCATATATCAGCGATTACATTCTAATGTACCATCCTCATTAGTATAAAAACATAATTTCCACTTTCTTTTAAAAATATGAAAAAGCCAAGCTAGAGAGATGGCTCAGTGATTAAAAGAACTGGCTGCTCTTCTAGAAGAGGGCCATGATTTCATTCCCAGCATCCACAGGGTGGCTCACACCTAGCTGGTACTCCAGTCCTTAAGGGATTTGACTCCCTCTTCTGGCCTCCAGAGGGCATTGCATGCTCACAGGAACCTGGTCCACAGACATCCACGCTGGCGTAGTCACCAGAGCTCAGCTTCCTCCCACTCTTCCACAAGGCTTTCCGACCATCACACACACACACACACACACACACACACACACACACACACACACACTTACCAAAATGCATTCTGATCTCCTTGGAACTAAACTCAGGCTCAAGTGTCAATCCTAATCTTTCTAGACTTATCAGCCATTCTTGATGAAGTGTGTCGCTGTCTCAACATGTTTTCTTCCTGTGTTGCTTATACAAAAACATGTTTTCATTAGGATGCAAAGATGAATACATAGTCCTTGCTTTTGTTTCTGTTGGAAAGAGTTTGCTAACTGTCAAGGAATTCTGGGCTTTCAGATTCTTCCATAAATCAATTTGCAGCAGTACTTTTTATGACATGGCATACATAGAAAAAAATGATATATTTATTGATTTACATTCAGAATTTTAGACTCACCGAGATAGGAACAATGTTTTCTTCAAGGTTGCCAAATTCAAATAACCAAAACACTAAGAATGTAACATTTTTTATAAATCCTGTTTGCTTCATGGTTCTTCTTGCTGTATGTAGTTTATTGTATTTATGTGTAATAATATAAATGTACATGTAAAAAAAAGAAAAATAATAATAAAAAAGAAAAATGATATAGTCCTAAAAGTCTGGGAATGCCACAAAAAAAAACAGAAGGGAAAGGAGCCCCCATCACCACCCCAGGTCTGGGGGCTTCACACACACACATCCAATGGCTCTCCTCAAATGTAAACAGTCTCACAGGCTTTCCTGTCCTACAACAACTATGAACCCATTTAATATTCTCAGGAATTGACTGTTCTGTCCCAAGAATTTGACCTGAAGGCTCAACTTTCTTCCTGGATGCTCTTTAATGCCAAACAAGATTAAGTCTCTTGTTCATGCGCTAGAGCATCACTTTTATGCTCCCAGGCAGTCAGCACACTGGTAAACAGTGCTTTTAAAGTCTGTCAGTTAAAAGTCTTGCTCCAGATACTATCGCTTCAGAGACAACAAGGAGTCATCTCTGAATTGAAAGAACTTTGTACTGTGTTTCTTCTCCTCCAGTCAAAAGAAGTTAGATGGGGTTACTTAAAAAGAGCCACCTTAAAAACAAAACAAAATCCAATATGTCATTGGCCAGGCAGTGGTGGCGCGCGCCGTTAATCCCAGCGCTCGGGAGGCAGAGGCACGCGGACCTCTGTGAGTCTAAGACCAGCCTGGTCTACAGAGCTAGTTCCAGAACAGCCAGAGCAAAGAAACCTTATCTCCAACAAACAAACAAAAACAACAAAACAAACAAACAAACAGATATGTCAAAAACTTTGTTCTTCACACATCCCTCCAGTAGTAGCTCTTCTTGACATTTAACCCATTGGGAGCATATTTTTAAACCTGCTGCTTCCAGCCGCTACATCCGGTTTTCATTTCCAGTTTATATCGCGAGCATTCAAGTCTGTCACACCCACACCCCGCTTTTATCCTATACCCCACAACCCACCCTTCATTTCCCTACCTTCATTCTCCTGTCCCGAACCCCACCCACCCTCAATCCTCCTTCCTTCATCCTCCACCCTCTCTTCATCCTCTCTCCCTTATCTTCTCAAGCCCCTTTTAAAGATTGCCACAAGAGGGCAGCAGTTTCACACATAAGAAAGATGCTCAGGCATTGAGGCTTGTTTAAAAAAAAAAAAAAAAACTTTGGGTAATACACTAAAAAAAAAAAATAAGATAAAAGAGGACACAAAGTTGAGTGGGTAGAGAAGGGGCAATACATTTTTAAAAGAATGATGATTAGAATCTAGAGCTATCTATAGGAATGGTTTCAGTGGCAGGAGGCAATGGCAATGAGGCTTAAAAATAACCAAAATTCATTTTTCACTTGTATAAAAACGGTAGAGAATTTTTCATGAAAAAAAATTTAATTGAAAATGTTTATGGTTAAATTCCAATACTTGTTCATTAATCAGAAAAAACTGCAATAATAAAACTGTATATGTATATTATTATACTATTATCCAATGCATTATCCTATAATGTTACCCAAAATTTATTTTGCCTTTTACCTTATACATACCTTAACTATTTCTTTTTTTTTAAAGATTTATTTATTATGTATACAGTATGCATCAGATCACATTATAGATGGTTGTGAGCCACCATGTGGTTGCTGGGAACTGAACTCAGGACCTCTGGAAGGGCAGTCAGTGCTCTTAACCTCTGAGCCATCTTTCCAGGCCCCACCTTAACTATTTCAACACCAACAACACTAACAATCATTTTGATAATGAATTTAGTAATTTCCTAAAAGAGAAAAAAAAGGCTCAACAATTCAGCATCTTGCTCTGTGTTTATGATATTCTGTTTCCAATGATGAACCCTGGATGAAAAAGAAAATCATGCAGCAGTGTGATGAATGGATCTGACCTGTTTATGTCTCTTCCAGATACTGGCCAAGAAGAGAGGAGGCCAAACAGAGGGCAGCTCCAAACCTCAGACTACATCTGAATGTAACTTCTTGAACCAAGATGGAAGGGGAGTCTTACCACAATGAAACCACGGCCAATGGCACCCCAGTAAACCACCAGGCTTTGGAACGCCATGGGCTGTGGGAAGTCATCACTATTGCAGCCGTGACGGCTGTGGTCAGCCTGATGACCATAGTGGGCAATGTCTTGGTCATGATCTCCTTCAAAGTCAACAGTCAGCTCAAGACAGTTAACAACTATTACCTGCTCAGCTTGGCCTGTGCAGACCTCATCATCGGCACCTTCTCCATGAACCTCTACACGACCTACATCCTCATGGGACGCTGGGTTCTGGGTAGTCTGGCTTGTGACCTTTGGCTTGCACTAGACTATGTCGCCAGCAACGCTTCTGTCATGAACCTTCTGGTGATTAGCTTTGACCGTTACTTTTCCATCACAAGACCACTGACATACCGGGCCAAGCGTACCCCAAAGAGAGCTGGCATCATGATCGGCTTGGCCTGGCTGGTCTCCTTCATCCTCTGGGCGCCAGCCATCCTCTGCTGGCAGTACTTGGTCGGGAAACGGACAGTTCCACCGGATGAATGCCAGATCCAGTTCCTCTCCGAGCCCACCATCACCTTCGGCACTGCCATCGCTGCCTTCTACATCCCCGTCTCCGTCATGACCATACTCTACTGTCGCATCTACCGGGAAACTGAGAAGCGAACCAAGGACCTGGCTGACCTCCAAGGTTCCGATTCTGTGGCAGAAGCCAAGAAGAGAAAGCCGGCTCACAGGACCCTGCTCAGATCTTTCTTTAGCTGCCCTAGACCCAGCATGGCCCAGAGGGAAAGAAATCAGGCCTCCTGGTCATCCTCCCGCAGAAGCACCTCAACAACAGGAAAGCCAACCCAGGCCACCGGCCTAAGTGCTGACTGGGACAAATCTGAGCAGGTCACTAACTGTAGTAGCTACCCCTCCTCAGAAGATGAAGCCAAGCCCACCCCTGACCCTGTCTTCCAAGTGGTCTATAAGAGTGAAGCTAAGGAAAGCCCGGGGAAGGAATTCAACACCCAAGAGACCAAGGAAACGTTCGTGAACTCTCAGAATGAAAACAGTGACTATGATGCTCCCAAATACTTCTTGTCTCCGACTGCTGCTCACAGACTCAAGAGTCAGAAGTGTGTTGCCTATAAGTTCCGATTGGTGGTAAAAGCTGATGGGACCCAGGAGACTAACAATGGCTGCCGCAAGGTGAAAATAATGCCCTGTTCCTTCCCAATGTCCAAAGATCCTTCAACAAAAAGCTTGGATCCCAACCTCAGCCATCAAATGACCAAACGGAAGAGAATGGTCCTAGTCAAAGAGAGGAAAGCAGCCCAGACCCTGAGTGCTATTCTCCTGGCCTTCATCCTCACGTGGACCCCTTATAACATCATGGTCCTGGTTTCCACCTTCTGTGACAAGTGTGTCCCTGTCAGCCTGTGGCACTTGGGTTACTGGCTGTGCTATGTCAACAGCACAATCAATCCCATCTGCTATGCTCTCTGCAACAGAACCTTCAGGAAGACCTTTAAGCTGCTGCTCCTCTGCCGATGGAAAAAGAAAAAAGTGGAAGAGAAATTGTATTGGCAAGGGAACAGCAAGCTACCCTGAAAAGTTAGCAAGTCCCCTCAAGAGAATAGTGACCACGGTGTGGTTTGCTTGTTTGAAAGAATGCCGTCCACGCTCTGAGACCCTGAAGGCTTGTCAAGCTCGGGGTCTGTTGTCAAATGAAGAGTCACCCATGCTGCTGCCCATGTGAAGTGAGCCTTGTCTGTTACCAAAGCCACCTGATGCCACTAGGGTTTGCCGGTGAAGCAGAGAGATAGACTGAGGAGCCCTTCTCTGGAAAAACACCTGAGTCATTGTGGACAGGGACTTCAGGAACTGATCTGTGAGGAACAGTAGGGGCCAGGTGGAAATATCCCCCTGTGGCATTCTGTCCTAGAGTATGTGAATATGTCTGTGTCTATATGAAATTGTCTTATACCAGCGAGAATCGGGAGGGTGTAAGCCAGGGTCACCTCTGGGTAAAAGTGATATTCAACTGGTTTCTAAGAATATCACTCTTGGTAATTTAGTCAGCATCTGTTATGCTGCTAACCTGTGCTTTGTACTGTGGCATGTTTTTTCCGTTTGTACACAGAATGATGCTCTTACTCTTTCTTTCATTACTATGACAACTCGTGTACCCAGTGAAACCATGGTGATTCCCAAAACCCATCATTTTCTCAGAATCCTGAGTCAAGAAGGACGTTGACATGAGCACACTTGCACACTTGGTCTTCTAGAAGGACCTTTATTCTGCTACTAATGATGATCAGGTTTCCATACACAGTTATTTTCCATGTTTCACCAATGGGTAAATATTTCTCTAAACAAATACTGTGTATCATTTTTTTGGTGCCCATTCTAAGTCACTTATTAAATATGCTGTATTCTCAGAAGAAACTGATTGCATGACAGCCCTGCCCAGTAAGGCTGCTTCCAAGATAGTTAATGAGAGTTCTTCTCTGTTGTTTTCAGGGGCGTTGCTTTCTAATCTCTTGTCAAGACAAACCAGACACAAAATGTGGGAAACAAGCTGGGTGTGGTGGAACATATCTGTGATCCCAGCACTCTGGGAGGCAGAGGCAGGAGGATCTCTGTGAGTTTGAGGCCAGGCTGGTCTACACAGTGAATCCAGGATGGCGAAGGCTACCCAGAGAAGCCCTGTCTCAAAAAATCCTAAAAAAAAAAAAAAAAAAAAAAAAAAAAAAAAAAAAAAAAAAAAAAAATGTGGAAAGTAAATATGACTCCTTCCATGCTTTCCACCTCATCCAGATACCTAACTCACACCCAGACATGTGCAGATAGTTATAGTGATATAAAAACAAAAGATATCAATGTACACTTGTACGCTACAATTATTTTAAAACTGAGTTTAACTCCCCAAGTGGAGCAGTGCCAAGTCAGAGAGTGCTTGCTTAGGAAGTTCAAAGCCCTGCGTTTGAGTTTTACAACCTGAGGTGGGAGGGATTGAACCTAAGATGCTTCTTTGATGATTCTGAAAATAAATACATGCACAGAAAAAAATTAAAGCTGTAAAATAATAAGTAAAATGAGTGAAAAAATCCACAATAAAAGCAGTGCAGTGGTATGTGAACAGCTGACAGACAGAAGCGCCTGTCGGAAACTTTATATTTAAATCTGCTCATATCATTTGACTCTGTGTTAAAAAAAAATATTCTGTACGCTTCAGCTGGGTGTGGCAGAACATACCTGTAGTCCTAGTACTTGGATAGTGGAGGCAGCTTTGTCTCTAGCAAGATCCTCCTTCAAAAAGGAAGGGGGAAAAAAAAATCAGGATTTCATTTCACTCTCTGGAGGCCAGCTCTCTTTCAACCTCATTTTCTAAATGATAGAAAAAAGAATTGGCCTGATTTCCTGTGGATTAGATGTGTACCCAGGTTCTTCCTTGGACTCTGGAAGAACAGAGTTCCAAGCCAAGGAAGTTTCAGATTGGAGGACTCCTGGGCAGGACAAGGCTAGTCCACCCAGGCCTCTATCCTAAGCCTGCAGAGACTGATGTTGAGAAGAAACGTGTCTGATGCATCATAGTGTGGAGCTCTGTGAAGGGCAGGTTGACACCTGCCAAGGATTTAGGAGAAAATGCTAATTGGCTCAAATCTGTGAGGCAGAGGTTCCCAGGCCTACGTGATACCAGAAGGGTGTGACTTTACTTGAAAACCTGCTCTACCAGCTTGAGACACACGTGATTCTTTAAGGCCTTGGCTCCTGGCGGAATTGGAAATCTCCCCGTGAAAATGGCAGTTTAACCCTCTACTGGGCATTCATCATTCACAATAGAGGGATAAGCCAGTTAACCGCAAAGCAACCCAGAACTGGGATGGGGGAGCCACATGTATGGAGCACTCCACCATCCTAAAGAATCAGCCTTTTAAGTTTATCTTTTGTGAAACTGATCTTAATAATCGATTTTGGAAAGTAGCCGGGTTTACAGAGGTATGTGTGCTCAGAGATGAGCTTGTCCGCAAACTACCAGAGGAAACTAAAGTTCCAAGAGTCAGGGCCTTGAGTAGGGCCTTCAGAATGCAGAGATTCAACTTATTGTAAACCACAGGGGCTGGGTAAATGGGTGGGAGGGGCTAGGTGAATGGGTGGGAGGGGCGCAAGCTGACCAGATCCCAGGCATGCTGGGCCCCAGTCTCCGTAATAAACTATGTCCAGCTTTAACTAGTCATTTATTGGATATCTGTTGATAGCAATGTGGTTTGTTTGTCCTTTGCTGTGAATTTAGTGAGAAGTCCCGGAATCTTGGTCATCATTCCAGTTTCGGTTAAACAAAGCACTTTGTCAACATGCCTCTGCTTTGCTCCTCCGGTGAGCATCCTCTGAGGAAAATGCGGTCTGTTCATTGTAATTGTGAGACCTGTACCTACACCCCCGAGTTGGGGTCTACAGCTGTTTACTGTAAATATCCAAATCACAGAAAAGCATACTGTACTTGTGGTGTTCTGGCTACTAAAGAAACTGAACCACACAGTGATTCCATGAAGTGTTAAAACTGGAGAGTGTTCTCTGCTTAGCATGAGGGATCCATCTGTATCAGGGTCCTACCCAGCTCTGCATGGCCTTCCCTTTTAAGATAGGGTACACACTATGGAATACACATCTTGCTACTTTTTTGTGGTTTGTCATCCCAGTTACCCATGACCAAGCTAAGATTAAATAATGATGATAAAAAGTCTATGGCTGAAATTCTTCCTTTCTCCCATAGGACAAGGATGAGGGACAGACCCGAAAGCATAGCTCTTCCCAGAGGCCCTGTGCCAAATGGAACGGCCCCACTTTGTCTTCTGTCATTTCATTACCAATGTAAATGATTGTAATTTCCATCTCGCTCTTGTCATCTCATCAGTAAAGTTTAAGATTATGCAAGCTCTTTGCTGATTTTAGAAAATCTACACTTGGAGGATGAGGGATAAATGCATCAGCAAAGGAGCCAGTAGCACATTTTAAAAAGAACAAACTCTTTCAAAGTTAATTTCGAAGGCATATAAATGCCGAATAAACACTACAAACAACTCTTCTACTTTACAAACTTATTAAAATTTTGTCCCATTACTGTGCGTGCTCTCAGTGTGTATAGCTAGCTGTGAGTGCTGGCACACATATTTTTTTCTCTCAACTGTCTGAGAATGGGTCACGTGTCTGTTTGCCTCAAAGTGTCTCACTGTGTATTTCTTATATACAAGGTTACTTACCACTGCACAAATACAAAAAAAAAAAACAAGAAAATTGACATTGCTACAATGTTGTTCTGTAGCCCATAGATGGTATTCAGATTTCACCACTTTAAGAATTTCTTTTCCCATTCAGCATCTGATCTAGTACCAAACAGAGCACTCTGCATATTTAGAACCCTTTAATCTGGAGGAGGGTCTCAGTTGTTTTTTTGTTTTTGTTTGTTTGTTTGTTTTTGCCTTTCATTACTTGTGCATTTTCAAGCCCTTTCTCATGTGAAGCAAACTCTCTCCCATTGGTCTACAGATTCAGGCCCACAGTGGTTTGCACCTTCCCTCTCCTTCTTCTGAGGGAGGGTCTGGCTAACTTGGAACTCACCATTCTCCAGCCTTAGCTTTCTGAGTTCTGGGCTTACAGGTATTAGCCACCCCCCTATTTAATCTTTTTTTTAAAATCTTTTAAAATAAATAGGATATTAACGTTTGTGAAAGTCAAAACTACAACAGACTTACTCAGAGATGTGTCCCTCTGTCCTCTCTCTCTCTGTTTTAAATTTTATTCCATCATTACCTAGATAACAGTCTCTGTTTCTTCCCTGAGTTACTTTAACAAAGCAAGCAAGCAAACAAACAAACCAAACAAGCAAACAAACAAAACACCAGGGAACAGCAAGATGGCTCAATGGATAAAGTTGCTTGCCTCTAAACCTGAGTTAGAGCCCTGGGACCCATGTGGTAGAAGGGGAGAGCCAGTTCCTGCAAGCTATCCTCTGATGGATGGCCCACAAGCTATCCTCTGATGGATGGCCCACAGCTATCCTCTGATGGATGGCCCACAAACAAAATAAAGACCTGGAAAAAAAACTTTTAAATTTTGTTTTAGACCATTTTCATGGTTTGCATCCATTTTTAAAATCATGCATATACTTGTTTTTCATTTAAATTCTTTTATTTTTATTTTATTCACTTTACATTCCAATTGTAGTCCCGTTCCTTGTCTCCTCCAGGTCCCATGCTCCTTCCCTCACTCCGTTCTCTCACCCCCTCTCTCCTTCACCCCCTCCTATAGTCCTCAGAAATCGGGGGCCCTCCTTCCCTCTCATCTGATCCCATCCTACCAAGTCTCATCTGGACTGCCTGAATCCTCTTCCTCTGTGGCCTGGCAAGGGCGCCCCACCAGGAGGAAGTGATCAATGAGTGGGCACCAGAGTCTGTGTCAGAGGTAGCCCCTACTCCCCATGTAATGGCACCCACGAAGAGACTGTGCTGCCTATCTACTACATCTGAACAGAGGGTCTAAGTCATTACCATGCATGGTCCTTGGTTGGTGCATCAGTCTCTGTAGCACCCCACTCCCACCTACATACACCCAGGTCCAGATTTGTTGGCTCTATTGGTTTCCTTGTGGAGTTCTGATCTTCTCCAGGTCCTTCTATTCCCTCAACTCTTCCATAAGACTCCCTGCGCTCCACCACAAAGTTTGGCTGAGTCTCAACATCTGCTTCGATCTCCTGCTGGGTAGAGTCCTTCAGAGGACCTCTATGGTAGGCTTCCATTCTGTTACTTCTCTTCAACTGCTTCTGGTGTCTATTCTATTTGCCCTTCTGAATGAAAATTAAGCATTCTCCCTAGGGTCTTCCTTGTTATTTAGCTTCTTTAGGTCTGTGTATTGTAGTGTGGTTATACTGTATTATGTGGCTAATATCCACTTATAAGTGAGTATATACCATGTGTGTCTTTCTGGGTCTGGGTTTCCTCACTCAGGATGATCTTTGATGTCATAAAAAATATCCACCACTTTGCTCTTTCCATGAAAAATAAAGCTCCGACTTTTCAATAGTGATTATTTCCCAAATACTCATCCATCTCTTGGGTCTTCCATGTACAAAAATAGCTGTATGGCCATGCTGTCTCTATGAAACAATTCTTTTTTGGGTACTAGGTTCTAGAGCTCTCCATAAAGCTAAACGCATGGGCCCTTGAGAAGAAGACACAGTCTGTGCTCTCCTGCTGCAGCTACTGTCTACCAGATGTGAAGGCATCTGGTAGAACAAGTTGAGTTACTATGGAGACAGTAAGTGATAACAGACAAAAGATCAACTCATATGTTCATGTTAAACTCAGAGAAGGCACAGTCATTATTATCCTCCAAGGGACTGTGCTCATCTCCCTTAGAGATTCAAGAGTTAATATGTGGGGGTTGGGAACACGACCTTAAATTAATCTGTGATCTGTAATTAGGCAAAGAAAGAAAGAGCAAAATGAATCTGGTTGTTGCTTACTGTGTCCAACAATCATCCTTACTTACCTAACATTAGTATGCTTCCTGGTAATTTATCTACCAAAAAATATAATGCTGTTTTTAAAATATGGTTCTTAAACAAGTCTCAAAACACCAAACACTCTCAAGGATGCTCCTATGTTGTTGCTAAGAACAGCCATCTGTACTGGCTGATTTTCTGTGTCAACTTAACACAAGCTAGAGTCGTCACAGAGAAAGGAACCTCAGTTGAGGAAATGCCTCCATGAGTTCACTAATTTTCTCAATTAGTGATCAAGGAGGGAGGCCCAACCCATTGTGGGTGGTGCATCTCTGGGCTGGTGGTCCTGGGTTCTATAAGAAGGCAGGTTCGGCAAGCCAGGGGAAGTGCGCCAGTAAGTAGCACTCTTTATGGCCTCTGCATCAGCTCCTGCCTCCAGGTTCCTGTCCTGCTTGAGTTCCTGTGTTGACTTCCTCCAATGATGGATTGTGATCTGGAAGTGTAAGCCAAATAAACCCTTTCTTCCTCAACTTGTTTTTGGGGCATGGTGTTTTGTCACAGCAGCAAAACCCTGATTAAGACACCATCCCAAGAGTGTCATTTTCCCAATCCTTTTAGGATCATGATTATCTTGTATAAACGCATCTGCACTGATGTCCTAATAAAAGAGGCATCTTTACCTTTAACATAGGATGATGCAAACACATTCACTTATTCTAAATATCACAAGATGGGAAATGGTATCATTTTTAGTGGTCCTCATGTATCTAAAGATGGACAAAGTTACCTTTGGTCAAAATCCACCAAACTATTGATGATGATACACTAACAATAGGCCAATAGATTGCAGTGGAAAACACCACAAGCTGAAAAGCAACAGTGGAAAATACTAATCAGACTGCCACTGGTATTCTCAGTACCACTCTTCTCCTTGGAAACCCAGGATGGACAGTGTTCTGATGGGACCTTTGATATCCAAGAGGTAAGGCCTAGTCAGGAGAGTAAGAAAAAAATGAAGTCGTTACCTCAAAAAAATGATGCTAACCGTCTGAAGAGATGGCACAGCCATGAAGAGTACTTCGCACTTCCAGAGTATCCAGGGTCTATTCCCAGTAGCCACAGGGTGGCTTAAAACTATCTGTAAATCCAGTTTCGGGAGATCTGATGCCCTCTTCTGGCCTCTTTGGATGCCAGGCACACAACTACTGCACAGACATGCATGCAAGCAAAACACACCCCCACAAAAAGCCTGAAGACCTAAATTTAGATCACCAGCACCCACTAGGAAGCCAGTGTGCACCCATAATCCTAGAACGGAGGAGATTACAACAAGCTGACTTCTGGGGCTTGCTGGCCAGCCAGTCTAGCCAAACTGGCAAGCTCCAAATTCAATGAGAAACCCTGTCTCAAAAAGTAAGGTGAGCAAGGTGCAGTGGCACACACCTATAATCTCAGCACTCAGGGAGACAGAGGCAGGCAGATCTCTGTGAGTTCGAGGCCAGCCTGGTCTACAAAGCAAGTCCAAGGCAGCCAAGGCTACATAGAGAAACCCTGTCTCAGGAAAAAAATTAAAAAGTAAGATGAAGAGTGATTGAAAAAGAAACTACATGTCAGTTTCTGGCCTAAACATGCACACACATACTCACTAACTTATACAGTTTTGCTTCATATTTATTATATTTTATGAGACAATGATTAACTTAGCAATATGTACTTTCTTAGGAAACAAATATTACCAATAATTCTTCCAGGTGGAAGTGACTGCAAAATATCTTAAGCGTCTACCCTTGAAGTCCTATTGTGTACAAACACATACTTTGACATTATTTTCAGGTATCAAATGTATAAAACAATATGTTTTGTGATTTTTTCATAAAGCATATAGTGGACTTTACTCATACCCACTCCAACACACTCTCCTGTCCCCTTCTTTCTGGTCCCTTTTACCTCTCAAATAGTCCCACTTCTACCTTCCCTATCTTTTTATTTTAATATAGCTTCTGTACATGAGAAAGGATATAAACTTTTTTTCTGAGTCTGGCTTATTTTTCTAAACACGACAATCTCTAGTTTGACCTATTCTCCTGCCTACCACATGATTTTGTTCATCTTGATGGCTGATTAGACATCACTGTGAATATATAGCAATTTTTCCTTATCCAGTCATCTATCTTTGGACACCTCCACTGATTGCAGAACTTGGTTGATGTGAATAGTGCCATGATAAACATGGGGGTGGGGTATCTCCATTGGGTGCTGACTTTGATTCCTTTGGGTATATGCACAGAAGATGAATCATGTCAGTTTTATTTTCAGTCTTTTGAGGAACCTCCACACTGACTTGCACAATGCCTGGATGAATTTATATTCCCATTAGCATTGTATAAAGTTTGGTTCCCCTGCACCCACACCACCACCCATGTTTTGTTTGAACTCACAGCACAGTTAAGTGTTATTTGGCAGTCCTTGAATAGAAAAATATCTGGCCACTTAGACGACTCTTCAAAGAAGAAATCCTAAGGCCTCAAGTGACACGGAAAGCTCTACTCCTAGCTAAATATAGATCAGAAAGGGACTGCATCTGTCCTTTTCTATCTCTGTTAGCTATGACCAGTACAGCTTAGAGGATAAGAGGATTGCCATTCTCAAGAACTCATCTTTCTGTCACTGTGCTTCAGATTCAAGGGTCACCATCCAAACAACCTGATCATCCTATGCTTGGTTGTTCATTTGCTCGGCAAATCGTTTTTTGGCTTGGTTTGTTTTGGTTTTTTTGAGACAAGATTTCTCTGTGCAGCCTTGGCTGTCCTGCACTCACTCACTTTACAGACCAGGCTGACCTCAAATGCACAGAGATCCGCCTGCCTCTGACTCGCTGAGTGCTGGCATTACAGATGTGCACCATTGCGCCCAGCTCAGCAAATAATTATTAATCTATGCAATGAGCTTGGGGTGCAGAAGGAGATGGATATTGTCCTCCACTCTTCAGGGATATAGACAAACAGAATGATGGATGAAACAACCAGTAGTTCAATGAAAATCACTCCAATGGCGGCTGAGGGCTCTGTTCCTCCCCAGACACAAACATTCCCCTTCTCTATGCCTCTTTCCCACTGTTCTTTGGCATGGAAAGAAAGCTATCAGCAGAGTCTGGGCCTGGATGCAAAGGGTAGAAGAAAGGACAAGTGGAGAGTGACGAGATGTATGTGGCCTACAACAGTCACCAAGTTCTCATCAACAGCCTGACAAAACCCAGAGAATCTCTAGCTCAGATTAGTCTAGAACTCTATGTAGCTGAGGATGACTCTGAACGTCTGAACTTCCTGCCTCCCCCTCCCAACTGAAAGAATTACTTGTGCACACCCCCACACTCGTTTTACATGGTGCTGAGGACTGAACACGGGGTTTTATCATGCCACATAGGCACTCTACCAATTGAGCTGCTACCCCAGCTTGAGAGCAGTTTTTTCTTTTTCCACACTTGGTTCCTACTTCACATGTTATTTGTCAAGACCCCATGTTGAAATATTTTTCTTTCTTTTTCTTTTTTTCTTTTTTCGATATATCTTACTTTTCTCTTTGATAACTCAATTCTGTTGGGAACACAATGGCTCTTGTTCTCATAGATAGCACTAAGGAAGCCAGAAATGTTAAATATTCAGGACTGTCTTTTCAAGGGAAAAGATGTATAACCTATTTTCTGCCCAGAAGGCTGGGAATGGCGGTGGCTACTAGCCTAGGTAAGCCCTGTGCTATCTGCAAGGCCAGGCCATATATGGCTCCCACAATGAGGACCTGAGGTAGCTATAGTCTACAGTAGACACAGCAGAGCTGACCCTGGATATGGGGGTTGCAGGTAAGTCAACCCCAAAGGTGTGAGCATGGGAGAGCCAGCACTGCCTCTGGTCTGCTGTTGTTCAGTGGTGTCAGCAAAGGAGAGATCCCCTCCCCTCCCTTTTGCTCCCACCAGAGAGATTTGGCCCCGATGGTGTCCTGAGAGCAGGAGAGCTGGAGGGATGACTGCAGAGACTTTTCAAAGCCAGATCCAGGGCTTTGAATTGGCCCATCCCAACATCTAACTCATCAATAAACTGGTAGAGACGGACGTGGTTTCACATGCCTTTCATCCCAGCACTTGGGAGGCAGAGGCAGGTGGATTGCTATGAGTTTGAGGCCACAAAGTGAGTCCAGGGCAACCAAGGCTACACAGAGAAACCCTGTCTTTAAATAAATAAATAAACTGGTAGAATATATAAAGGGGCTGGTCCTACAGATCCAAAACTACAGGATCTGCACAACACAGAGCGACAACAGGATATTTGAGAGGCGTACCAGTGAGGTTCTAGTATTGATAGAGTAGCAGAAGCCAGAGCCGGGTACCAGATCAGTGAGTCATTGTAATGAACACTTGCAAGCAAAGAAGGGTCCACAAAAGGGTGTACTGTGGGACACACTGTGACACACTACAGCTTCCATGAGATTGTTGTTGTTGTTGTTGGGGAGAAGGTTGCTATGGTAGATGGAGGGTACAACGGGAGGGGAGATAAGTAGGATTGGGGTACATGATGTGAAATTCACAAAGAACCAATTAAAAAAAAAAAAAACCCATAAGGAAAAGTTGTAACAACTTTTGTGACGTACTGACATAAATTTAGTTCGCCAAACTGAAACATTGCCATATTCTTATGCCGCCACACTCTAAAAAGAACTCTAAGGCAGTAAAGAAGAGAGATTTAAAACCCACTTGAGTCTTGTCCCTGTAGGACACTAAGGTTGGTTTCCTACCCTTAGGCCAGGAGCTTTGCTTCTCACTGGGCTGCTTTCCCCAGCCACTCTTTGCTCGGATCTGTCTCCCTGCCTATGCAGCCTTACTGAGACAGGTGCTAGGATACGATCCATCTCTGTATTCTACTACAGACCACGGCACACAGCAGACAGACAGTAATTGTGAAGTGAATAGTAAGGATGGAAACTAGAACTTCTGTGGTAGGCTCTGTGCTGACCCACATGTCCACACTATAAAACTCAGGGTTACAGTAAAATGACAAGTGCATCAGGAGCACGCCATGCCACGTCACAATCAGGGAATGGTCACTGCGTTTTGTTTACAGAAACAGCCTTACTCCATAAGGCCTCAATCTCAAGGCAATCCTTCTGCAGCAGCCATTTCAGTGCCAGGATTCTAAATGTGAGCCACAACACCTGTCTTGGGATGGAAACTTTGAAATGTGTAGCCACATATATAAAAAATACAGTTCATGCTACTCCCAAAGCACCAAGCACTTCTTTTTAAAAGTGAAGCTCAGATAATGAAAGGAGAAAACTGTCAGGAAAAAGGAAAGTAGTGAAGAATGACAGAAGATAATTTTATCTCTGGATTAAGACTTCTTTAATATACATAATGTATAGTACTTCATATAATTTATTAATGTCATTTTCTATAGGACACTGTAATTAATTCAGTGACATTAATATTGACCTCATACAGACAAAGGATGAAAGCTGGGTTTTCTTGTGTACCAAGTACAAAACATGTGTTAAGAAATTAACATAGACAACAGTTGTACGAGATCAACTTTCAGGATGACTTGGTTTACAGTAGTCGCTTCACACGGTTTCCCATCAAGATGTGGATGCCACCTGGTGTAGCCAAGTTTGTGCAACAGCAGCTGTGGGCCTGACTACCTCCTTTTGCCAGCCCCACTTTTGCCTGTTTTACTGCTGCCACTACTAGATTTGCCAGAGGATTTTGAAGAGAAGAGTCTTGTCATGAATTCAGAGACATCGGGCAATTCATGGTTGGAATTCAACATGTTCATTGACTGCTCCATCTCCTGCAGGGAGAGAAAGCATCAGATATGAGAGGTGCTCCCTGCTGGGCATACTGAATCATTTGCATGTATGAACATATAAATTGAGTAAGTACTTGTAACAGAGTGTTACTAAGCAAAAATATATTAAAGAATCAAAATATCTAGATTAGGCATATTAGGGTTATTATGTATTGCAGCTTTGTAACAAGTAAGGCACACAAAGAAGCTAAGTGTAGTGCTTCAGCTACATGAAAAGACATTAGCATTTACCAAGACAACAGAATGAATTCACCTTATCCAATGGAAATGGCTAATTGAACACAGGAAACATAATCCTGCATTTATATAAACTCTTAGAAGAATTTGCCATGGGAACTAGGATAAAGCTGAAAATACTCAAGCTACAGCTACACAGCTGCAGTGAAATAGAATGATACCAATGACGGCACAGGAAGCTGAGGCAGAAGGATTGATGTTTAAGGTCAGCTTTAATAACTTACTGAGCTTCTATCACAAGCTAGATTTAAAAACCTGCACTAGGGATGTTGCTGTTTCAGTGGTAGAGCACTTGGCAGAATGTACAAGGTCATGGCTTTACTCTCCAGTGCTTATGAGGATGGACAGACACACACACACACACACACACACACACACACACACACACACACACACAC
>OU015742.1:35884025-35898186 GCA_907169655.1 Acomys percivali
TTCTTCTTCTTCTTCTTCTTCTTCTTCTTCTTCTTCTTCTTCTTCTTCTTCTTCTTCTTCTTCTTCTCCTCCTCCTCCTCCTCCTCCTCCTCCTCCTCCTCCTCTTCTTTTTCTTTCTGTGTTTTATAGACAGGGTTTTATACCATAGCTCATTCACTATGGCAGCCCAGGCTAACCTCAAACTTGTGCCAGTTTTCCTGCCTAGTGCTAGGACTACAGGGATAAACCACTGCTCTTCATTGTAAATTATCCCAATAGTATATAAATGAGCGTCCTCATTTTTAAAATATGGCAACCAAGTATCCCAGCATATAGATCTACTGATTCCCTGCTAAGAGACATTAAAATTGTTCCTAATCTTACTGATTTTGCTGAAGTGGGTTTCCTTCATCATGTGACCCATTTGAATATCCAGAATTCCCTTTTTATTCATGGGAATGTGTTCTAATATTCCCAGTGGGTACATGAAACCCATATAGTCCTATATGGACTCTTTCTCCTGTATACACAGCCTACAAAAAGTTTAATTTATAAATTAAGCACTGTAAATGATTAATGATGATTAATAAAAATAGCATAATTACAGCAATATATTGCACTAGAAGTTGTTATAGTAATAGCATATCATTAAAAACCAACAGGCCAGGAAAAGGAGGGGCTGCCCTTTTTTCTTTTGTTTTTTAACACATCATTGAGAATTTTTCACATCTGTGTTCATCAGGAAGATTGGTCTGCAATTGTCTCTTTTTTTAAATTTACTTACTCACTTTACATCCTGATTGCAGCCCCCTCTCCTCTCCTCCCAATCTCCTCTTTATACATCCCTCCCCTCTGCTTCTCAGTGAAGAGTCAGGTCCCCTACAGGTTCCAACCCACCCTGCCCACCCTCTCCCAGAGGCCAGACAAGGCGGCTCATTTTGGGGAATGGGAACCAAAGTGGGCATCAGAGTCAGAGACGGTTCCCGCTCCAATTGTTGGGAGATCCACACGAAGACCATCTGTGCATCTACTACATATGTGCAGGAGGCCTAGGACCAGTCCATGCATGCTCTTTGGTTGGTGGCTCAATCTCTTGAGCCCCTATGGACCCAGGTTAGTTGACTATGTAGGTGGTCTCAAACTCACAGAGATCCACCTGCCTCTGTCTCCTAAGTGCTGAGGTAAAAGGCATGTACCACTTCCCCCCTGCCTCATTTTTCCTTTTTACAGTACCACTTAAGACATTGCAACTGTTATGTACTAAGTTGTGTCCCAGCAAAGTCACAGGTGGAGCTCTAGCTTCCTGTAAGAATACACCTGGGTATAGGACTTATAATGAACTAACTAAGGTCATAAGGGCAAACTCTTCTCTAACAGGCCTGGTTCCTAGTAAGGAGAGAAAGAAACATGGGGACATGCATACTCAGACAAAAGACCACATGGGAAAGAGACCTCAGGAGAAACCAACCCTCTCAACACTTCCATGTGGGATCCCCAGCTGCCGAAACTGTGAGGTAATAAGTCTCTGTTGTTAAACAGGTCAAACTGCGTTGTTGTGGAAGGCCTAGCAGATTAATACAGCATCTTTGACCTCTCCTTGACCCCCCATATGCTACCATGGTCTCCATCATGAGTGGGAGCCAAGATGTATTGCAGACTTAGGGGAAACCCATGTGTTCGCCCAGGAGACATTTCATCAAAGGTGAAAGATCCAAAACTGGCAGGTTTAAGCCACAAAGCTCTGCTCACCATGTTCATTTTTCAGGATAAGAGGAGCTGAGCCCTCAGTTTGAGTGATCTTTCATGTCCAACCAGGGCAGGCATAGCATTATTGAAGCACTGTAAAAAGACGAGACTATGCAGCAGTGCCCCCACCCCACCATTAACCACTCTAAACCACAAAGTAAATTATCCCCTTTGTAAAGTGATCCAAAAATACAAACATGCCAAAAATAACAATAACTTCAAGCCAGGCATTGTGGTGCACACCTGTAACCCCAGCACTTGTGACACAGAGCCAGGCAGAGCTCTGTGAGTTGGAAGCCAGCCTGGTCTACAAAGCCAGTCCAGGACAGCTAGGGTTGTTACACAGATAAACCGTGTCTCTTAAAAATAAATAAACAAACAGATAAATAAATAAATACCTTGAAACCAAGTTTTTATTTTCTTCAAGTGTATTTTTGCCAACTCTTCTTTGCTGATATCTTAGACACATGTGCAGTTGTGTAATAAATGATCAGTATTGGTTCTGATAATAAAGGGAGGAACTTGGAAGTTGCTTTTTCTGTAGGAGCAAGAGTAGCAGAGGACCAGCCAACACCCAGTGCTGTCTCCCCACTTCTACCTTATTCCTGTGTCCACTGTCATTTGCCAGATCATCTAGTGCTTTGAACTTCTTAACTATCAAGCGCAGGACTCCTTGCACATTCACTGGAGGAGTCAAGTATGAGTGCTCATTTCAGGCACGAAAAAGTCTGTTATCTCTGCTATTTTCTAGGTAGGACATAGGCTATATAGGTACCCAACTCCAAATTTTAGGAGAAGCAGTCCATTGTAACATCCCCCTTGGACTAGTGTCTAATACAGAAGCTAAGCACGGTGAGCTATTTTAGAAAGACCTTATGCTAGATCTACTTTGCTTGCCTAGACAAACCAACCTTCCTGCTTTACACCCTGGACAGTTGACCCTTCAAGATTGCAAAAGTTCTTCTCTCTTCTTCTGTCTTCCGGTTGGTTTTTAGCCAATAGGATGCATCAAGATAGTCCTTGCAGTTTCCTTTAACAATGCCACAGAAAATTTAGTGATGGTGTAATCTAACACTCCTTAAAATTCCTAAATCCTGGATGTCACATTTTGTTTTTTCCCTATTCCTGTCCTCCCCTTTGTGATCCCCCCCGGGCCCTCAGCCTCTTGTTATCACAAGGGGATCACAAAGGGGAGGACAGGAATAGGGAAAAAACAAAATGTGACATCCAGGATTTAGGAATTTTAAGGAGTGTTAGATTACACCATCAAAAGTTATTTCTTGGTATTACAGATGCTATTTCTTCTTTTTTGTAAAAAGCATTGTTTGTGTTTCTGATAGTTTTGCAATATTTTGTAGTTAACTTTTTTAAAATTAAAGACATTGAAATATCTATCTATCCATCTATCTATCTATCTATCTATCTATCTATCTATCTATCTCTATATATCAGAATTCACTTGTAACTCTTAACATTTGAATCAGCCCCTCTCCAAACCCAGCTGTCCTCCCATGCTGGAGCTTTCCTAATCACTGTATTTGGGCATGAGTTTGGTCATTCCCTGCTGACTCAGCATTCTGCTTGCTAGTGTCTGTGTGGTGTCATGGTGGTTCTCAAGCTGCTTTCACACACTTGCTTTCTAAATAGAAGAAATGCTACGGTATAAGGGAAGTCAGCACTTTCTTTTCTTTTCTTATTTTTTAAAATATTTTTATTTAATTTTTAAATTTATGTGCACTGGTGTGAGGGTGTCAGATCTTAGGGTTACAGACAGTTGTGAGCTGCCCTGTGGGTGCTGGGAATTGAACCCAGGTCCTTTGGAGGAGCAGGCAGTGCTCTTAACCACTGAGCCATCTCTCCAGCCCCAGCACTTTCTTTTTTAATAGACTAACCACTAGAATTCCTAGGAAATTTCAGCTATGCTAATCCCCAAACACTCTGTTATTTATTTGGAGATGATTTTTGCCCTCTTGACTTTTCAAATCTTATTTACTTCAACTAGTTAAGCTAATCTCTGTAGCTTGCCCCCCCCCCGCCCCGCGGTGGAGTTTTCTAACAGTAGCTTGTCTGGCTCAACTGCCTTTTTTCACACCTTTCTGCACCAAATGCTTTCTTCTCTAATCACATTCAATCTTTTTTCTTCCTGCACCAACTTCTCTAACCTGACTCTCCAACTATACTCCAGTGCCACTTGGCCCTACTCAAACTCTCTCAGCCTCTGCTGGCATTTTATATCCTCTCCTGTTCCCAGAAGTTCAAGAGGCAACCAACATTGAAGGTCATAGGATCAAGCAGTTCTGTGGGCTAAGAACTCCCTCCCAAAGAGTCAGGTGACTAGCAACTAGGGATCATTCAAAGGGCCCAGGCACACAAATTAAATCACCCTGCATTTCCTCCATTTGTTTAGCTATTAATTAGGCAGTTTTGAAGCTGCCCTATGTTCTCCCTGTAACCATGCTACTGTTGTGATTTTTTTGTTTGTTTGTTTCTCTATTCATTCCAATGTCTTTTCCAGGGTTCTCAGGTGTCTGGTGTGATTTTTTTATTGATCTCTCAGGAGCATTTCCACAACTGAGATAAGAACCTCACAATGATGCCTCTCTTTTCTGTAACTTGGGTACTGTTTCCTGAACCTTTTATACTTCTGGACTGTCTGATCTTCTAGCACCTTGTGTTCTGGAGTCTTCAATGAAGTTTCTTAATCTGCACTCCTAGCTCTTGCCTGTAGCTCCAATTTAGGCATACAGGATGTGATACTCAGCATAGTCTGTCTTAAAGACTTGCTCATAGGCTTGTGGCTCTGCGTTGAGGATGGCTCTGTATTGCAGGAGACCAAAGTCCTGTTTATAGGTGGTTAGGTGCTGAGTGTTTCTTGTCCTGTATTTTCTGGCTGGTAGGGAAAAGTAATGGTTGGCCAGACTCTTTTCTTTGCTCTTTTTGGGTCAGTGGCCAAGGTTTTTAGAACACCTCCCTTTATTAGTTTTGATGGTATCCATAGCTTTTCGTTTCCTGTGGAAATATAAGGAAATCCATGTTCCAATCGCAATACATTCACTGATTACCATTCTGATGTTAGCATATCCTTATATGTTCTGAATGGCATTTTTCAAGACCTTCCCCAGAAGCATCTTCTATTTCATCCATTACTTTAGGGATTGTCTCTGGTATTAAGGAAATATTAATCTGAGTTCCCCTCTGCTATAATAAATCTTATTTCCATAAATGTATGTCTATCTCAGCCACATAAGGCTTTAACTTTTCTATTTGACCCTTTTGTCACACACATTTAACCCATCACATGCTTTGTTTTATCTGAGATAACTTTCTTTTTTGCCGGGTGGTATTGCACACACTTTTTTTTTTTTTCGAGACAGGGTTTCTCTGTGTAGCCTTGGCTGTCCAAGACTCGCTTTGTAGTCCAGGCTGGCCTTGAACTCACAGCGATCCGCCTGCTTCTGCCTCCGGAGTGCTGGGATTAAAAGCGTGTGCCACCACACCCGGCGGCCTGAGATAACTTTTTAATTCCTAGAAACTGGATATAAATCTTTTGAAGTGGCCATTCTGAATTCCAAGATTTTTCTGAAATGAGAGTTACATCAGCTCAGATATCCACTAAACCTTCTATTCTTTTTTTTTTTTCATTTATTTATTTAATCACCCTACAGCTTGATCCCAAGCCCCTCCCTTCTACTCCCAGTCCCACCTCATGTCCCCTCTCCCCATTTCCCCCTCAACTTCTCAGAAGGGGAGGCCCCCAAGGGGGTACCAATCTACCTTGGTGCCTCAAGTCACAGCAGGACTAAGTGCAACCTCTCTCACTTGTTGGCTCTGTTTTTTATCAATTAAACTTTATTATACAACCCAACTAGCTTACACAAGAAGGAAAAAAGGTTAAAGGGACAAAAGAGTGAACCTTCCGGTATCCGTTCCACGGGATGAGTCCTTAGGTGTCTCTCTGGCCCGCGTGATAGTCCAGCCTGTTTGCTCTCCACATGCACTCAAGCTCCGGGCTGAATCTGTTGTTCTCTCCTCCTCACCTGCCTGAGTCGTGGGGGAAGGGCGGTCTCCTCCTGTTGAGGGTCAATTAGGAAAACAATAGCCCAGGTGGGGTTCCCAGGTCTGCTTCCTGAATTCCAGGCCCAGGATGGCTCCACTCAGTCTGTCACAAGGTATTCATGGGGTGCCCCAAGGGTAAAGCCCGCTAAGACTGCTCCACACTCACTGAGGCCAGACAAGGCAGCCCAGCTAGGGGAAAGGGATCCAGAGGCAGGCAACAGAATCAGAGACAGCCCCTACTCCCATTGTTAGGGGATCCACATGATGACCAAGCTGCACATCTGCTACATATGTGTAGTGGATGTAGGTCCAGCCAGTGCATGCTCTTTGGACTGTGGATCAGTCTCTCTGAGCCCTCATGGACCCAGGTTAGTTTACTCTGTAGATCTTCTTATGGTGTCTTTGATCCCTCTGGCTTCCTCAATCCTTCTTCCCACTCTTCCACAAAACTTCCTGAGCTAAAAGATGCTCCACCATACCACAAAGAACACTTGCTTAATTATGTTTAAAGCAGCTTTATTCATAATAGCCAGAAATTAGAAATAACCTAGATGTTCCTCAACCAAAGAATGGATAAAGAAAATGTGGTACATTAACATAATGGGATACTACTCAGCTATAAAAAACAAAGACTGTAAAAGTAACTTTTATTTACCTGATGAAATTGTTGTTTTCAAGGCTTACTGCATCTGTCTGTTAACATAAGCCTAGTTCTGGAAGCTTCTAGCCTTCATACTATCTAACCTAGGCCTAGAATGTTTTCAGCCTCTGAGACTTACTGCTTAATAAGCTCACCCTTTCTTTCTCTTACTGAGCTCTGGGCTGGCTGGTTCAACTCGGGAGTTCTGGCTCAAATTCCTCTGCCAGATGACTTATTCAATCTGGATTCTCTGTTGACCTCTGAATTGCTCAGCCTCAAACTAACTCCAGAAATCCATTCTAATCTAATTTCCTGTCTTATTCTGTCTTTACTTGTGTCTAGCTTCTCTCTTCAACCTGTCTCTGTTTATCTGTCCTGGTAAAACTGCCTCCTTTAAGTAGCCTCCCTTTCTTCTCTCTTCTCATGAGAATTGGGCATATCCTATTTCCTCAGATCTTTCTCTGATTCATCACTTTTTTCTGCAACTCAATTAGACATCACTTTCAAATATGGGTGCTTCCTTTTTACAGACTTTAACTTCATTGTTTGGGATTAAAGGTGTGTACCATGCACACCTAGACCTAAACTCCTTTACCTGAAACTTGCTCTATACCAAACTAGCCTTGAACTCAGATCTGCGTTCCTCTGTTTCCTGGATTAAATGCATGTTTGTATTCTAGCCAGATAACACAGATTTAGAAGGTCTTTGGATGTGATCTATTGCCAAAGCAGCCCTGTTATGAATTTAAATTCCTCTACAAAAGACATCATGTAATTTGCATGCAAATGGATAGAACTAGAAAATATCATCCTGCATGAAGTAACCCAGACCCAGAAAGATATGCATGGTATGTATTCACTCATAAGTGCATATTAGCCATAAAGTACAGGATAACCATGCTACACTCCACAGACACAAAGAAGCCAAGAAGGGCCCAAGGGAGGATGCTTGAATATCACTTAAAAGGGAAAATAAAATAGACATATGAAATAGACAGAGGGAGGAAACTGGGTGGTGGTGGTGGGGTAACAGGGGTAGGGATCTTGTGTGGAGAAAGCAGGGGAAGAGGGGACCACGAGAGAGAATGGAAATTGGTGGTGGTGGGGCATCTCTGGGAGAGGGGAGGCTCCTGGGAGTCTATGGGAGTGACCCTAGCTGAGACTCCTAGCAGCAGGGGATATGGAGTCTGAAGTTACCACCTCCTGGAGCCAGGACTTTGAATGGAGGGAGGGGTACACCAACCCACCCATAAAATCTTTGACCCAAAATTTGTCTTGCCTATGAAAATGTAAGGGTGAAGATGGAGCAGAGATTGAGGGAATGGCTCAACTTGAGACTCGCCCATGAGAGAGAGCCAACCCCTGACACTCTTAATGATATTCTGCTATGCTTGCAGTCAGGAGCCTGGCATAACTCTCTTCTGAGAGGCTTCATCCAGCAGCTGATGGAAATAGATGCAGAGACCCACAGCCAAACAACCTTCTATTTTAGTGTTACTCATTTGCAACTCTACATTTGCCTTCTGATCACTAACATTTTTTTTAACCAAAATACATGTTTTGTGTTTTCTTATACTTCCACACCCTCTTGATATTTCTACTGGAGCAGCTTTACCTTTGATATAGGGGAACAGTAACTGCTGAGCAATCATATCACCTGTGTTAAATTGCATTCAAATAAGCTGTATTTTAATTTGTCCTTTGAAATCTTCATCTGTAATTCCTAGATGCACAATGATTCCTTGGGAAGTCAAGCTGTTCCTTCCCAAAACCTACTGTCCCTGAGGGCAAAGGACCATGTACTCCAGTAGTTATTTTATAACACTGAATTTGGGGGCTATATAAGATGTTTATCTATGGCCAAGTCTAGAGCAGTACTACCTGCAGTAGCATGCATTAGATCTGGAATACTTAGTTTAGGTTTTTCTGTTTGCTTCTTATTTCCTGGCTGATAAAAGGCAAACAGCTGGTAGTTTTTGCTGTGGGGTCCAGCTGCTACTGCCCATTTTTAAAAATGCTACTTTTAAAAAATACATTTTAAACTTAAATATAATTATATCACTTTCCCTTTCTTCCAGCCTCTATTTCCCTCCTGTCAATCCCTACCATATCTCTGCATTCACTCTCAAAGTGGTAACTTCTCTTTAATTATCCTTGTTCTGTGTGCGCACATGTATGCTTGTGCATGCCTGCATACACACACACACACAGAGAGACAGACAGACATATACACATGCCTCACACACACAAATTACAAATACAAGCTGCTGAGTCATTTTGTTGTTTGTGTGTATATGACTCCAAGGCTGACCATTGTGGCAGGAAGTATGAAGGCAGGTAGGCAGATACATACCTCATCCAACAAGACCACTTGCCAATCCTTCCTAAAACAGTAACACTAAGTAGGGACTAAGCATTCAAGTATATGAGCCTATGGGGACAATGAAGGCCATTAAATTTTGTTGTTCTACTAGCTAGAGTTTATCACAGGCCACCCTATGGTTGGGGGCTCCTCTTCTTTAACCAGAAAACCGAAACATTGTATTTCATGACTGTATTAGTACGAAGACACACATAATAAAGGCAGATCCATTATTTTATATTCATTCATTTTATTCCTTTTTACTTGTAAAAAGTGACATTTTGTGGCCTCCTAAATGTGTCCTAATCCCTAGGCATGTACTTATTATGCTTAACAATAGGTTGGCTGTGGTTTACTGAGGACTATTCAGAATTCCACAAGTAAGACTGGCAACCATACAATGCCTGGCAGGTTGTTGAGCTCCCACAATTAGTGAGCAGAAGCAGATAGTTAGAATTCCTCCAGTGTTCAGACAGGATGCTACCTAAACACAGCACCAGCAGTGTGCGGTGAATTGCTTATTTTGAATAGCTGCTTTCCTGTCTTTGAATTATAAAATACTATAGATATCTTTTATCTGCAGTTACCATAAGATTAAGCCTAGAAAGCTTTAATAATACAATTAAATACATTTCCCCAATTAAATATATATATTACAATTATATTTTAAGACAGATACTACGGCAGTTCAAATGTCAGTCATTCAGCCCCTTATTAATAAAGCATATATATGCATGTACACATACAAATATGTGTGTATATATATATTCCTCAATGAGCTTAAATTTTGGTTTTCACAGCATGACTATAATAGTCTAAGTATTTTATAAATAAACACAGATGACTTTCCTGAACTTTTTTGAAATCTGAAGAGTTAGTTTGCATGTTGAAAATGTCATTACTGTTGCCTTGACAGACTATTTATGGGGGAGGGGGAGAGAGAGAGGGAGAAAGGGAGAGAGAGAGAGAGAGAGAGAGAGAGAGAGAGAGAGAGAGAGAGAGAATATGAATATGAGAAAAGATAAAGATACTCATGACTGAGCAAACTTTCGGAAACCTCAGAGGAAGTAGAGTTGAATGCTGACCCATTATTCTACCCCAACAAAGAGTTCATACCAGAAGAGACTGTATCCCAGATTTACAACCATCATCCTGGGCTTCTGGTCTAGTATCAGTCTGTAAGAGGGATGTTTACAGGGACGTTCTTAGGTATCGAGGGCACACAAACTCAAGTGGAACCTGTCGTAGGGCATGATTTTCATTTAGAAGAGGACTAGTAACCAATCAGAATGAGAAGATTCTGAATAACCCATAAACATCTTCTTTAATTAAAATCTGGTTGCTAAACTCAACATATCAAACTAATGATGTCAATGCAGTTGAGCACTTACAGTAATAGCTCAACAAAATTGTCACATTCCCTTTTGCCCACACGATATCTAAATTATCCATGATAAATCTCTTTGTGTGGGATTACAAAAGCTTATTAATAAAAGACAAAATACATGAATACTTAATTTAATGGTACAGATGATATTTCATTTGGCCATGAAACAAGTAGAGATTGTATCAAATAACGAGGCATCCTTTCAGCTCACAGAAACAGCAACCAAGGAGTCATTGGTTGATTTGAGTGAGAAGTTTGGATAAGGATGGAAAAAGGACTAACACATGGAGGCACTAGATGAACTCATTTCACTTTTCTACAAGGATGAACTTTCTTTGTGTGAGTGTGTGTGTGAGTATGCATGCATCCATGTGTGCACATGCTTACACCATGCCTGATGTGGTGCGACTTGCAGGAGTTGCTTCTCTGCTTCCACCATGGGTTCTGGCATCCAGGCTGGGTATAACAGGTTTAGTGACAAGCGCTTTTATCCATTGAGCCATCTTGTTGGCCCAAAGAGGAATTTTGTAAGTTAGACAGAAGAAATTGTACCCAAGGCATGACCGGCTGTCTAACAGGAAGAGAATATTTAGTTACTTTGTAGAGGCTGTAAAAGAGAATTCAAGTAGCATACGGCTGGACATTCTGACTTTAATCTTGGGATTTTGTGATTCTTTATTTGGAGTATTAACAGCTGTTGTTTCACCTGCCCTAGATTTATTAATAGTGGTTACAGGCAAAACAACGATCATTTTTTTTCACATGCCAAATGAAAAGGACTAAAAACAAATGTGTGCTATTATTATTATACACAATCTTCCAGCATAAAAATGAAAATTGGACGATAGTCCATTCCATTACAGCCAACTGACAGCTGTAGTGCAGACAGAATGATGATTCAGAATTGTTAGTTATACTGAATCCATTCCCAAACTTCCCTGGAATCCCCAAGTAAATGTGCTGCCTTGAAAGTGTCATTCCTAAAGGAAACCTTCCAAGCTCAGAGAGATGGAAGTGGTTTTCAGATTTGTGTGAGCATCAGAGCCACGCTGGGAGGTTATTCAGCACCAGCTGCCTCCTCCACACCCACAAGAGACTGACTCACTTAGCTGGGATCTTCCCTGTGCACATCCACATCTATAAGATCCTTCCACAGGTGACTCTAATGTGCTTCAAGTTTGAAGGCTGGTGATCTATCTCTGGAAAATAGTATTTGCATTATGTAATAAGTAATCTAATAAAATATCTATAGAAAACTATGTGTAAGTGTTGAGATTTGTTTTTATATTACTTTTGAACATTTGTTTTATGTGTATAGGTGTTTTGGCTGCTTACACATCTGTGTACCATCTTTGTGCTGAGTGCCCACAGAGAACAGAAAATGGTGTTGTTTCCTCTGGAAATGTAATTACAGATGGTTGTGAGCCTCCATATGGGTTCTGGGAATGAATGTGGACCCTTAGGAAGAGCAGCCAGGGCTCTTAACCACTGAGACATCATTCAAGCTGCAAGCTTTATTTTTAACTGCAATGCTTCCTGTGTAGTTATCAGTCAGTAGCAAAGTTCTAGAAGTAGGAATGGCCTTCATTATGAAGGTAATAAGAAATTGATGTTCAGCTGTGACTCAACTTAAAACAATGTACTGGTTTCGAATACACACAGGCTTTGGGGTCAAATGGATTTGAAATTGTAGCTGTGTTAATTACTAACAATGGAATCTTGGCTAAGGGGCCTGGCTTTGCTCACTCTCAGTTTCTCTTTTGGAAAAAGCATTAGACTACTTTTTTTTTTTTTTTTTTTTTTTTTTTTTTTTTGCCATGGGGTCATTGTGAGCATTAAACAAGATGGTGTAAACGAGGCAGCAGGCAGAAAATAATCAGCAAGTGGAAGTAAGTACTATTACTATTGTGGTGACTAGTCACTATGACAGCTTCAATGTGACACAAGAATTCAACAGGATTGATTTAATAGCTTTAATGTGGCCATATGTCTATTCCAGGGATGGGTGGAATTTTTCCAAGTTTTTCCATTATGCACACCACCATCAAATCTTTTTATCTATTTTAAAGTACTCTGTTCATTTGTTAATGTCAGTCAGAAATGAATTCCTCTATAATCACACTGGGAGTTCATTTTGCAGAAAAAAAATAATTTCACAGTCATCCTCTATTATATAGTGAGGTCAAGTATAGTCAGCCAGGCTACATAAGACCCTGTCTCAATTTTTAAAAACTTCCTTTGATAGCTAGATATCTGTGTCATAATTTAGAAAACAGTAGTCATAAGAGAACTCAAGGTTTAGTAGACTGATTTTATATATCAGGACAAATTCACCCCTAAAAACGAGAATATTGGGGCTGGAGAGATTGTCCAGAAGTAAAAAACACATAACACACAGCCATAGGACCTACGCTTGCATCCTAGTGTCTTCAAAATAAGCCGGGTGTGGTCTTATGAGGGCCAGCAATGTTGGTCAGAAACAAGAAGACCCTGGGGCTTGATGACTTCCAGAGTAGCCAAACAAACAAACAAACAAAACCATAACAAACAACAAACCAAAAAAACCTACAACAACAACAACAAAAAAAAGCTGTAGCTTCAAGGAGATACTCTACCTTAAAGAAGTAAGGCAGAGAGTGATAGGCAGAGCTCACCTTTCATCTCTGTGCACACAGGCGACCCCACCCACCCATCCACACACAGGAGAATGAGATTGACTTTCTAAAATACTGAGGAGCCTCAGAGATGGCTCAACAACAAAAGCAACACAAGCCTGACAGCCTGAGTCCAACCCTGGAACTCACCTAAGAACTAGGTGCAGTGGCACTGGCTGTAATCCATACTCCTGAAGAATGGGCAGTAGAGACAGGAGAATCAGCCAGAGGCTTCCAGCCCAACTAGCACAGTAACAGAAACAAGAGAGATCCCACCTCCAAAGTGGAAAGAAAGAGCCAACTCCCCACAAGTTGTCCTCTGGCCTCTGCCCATCCACTGTGGTGCATGTGCATCCCCCATGTGAATAAACAGTTTCATGGTGGTGAAGACATTTGTCTTAATATCAGACAGAAAAGGCGATAGCAGTAATGACTAACCAGTTTCACTCACTTCTTTACAGCTAGAACCCAACACATTAGTAGAAACTGTTTACAACAGACAAATTCAATATTACTATCCCAGTTTATTCAACTCTCCTTCTCAAAGAACAACTCTATTTCACCCTTCATGACTTCTCATAGATAAAAGAGGAGAACTGAGGACAGAAGAAGTCCTGAAGAGCAAAGTCTCTGAACAGAGATGGATAGTACAGAGAGTAGAGTTGCCAAGATCCCCTCTCCTGTCCCTCTCTGGACTCTGCTCACTCCATTGGTGGGGATCCTTATGAGCTCCTGCAGGTGCCCTGGATGCTACCATAAACAACATACATTTAACAAATGATGGACTATTAAAAGTATTGTGCCGGATACTGATAGTAATTAATTGTAAAATTATTTGTAAAAGGAATTTTTATTTGCTTGTTTCAATTGTTGTCTCTGAGGCTAACTGCCGCCTTATGCTAACCTAGGCCTAGTCCTGGAAGTTTCTAACCTCCCATACAATCTAATCTAGGCCTGGAATGTTTTCAGCCTCTGAGACTTACTGCTTAATAAGTTCACCCTTTCTTGTTTTTATTGAGGTTTGGTTTGGCTGGTTCAACTCAGCTGTTCTGGCTCAAACTCATCTGCCAGCTGACTTACTCATTCTGGCTTCTCTCTTGGCCCCTGAATTGTTCTGTGTGGCCTCAAACTAACTCCTCCAACAATTTGGTCTAATCTTCTGACTCCTCATTCTCTGACTCAACCTTCAACCTCTCTCTCTGTAAAACTCTCCCAGTAAAAACTGCCTCCTCCTCCTCCTCCTCCTCCTCCTCCTCTTCTTCTCTGTCTCTGTCTCTGTCTCTGTCTCTGTCTCTCTCTCTCTCTCTCTCTCTCTCTCTCTCTCTCTCTCTCTCTCT
>OU015742.1:35898196-35924088 GCA_907169655.1 Acomys percivali
TCTCTCTCTCTCTCTCTCTCTCTCTCTCTCTCTCTCTCTCTCTCTCTCGTCCTGAGCGTTGGGCATCTCCTACTCTCTCAAATCATTCTTTGATTTGTTACTTTTTCTGCCACTCAATTAAACATCACTTTCAAACATAGGTGCTTCCTTTCTACAAACTTTGAAACTTCTGTCTACTTCTGTTTACTTTCATTGCTTGGGATTAAAGATATGTACCACCACCACTAAGCTTTTCTTTACTTGAAACTTGTTCTATAGCAGGCTGGCCTTGAACTCAGATCTGCTCTTGCCTCTTTCTCCTAGATTAAAGGCATGTTTGGATGTGATTTCTTGCTAAAACCTCCATGATCTGAATTAACATTCCTCTAAACTGGTGCTTTAAGGCTTATTATCTAATAAGTTTCTACATCCTTTACTTGGAAAATAGCTGGTTTATGAATAACTTATGCATAATAATTTCCTGTGTTAATTAATATATACAGAATAATTTTAGAGGAATTTAAATTCAGAACATGGTTGCTCTGGCAAGAGATCACATCCAAAGACCTTCTAGGTCTGTGTGATTTGGCTGGGATACAAGCATGCCTTTAATCCAGGAGACAGAGGCAGACAGATCTGAATTCAAGGCCAGCCTGGTATAGAGCAAGTATCAGGTAAAGAAAAGCTTAGATCCAGGCATGGTGATGCATGCCTTTAATCTCAAGTGAAGATAAAGTTAGTTTGTCGAAAGAAGCACCCATGTTTGAAAGTGATATTTAATTGAGTGGCAGAAAAAGTGATGGATCAGAGAAAGATTTGAGAAAATAGGATTTGCCCAACTCTCATGAGAAGAGAGAGGAAAGGGAAGCTACTTAAGAGGCAGTTTTTCAGAGAAGAGGCAGGTTTACCAGGACAGTAATAGAGAGATGTGTTTCAGAGAGAGAACTCAGGTGAAGACAGAATGAGCCAGAAAATGAGAAGAAGCCAGAAGATTGGTGGAGTTAGTTTGAGGCCAAGCAGAACAATTCTGGACCAAGAAGCTGTATTAAAGTCAGCTGGGGGAAGAGTTTGAGCCAGAACAGCTGAGTTGAAGCAGCCAGCCCAGAGCTCAGAAAGAACAGTAATGGCGAGCTCTTTGAGCAGTAAGTGTCAGAGGCTGAAAACATTCTAGGCTTAGGTTAGATTATACAGAGGCTAGAGGCTTCCAGGACTGAACCAGGCCAGCAAAAGGAGGCAGTAAGTCTCCCAGACAACAACCGATACAGGAGAATAAAAGTTACTTTACACACTAGAGCTGGGAAGATATCAACCCTGTAAGCTATCTTGTCTGCTTCCTATCCAAAATCCCAAATACTTGCCTGTTCCATATGGGCTGCTTCTACTCCATCAGGCATCATTCCTCACATCATATGACTACAGGAGATGGTTCAACATACATAACAATGCCTATAGTAGGGCAGTAACCAGATCTCTGGGCACTGAAATCAGCATCTGAAAATACACAAGACCCTCCTCTAACAACTAGGCATCTAACATTTATTCTGCAACAAAATATGAAGTTTTACAATTAATGGCCTGTTGGAAGGACCCTGCTGTTTGAGTTTGCAGTCTTCCCAGTGTTAGGGTCCTGAATGCACTGAAGAAAAGATCCCAGACTCAAACAACAGTATACAAGCAGCAAAAAGTGTTTATTTCTGCAGAAGTCCAACATGCATGGATCGCCACTTAGACAAAATGGCAACCTTGAGGTTAGCTCACAGGCTCTTTTTCAAGACATTCATGGGAATTCCAAGGGAGGAGTTGGCATTCAAACTGAAAAAGAGCAGACAGACTGAAAAGGTGAAGGCAACTTTAGTCAGTGGTCATGAGTTAGTCATAAGACAAGAGATTACTAGACGGGTAGTAAACTAACCTTAAGCAACCTTGTCTTCCTCTGGCCAGGTGGCTAGGCCGTCCTTGATTGGCTGCCTGTTTTCTGTGGTATTCCCGGTAGCTGCTGAGCTTATTTCTAAGGAATGGAGGCGCAGGCCTGCTGCAAGCTAATAAACTGAAGCCTGTCATGGAGTTGCCTAGACTTATTTAACCAGGCCTCCTCACCAGTTCTGATAGCCATTCTGGGCTTGGCATTAGGAACCCCTCTCCCCAGTAGGGCCTCTGGCTCTCTGCCTGACTCCAGCTGGAGAGTGTCTTTACACGTAGATGCCCCTAACCACATTTGATATATGGCCTTTGACACAGCTCCCTGCTAGCTCTCCCCTCCCTGCGCCTATAGAATAATTAGGTTCTCTGTACCTGTTCATATGATGGGAGTGTGCTCCAAATGCAAAGCAAGAATCCTTAAAGTTCCTAGTTTCACCCAATTATTTACACCTATCCTGGAAGCCTCCCACCCACTCCCCAAGGGCTATATATCCTTTGTTCTCCCTGATTAAAGTTGAACTAGTGCCCTGAAGTAGTTCCCTGAAGTGTGTGACCTCTCCCATGCTATGGCCTTCCAAGCTGTTTCTCATCTTCTGCTCCTCCTTAGGGGGCTATTGGCCACAAGCCCACCAAGGCAGGAGGAGCAGAACCCCCTCCCTCAATGACTGGAGTGTATGGAAGTGGATCCTGGTGCTAGTAAAGGACTTGCAGATTCCTCATTGATTGTATCGCAGAGTCTTGTTAAAGGAGATATTCTCTTGATAGAAAAATGGGTGCTAGTTGGTAGCAGCAGCTAAGAAGTATGGATGTCTGATAAAATCAGGCACCTGGTTCTTATCTAAATATTTTGGTTTAGTATACATATGCAATAGTTCTTTGTTCTGTTGTCCATTTGTTCAACAATTTTGTATTGATTTTCTTTTTCAGTTCTGGGGATTAAATACATGCCTCATACATACTGATCAAGTGTTCCATATCTACATTTTACACATTGACTCCTTTTAATTGGTCTTATTTCTACTTCAAAATAGGGTTTCACACTGTTTAGCTTAGGCTGTCCTTGAACTTGCAATCAAACTGCCTTAGCCGTATGATTAGCTCAGATCGAAAGTGCGTGCCACCACATCCAGCTTGAACATTTTTAGCTCAGGTTACACAGACCCAAGAGTTAGAGATAACCAAGTGGTTATTTGTTTTAGTTTCTATTGCTGTGAAGACACCATAGCCAGGGCAACTCAGAGAAAAGAGCTTGTTTGGGGCTTACAGTTTCAGACGATGAGTTTATAACCATCATGGTGGACAGCATGGCACTATGTAGGCAGGCAAGGGACTGGAACAGTAGCTGAGAGCTTACATCTTGATCTACAAGCAGAAGGCAGAGAAAGCTACCTGGGAATAGTGTGGGCTTTGAAACCCCAAAGCCCACCCCTACTGACACATCTAATCTTTTACAAACAGCTCCACCAGTTTGGGGCCCAAGTATTCAAATATACGAGCCTGTGGAGGCTAGTCTTACTCAAATCATGACACTACTCACAATTTAAGTTAAATATAGCTGCTTACACCGTGCCATGGTCCAGGGAGTACACAGGAGAAGCATTCCACACAGAAATCCTAAGAGAAGAATAAACTAAGATAAGAAGCTCAAAGAGAGAGTATTTGGGGGAGGAACTGGGAGGATGGTTGAAAGTGAAACAGCAGAGGAGGGAGGAGTGTTCTCAACACACTGAGTTTGAAGGCTGGGAATAAAGTTGTACAGTGGCTCAGATGGACTGCCTGAAGAGTGTGCTGATGCTCCATGTGTGTATTCACACATGTGATGTTGAGAGGAAGCCTAAGGTGACATGACCATCACCCAGATTGCAAAGATCCTTTAAGCTGATCACAAAGTATGAGTGAGAAGATAATAATTCTTTTAAATTCCAGCCTCAAAGACAGCTTGTGAATAGGTTCATAAAATTTCATCATCAACATAGCTATTGTCTCAATGATTAAAGCACCAAGAAATTCCAGTTAGCTCACTAGCAGCAGTGAGCAGAGGCCATTAACTCTGAGTGGATCCTGGGCCAAAATGAAATGAGTTAGACTGGTTTCTATCATAGGTGAGGATGCCACCTTTTTATCTAAGGTCTAACTACAAAGTATGAGGCACACGGTAGTTTTGTTAACATCAACCATAAAACAATTTCAAAGAGGCAACAGTGATCAAAGATTTAGTAAGTTTATAAAGTATTTGTTTGAATGAATTTTGTATTTAATATGTGCTATCTGAAATTGATAGTGCCACGCAGAAGCCATTTTTTCACCAACCCTTCATACTGAAGTAATCAGTCCTAACCTTAGAAACCACAGATAATGCCTGTAATCTCAGCATTTGGGGAGGCAGAGGCAGGTGGATGTCTGTGAGTTCGAGGCCAGCCTGGTTTACAAAGTGAATTCAGGACAGCTAAGGATACACAGAGAAACCCTGTCTTGAAAAAACAAACAAGCAAACAAACAAGAAACCACAGATACACAGCCACATATCCCAATCACCTGCTTTTAAGGCACTGATTTTCATTTATCTTTAAAATGTGTGCACCTATTCCTAGAGTTTACAACATGCACATAGCAAAGATATCTAACAGGATTTTTTCCCTCAGTGATATTTTAAAATTATTTTTCATGCTGGTGTGGTGGGAGGCAGAGGCAGGTGGATCTTTGTGAATTCTAGGCCAGCCTGGTCAACAAAGTGAGTCCAGGACAGCCAAGGCTACACAGAGCCCTGTTTTGAAAAATAAAATAATTTAAAATTTAAAATTCATTATTTAAAAAAATATTTATTTATGTGAGGGAGAAAGAGCATATGCACAAATATGTGCTCACATAGTCTAGAAGAGGGCATTGGGTGTCCTATAGACCCCTCCACTTAGTCCTTTGAGGTAGTGTCTCTTCCTGAAACTGAGCCTTATGCTTTCATGACTAGGCAATCTCCAACAGTCCTCCTGCCTCTGCCTTCCCTGGCACTGGGCTTGCAGGTCTGCACAGGATGGCCAGCTTATGTGGGTGCTGAGATCTGAACTCTGATCCTCATGATTGTACAGAAAGGGTTCTTAACCAGTGAGCAACTTCTCTGGCTTGAAGCTATGGTTTTAAGTCTCTGCTTTTACACTCACAGAATCTGTTAGCAACAAGACAATTTATAAAATAGGTTCATAAATTTTTTATCAACTCAGAATTAATAATTTGTTACCCTTCTGTGGTAAATAGAAATAGAGAAAAGGTGAACTAGTAATCAATTCCAATCAAATAACCAAAAGGATTTTCTCAAGTTGGTGTCAGGGATGCAGTTTGTTCAGGAAGTGTAATTGGGCACAGAAACAGACTTAAAGACAGAAGCCACATGACCATCAAATGTATATAGAAGTTCAATATTACTACATAATCAAAGCTCCAAGTAGGGAAAAATTAGAAACAGGAGGAACACACCTCACATAATAAAGCTATATACAACAAACCTATAGCAAACACAAGTCTAATGAGGGAAGAAATGACAGCATTTATTCTAAAATATGGAGTGAGACAAAGGTGCCCACTTTTTTAAAAATTCAATTTAGTACTCAAAGTCTTAGCTAGAACAACAAGAAAAATTAAAAGGTTATAAATAGAAAAGAATATCAATTTATCCCTACTTTCAGAAAACATAACGTTGTAGTTAAAGACTCCAAAGACTCCACTAAAAAACCCAGAATTGAGAAACACTTTCATAGCCAGGCGTGGTGGCACATGCCTCTAATCCCAGCACTTGGGAGGCAGAGGCAGGCGGATTGCTGTGAGTTTGAGTCCAGACAGGTCTACAAAGTGAGTCCAGGACAGCCAAGGCTACACAGAGAAACTGTGTCTCAGGAAAAAAAAAAAAAAAAAAAGGAGAAGAAAGAAGGAAAGAAAAGAAAAAAAGAAAAACAAACACTTTCAGAGGGCAGGAGAGATGGCTCAGTGATTACGAGCAATGCACAGAAAATAAAAATAAATTATTTTAAAATGAAACACTTTCAGTAAAGTAGGCAGGATACAAAATCAACAGCTTTGTTGTATTCCAATAACAAGTTTGCTGAAAAATAAATCAGGAGGGAAATCCCATTCATAACTACTCCAAAATGTTTGTAAAATGCTGGTCTGGGGAGATGACTCAGTCAGCAATGCAGCTGATGCTCAAGCATGGTGAACTGAGTTTAGACGCCACAAACCCACATTAAAGCTGCATGTGGTGGCACATGCCTATGATTCCAGTGCTGACGGTAGAGAGAGGTGGATCCCTGAAGCTGACAGTTCAGCCTGTGTAGCTCAGTCAGTAAGCTCTAGGTTTGGTAGGAGAATAACGCATGAAAAGCAATAGAGGACACGCAACATACATCTATTCTCTACACTCTTGTGGACATGGGAAATGAATGAGGGTGTTCGGAGACAAATGCTTGACAATGCCATGAGGAAACCTATTATTTTCTATTCTGATATTAAAAGAATTAAAAGATGAGGCCTGAAATATCCAAAGAGATGGTCAGACCATGAAGCTTGAAATGAAGTTGATTTACATTCAGAGACCAGGCTCCTGAACCACTTTTGGGGGTGACTCAGAAAATGAAAATTTGTTCACTCTTCCTGAAAGCCCCACACTCGGGAAGTGGCCTCCTGTGCAACCCTGACTCTCATGTGCCCAACAGCAGGCCTCCTGGGAAAATTAGCTTCATGTTTATTTTAAAGATATTATTAAGGAAGGATGTAAGCCTCCAGATTTAAGTAATTACAGTTTAGAAGAAGGCTAGAATTATCTAACTTTACAATAATTTTTATTGTGTGATTCTTACTATGAAATGCCACACTTATAAGCAAAGGAATGGCTTTCTGTATTACTTTTCTTACAAATTTTCTGTTTGAGCAGAGCAGCAGTGGCTCGTGCCTTTGATCTCAGCACTGGGGAGGCAGAGGCAGACGATCTCTGAGTTCAAGTCTAGCTTGATCTACAGAGCTAGTTCCAGGACAGCCAGGGATACACACACAGAGAAACTGTCCTGAAAATGAAACACCAACAATAATAAATTAAAAACAAAACACTAAATTTTCTTTTTTATACTTAAATTGAACAATTACCTTATACATTATCAAAGAATTTATAAAATATATATCTAACTCAAACTTTAAATTTTTAATTATATAATTTACATATTAATACACACAAATTATATATTATATATGCTTTATATATAATGTAATCACACACACCCATAAATATACCTGATGCCAATGCTGGGGACCAAACTCAAGTCATCTGTGCAGTCCCATGGGTGTTTTCTGAAATGTCTTGCTATATATTGTTTGCCTTGAACTTACTATGCAAACAACACTGGCCTTGAATGCACAGCTTATCTCTGAAGTTCTGGGATTACACGTGTGTGCCACCATGGCTGCTTAAACTGTAGACAAAGAGACTATTTCTGCTATTAAGACACGAGGGAAAATCCTCAATGTCTTGCTAAATTTGTCCAAATAAAATTTAAATAGTACTTTAAATTTTCCTACTTTATAATTATAAAGAACAGTACTATGAACATAAATTTGTTTGCAGCTGTTGTAGCAGGTAAAAATGGCTGACAGCACGCATATAGCAGGCATGACCATACAAGATGTATTTAGATTGCTATCAGAACACCTGGGACTTCATAGAGGCTGATCAAAATATTCACGTAAGATTTAATGTTTTATACAAAAGAAACACACATTAGACCTATATCCTTAAAGACATTTATTCTGAACAGAAAATTCTTTGAAAAAATTTACATACATAAGGAATAATAGAAATGCCTATTTCACTAAATGTGTATCCAAAGGTTATCTCTTTGCTCATCTACTGTTACTATTTTGGATGAAAGCTACAACTTAATGGTGAAGATCAAGGCAGTGGTGTCAGATTGGCTGCCTGCTTTTCTACTTCCTGGCTGTGGAGCTGTGGGCAAATCAATTACCTTTTCTCTTCTTTCATTTCTTCCCACAAATAACTGTAGCACCAACTGCCTGGGCAAGGAGGAAGAGTTAAAAGCATTGAGTTTTTGCAGTCTCCATGAGTCTTTTTTTTTTTTTTCCCTCCTGGGGCCTCAATTTCTTTTCTTTCTTTCTGGCATTAGTATCTTTTTTTTTTTAAGTGATTTTAAAAAATTTGTTCATTTTATATCTCAATTATTGCCGCTTCCTTCCTTGCCTCCCAATCCCCTCTTCCCCTCCCCTAGTCCTCAGAAAGGGGAGCCCTTCTCCCCTATCATCTGACCTCAGCCTATCAAGTCTGATCTGGACTGCCTGTATCCTCTTCCGCTGTGGCCTGGCAAGACTGCCCACCAGGGAAAGTGAGCCACAAGTGGGCACCATAGTCCATGTCAGAAATAGTCCCTACTCCCCATATTATGGGACCCACAAGGAGACTGTGCTGCCTATCTACTACATCTGAGCAGAGGGTCTAGGTCCTCACCATGCATGGTCTTTGGTTGGTGCATCAGTCTCTGCAGCCCTCTCCTCCTCGGCCTGGACTTGTTGGCTCCATTGGTCTCCTTATGGAGCTCAGGACCCCTCTAGGTACCTGTATTTCCCAACTCTTCCATAAGACTCCCTGTGCTCCAACTAGAAGTTTGGCTGTGAGTCTCAGCATCTACTTCGATTCCCTGCTGGGTGGAGTCTCTCAGCGGGCCTGTATGGTAGGCTCCCTTCCTGTTCCTTCTCTTCAACTGCTTCACCTCAATTTCATCTATGGCCTTCCATTTTTAAAGAAAAAGTAGTGTTTGTGTTTTTCAGTAGTATCTTTGATGCAGCAAAAGGTACATTATCAAGAAACCAAAGAATTAGAAAATGCTTACTAATATAAGTGCAATTATTAACAACTGTTGGGCAAAAATATAGGGAAATAGGTATAATAAAAGTTTGACTTAGGCAAGGTGCTAAAATGTTGCAAGGGCTCATGTACAAACAGTAATTGCTCTCAAAGTGCTGAATGGATCACACACACTGCAAGTGACTCAGCAAAATCTGTTAGAAGGCAATGGATTTACTGAAAGCTAGTTCAAATAAAGGGGTGTGATATTCCCCTGAATGCAGAAAATCAAAGCAAATAACCTACTAACATAGTATATGAATGGTAATCTTCAATCTCTTGAATATATAAAAGGTCAGATCAGGCCAAGGTGAAGGTGTTAAGCCTATTATGGATTAAGGATTTACTTCTGCTTCAGTGTGACGTGAGATGCTGACCAAACGTGTCAAGGCACAGTACGCAGTTTTTGATGACTTAGTATCATAGATTGGAACTGGTAATTATTTTGAGATACTGAAATCAAGTTTGATTCATATCTCATAATCTATGTAAGTGAAACCTATGTCTCCTAAAAAAATCTTTCTGTGCCTCAACTTGGCATATTTAAACCTCAGGTCTCCAGATCCTAGCTCTGTGTCTCCTCCAGTTAATATTTGTGACTCTGTTTGCACTAAGGAACACTTCATTCCACGTTCTTAAAGGGAAAAACTCTAGCTATTGATGTAGATCAATGTTAGAAATGTGAATCAGTATTTGAAACCTTGTATTAAATCACTAGCACCCAAAATCAACCAACCAACCGACCTCTCAATTACCTGACCACATTAAACAACTCTGAAGCTAAAAGTTCTGTAATTTCCTCTGAGATCGTTCAGGAAATGTACTCTTCTCAGCTAACCACACCCTTATAGAGAGAGTGTGTTTTTGGCATATGGCTTGTGTTAGAAATGTAATCTGCAGTCATTGCATAACCACTGTATGGTGCCAATTTCATTAAGTAATAATATTTTTAGTTAAAAAACACACAGAAGATGGAGACAGATACATTTATAGACTGGTTTTATGTAGTTTATACTTTTTTCTGTAAAAGATTATGTAAAAACACAAAGGAGAGGTTGGATGTAGAGATGGCTATGGTTAAAAGCATGTACTGTGTTTGCAGTAGCTCATTAACACCTGTAACTCTAACTCCAGGGTCTGATGCCCCCCCCCCTTCCCTTCCCTCCATAGGCAAGTGTATTCACGTACACATTTCACACAGACGTACACACATCCACATAATAAAAAATAGATTTTAAAAGAAAATACAAAGCAGCTCACTTGCTATATATAAGTGTAAATGTTCCCCTTAAAGAGCTAGAGACAGTAATTAGGAAGAATGTTTGTTGCCACAATTTAGGAAAGTAGGGGGAAAACAATACTTAGAATTTACCAAGTAACCATTTACTTAGTAGGATTCAAGGTGTATAGTCCAGCAGGCTTATGATAATGTATATTAAACAGGACAATGACTTTATATATAATGTGGAAGAAAATTCAAAAAATGAAGAACCATAGAGGGGGAAAACTTTAAAAATTGTTAGCAGTTTCTCTCCTGAAATGGCTAAACAAGTCTTTATTTCAGTGTATCTAATAAAAGTGTGGTGCCAAAGAACATCAGCACTGGTAAGTTTTGAAATCTTTAGCTCAAACAAGATGACCTGAGAATGAGATAATAAGAATGTGGATGAAGTTCTCATCAGGAAACCTTCCCAGGAACTCCACTTCTACAAATATTCAGGGAGCAAGGAAGGAACATTAAATCGAAGTTGCACAGAACACACTGGAAACTGTTATCACCCAAGAACATCACAGTGGGCAATGTAATGACATGTAAATATAGATATATACAGTTCCTTTATGTATTTTCTGTGGCACTGGGACTCTAACTCAGAGCTTTGCACATGCTTGGCCAAGTGCCCTGATGCTGACCTACAACCCAATCCTTTTATGTAACTGTATAAAAATGAACAGGATGACCATGATATACCAAATTCACTAGTAAATTATCACAAGAGGATTGAGGTACCTACTGATATAAGGGCAAACAAGTTCTTTCTTCTAGTTTGAAGAAAAAGCCAAGCTGGGTATAGTGGCCCATGATTATGCCCAGCAGTAGGAAGCTATGGCAGGAAGCTTGAAAATTTGAGCCTGACCTATATAGTGAGATCCTGTCTACAAAACCCCAAAGAAACAAAACAAGAAAACCCAACCCGACCCGTGGTTTTAATGCAGTGCACTACTTTTACATTTGAGTATAAGATTGCTTAGTTTTGGACCTTCGCAAGAATGCAGGGTAAAACATAAGACTTCTAGTATGGTTTTAGAAGTATAGTACATTTACAACTTTCTGAGGTGGATAATTTATCATTGGTGCTACGTGTCAACACACAGTAAGGAATTGGGCAATGGCACACCCTGGTACCAGTTAGCTCAAATTGGGGTGCAAAATCACCTTAATTCTCCTATAACAATTTGGGGAAACTTGAAGTATGCCTTTATAGAACTGAATCAGTTGAACGAAAACAAACTTCTTTTAAGTCATTCTGATTCAGTACAAGAGTAGAGTCACTTAGTCACTGTGATGAAGCAAACACACTGCTGTTGTTAGCACTTACAACAACTGCATTTGGATATTCCTGAGCCCTCAGATCACTGCTAATGAACCATACTGTATCGGTCTGAGGAAGTTTCTTCTTGCTACGCAGTTAGCTGGGGCTTTTGATTCTCAGAAGATGAGAAAAGGGATTGCTTGAGAGATAATATCTACTAGAAACTCAAGTATATGTGGTAGGACAAATGGGAGTGCCAGCTGCTGCAGAAGCTCCCAGAAACTATATATTTTATAAATATCCTTTAATTAAAGTATTTGATTTCAAAGATAAAACGCAATTTGTCATATCACACACTAGACAACAGCTGCATCACATTTCATGTCAAACACAAAATCTGTAAACTTCCATATCAACCTATATTAAAAAAAAAAAAGAGTTTTTAACCTATGTGTGAGTTCCTAGCTCTACTTCCTCATTGTTGAGATTAGAGGCAAGCACCACCACAGGAGCTTTTATGTGAGTGCTAGTGATCTGAACTTAGGTCCTCAACTTAGTTTGTTCACTTTTTAAAAGTGAATTTTATTTTTAAAAAGCTTCTTAGAAGTGACAAAACCAAAAATATAAAATATTTTAAGAAGTATTAATGTACTAATAAATTTCTGCCAATGTTCTGCTATCTGTTGGCTTAGTAAGTGTTAAGTCAGAAACTCTTACTGTAGAGGCCAGAGAGTTGGCTCAGTGTGTAAAGGCACCTGCTGTCTGACACTGTAAGCAAGCCTGCCAACCTGAGTTTGATCTCAGAAGGCCATTGTGAAGGTGAAAGGAGAAAACCAACTCCATAGTCGTTCTCTGACTGCCATGTATGCACCACAACATTTATTCCCATACACATCACATATACAAAATGAATTTTAAAAAGTAAAATAAAATAAAAATCATGAATCCATTGAGTCCTCTTGTTGATGTGTGCTGAAGCAGGGTCTCTGAAGCCCAGGCTGGCCTTAAACTTGAGCTTCTCAAAGACTAGGATTAGAGAGATGTGTGCCAACACTGTGCTTAAAAAACTTGAACCTGAGTTGGGTAAGATGGCACACACCTGTAATTCCAGCACTTGGGGAGGCAGAGGCAAGTGGATCTCTGTGAGTTCGAGCCCAGCCTGGTCTACAAAGTGAGTCCAAGACAGCCAAGGCTACAGAGAGAAACACTGTCTCGAAAAACAAAACAACAATAACAACAACAACAAAAAAACCCTTGAATCTGTACTCAGTTAAGGTAACCAATGGCTTTATGAATAATATGCAGAATTACACTGCTAATTTTTAAAAACATTTAAATGTATCTTCTTTTAAAAGCAAGCTAATATAAAAGGGGATTTCAGAGTTGACAAAGGCTAAGAAATTCTATATATATAATAGGGTAAAAACCTTTATATGCTAAAAGCAGTGATGTTTAGCAAGTCAATAGAACATCTGTTTATTAGAAAACCCTACTCCTTTCTTTATTCCCCATGAAGATAAAATCACCTTTTTGGGGCTGAAGAGACGGCTCAGCGGTTAAAAGCACTGCTGGCTCTTCCAAAGGTCCTGAGTTCAATTCCCAGCAACCGCATGGTGGCTCACAACCATCTATAATGAAATCTGGTGCCGCCTTCTGGTCTGCAGGTGTATATATGCAGGCAAAACATTGTATACATAATAAATAAATAAATCTTTTTTTAAAAAATCACCTTTTTGGCTGACTGTAGCAAGTATGTATGTACAGGAAAGTATTGAGACTTCTGTTGATGGTGGTATTATCAAAGGGTCTCAGTATTTAAACTTTGTGGCCTGGAATTTGCTACACATACAAGGATAGGCTTAAAATTCTCATTCTCCTGCCTCGGCTTCCTGTATATGAGGATTTCAGGCATGAGCCACCATGCCTTGTCTACACACACACACACTCACACACCATACAAATATACATACATGTTACCTTACTTAGTTCTTGCTAACTTTTATCTATTTCTAGCCCAAAGCAATTTTCCTCAAAGACAAAATACAATTATATTGTAAAGTGAGCACACAGACTCCGAGGACTGAGGGTCTGTTATTGTTCACTGATAGAGTTATCTGCCTACCATGCAAAAGGCCCTGGATTCTTAACATAGTAAAAACGGCAGTCTTACCAAAGGCACTCTACAGATTCAACACAATCCCCATCAAAAACTCCAACACAATTCTTTACAGGCCTTGAAAGAACAATACTTAACTTTGTATGGAAAAACAAACTACCCGGGTTGGCTAAAACAATCCTGTACAATAAACGAGCTTCTAGAGGTATCACAATCCCTGATTTCAAGCTGTACTACAGAGTTGTGATAATAAAAAACATTATTTTATTGGCATAAAAATATCGGTTGATCATGAAAGTGAATGGACGACCCAGATGTAAACCCACATAACTATGAGCACTTGACCTTTAATAAAGAAATCAGAAATATACAATGGAGAAAAGCATCTTCAACAAATGGGACTGGTCTAACTGGAGGTCTACAGGTAAAAGAATGCAAATAGAACCATATTTATCACCCTGCACAAAACTCAAGTCCAAGTCCAACTCAACATAAAACCAGATACATTAAATCTAAATAGAGGAGAAAGTGGGGAACAACTTTGAACTCACTGACACAGAAGACTTCTTGAAGAGAACACTAACAGCATAAGCACTAAGATCAACAAATTCATATATGGGACCTCATGAAATCGAAAAGCTTCTGTAAGGTAAAGGACATTGTCAATAGGACAAAATGGCAACCTACAGAATAGGAAAAGATTTTTACCAACTCCCCATCTTACAGGGAACGAATATCTAAAATATATAAAGAACTTAAGAAACTAGCCATCAAGAAGCCAAATAATCTAATTTTTTTAAAAAATGGTGTACAGATCTAAACAGAGAATTTTCAACAGAGGAATTTCAAATGCCGAAGAAACGCAGAAATGTTTAACATCTTTAACCATCATGGAAATGGGAATCAAAATCACTCTGAGATTCCATCTTATACCTGACAGAATGGCTAAGATCAATAACACAAATGACAGCACATACTAGTGAGGATGTGAATCAAGGGGACACTCCTCCATTGCTAGTGGGAGTGCAAACTTGTATTGCCACTTTGGAAATCAATATGGTCATTTCTCAGAAAACTGAGAATCGATCTACCATAAAACCCAGCTATACCACTCCTGAGCATATACCCAAAAGATGCTCCACCATACAAGGAAGTTTGCTCAATTATGTTCATAGCAGATTTATTTGTAGTAGCCAGAATATGGAAACAACCTTGATATTCCTCAACTGAAGAATAGATAAAGAAAATGTGGTACTTTTACACAAAGGAGTATTACTCGGCTGCTAAATTTGCAGGCAAATTGATGGAACAAGAAAAGATCATCCCGAGTGAGGTAATCCAGATCCAAAGACAAACCTGAGTACCTATTAAGTAAATATTAGCTATAAAGTAAAGGATAGCCATGCTACAGTCCACAGACCCAGAGAGGCTAAGTAACAAGGAGGGCTCAATGGGAGAATGCATGGATCTCTCAGGGAAAGAGAAATAGATTTTGCAGGTGGACTGGGGGTGGGTGGGGATGGAAACAGGAAGGATCAGGTGAGGAGGACGGAGGGAGAGAGTACTGGGAGAGACACTGCAATTGGGGGAAAGCTTCATTTTGGGGGTTAGGTAGAAACCTAGTAAAATGGAAAAATCCCAGGAATCTATGGGCTGACCCTAGCAATGACTCCTAGTAAGGCTTCTAGTGGAGGGGTTGGGACACCAATCAGCCACAAAACCTTCAACCTACAACTTGTCCTGCCCACAAGATATGCTGGAATAAAGGTGGTGCTGGACTTGTGGCAGTGGCCAACCAACTTGAGGCCCACACTACAAGAGGGAGCCCATGCTTGACATTGCCTGAAGGGACAGGAACCAGAGTCTAGGCGCCCAGACAACTATGATAAAACCAAACAGGCCCAAGGTGTGGGGCATGACATGATTTTAATCAGAGAAGCTTCATCCAGGAACTGTTGGAAGCAGATGCAGAGATTCACAGGCATTATACAGAGCTTGGGGAGGCCTTCAGAAGAGGGGGAAGGAGGATTTTAGGAGCAAGAGGAGTCAAGGATACCACAAGCAAACAGACCAAGAACAAGCAAGGATCATAGGTGTTCAGAGATTTAACTGATAATCAGAGTCTGAACTGGGTCTAACCTAGGGCCTCTGCATGTATGTTATGGTTGTGTAGCTTTGCTGGACGCCTCTTAACACTGAGGAGTGTCTCTGACTCTTTTGCCTGAGCTTAGGACTCTTTTCCTCCTCTTGGGTTGTCTCACCCAGCCTTAATATGCCTAATCTTACTGTAACTTGATATGCCATGTTTCGTTGATATCCCTGGGAAGCTTACCCTTTTCTGAAGATCAATGGAGGAGTGGATCTGGGGGAGAGGGGAGGTGGGGGGGAAGGGGTTAGGAAGAGAAGAGGGAGGAAAAACTGTGGTTGAGATATAATATATAAAATAAAATTTAAAAATACAAACACACACACAAACATACACATGTACAAACAGAAAAGAAAACAGGACCAAGTGGTTCCCCATGAAGTAGATTAATACATTTAAATTGGGGGGACTGTTTTCAGAAATTAATATGTATCTTTTGTGACTTGAAAGATGAGTTTATTTAAAATCACTGTCATGACTCTCGATTACTTTTAGATAAAAGAAGAAAACACCCAGCGAACATTTTTCAATTCTGAGAATTTACATGTTTCACACATTATTGAAAACACCCATTGCATTTTATAAGCAGTCCTCACTTGTATGGATTTTATGTGGAATGCGGAGACAATATAGCAGAGAAAACAGATGTAACAATCTTTAGAGTCATATGCTTCGTTTTGGTAGTTTAATTTGTTGCAGCACATTCATAACCCAATTGCCTAAAACAAAAGGAGAAAATGGGATTATTTTTATTCTAGAACTATGTATTTTCTGCTATGCTATCAAAAATAACTCTGGAGTATATTAATTATTTCTTTATACAATCTAGGTCCAAATATCCCATAGCTTTGCTTAATTCCTTAAGATATAAAAAAATAGCAATTATTTGCCAGGCTTTGTGCTAAGCATTAGGGATTAAGAGAATATAGTCTTCTGGCCTTATGGGTCTACCAATCTATCTGAGAAGACAGTCAGCCACAGAACACTGGTAAGTTGTGATAAGAAAACAACAGGGGTGAGGAGTATCTCCCTGCACTAGCCACAGAGGCTACAAAGACTTCACACACAACTGCGAAGGCCAAGAAAGTGATTAAACAAATGAATCTGGGGCAGACTGCAGGAGAACAAAGCATTTTTCAGAAGCACAGTGTACCCAAAAATTGAACCAAGTGCTTTCTGTCTTGTAGGGAGATGCTGAGATAATGAATGGTACAGTTTAAATGGGCACCTGAAAAGCTCACACATTTGAAATGTTGCTCAGAGTTAACAGTATTTGGAGGTGGGGAGCCTGAGGTGGAGTAAGGAGGATTCAGTGAAGTCATGAAAACAGGAAGACCTGAGCTACTGCAATGTGATGTAGCAAAAACCCTCCCTAGGCAGATGGTGGCACATGTGCTTCAACTCCCTAGCCTTCAGACTGTAAACCATAAACCGTGGAGCTGAGGATGCAGAGTGGGTGGAGAGTGCTTGCCTAACATGTACATGGTCCTGGCCTCAATCCCTAGCACTGAAAAAAAACAACATATATGATGATGAATGTATGACGAACATGTCTATAATCCTACCACCTGGGAGGTTCAGGTAGAAAGATCAGAAGTTCTAGGCCAGCATTGTTCAGATGTCTCAATGGGGAAGGACACTGCCACCAACCGTAATGAACTGAGCTCAATCCGCAGGCCCCACATGGTAGAAGATGACCCTATTCCTACAAGCTTTCCTCTGACCTCCACCACCACCACCCACACCACCCCTGCAAAAAATGTTACAAAAAAAGTTTAAGACTATCCACAGTGACTTAGCAAGCTTATGGCCACTGGAGGATACTGAGATAACATTATCTCAAAAACAAATTACAAACAATTCAGTCCCATGTATTTTGTTGTAAGAGATAACAAGACACCGCACTTTTAAAAGATTGTGTGTGGAGGCCAGAGGACACTCTCCAGTGTCAATTCTCAGGAAGGTCTGTTTTTTGGTTTTTTGAGACACAGATCCCAAATAGGCTATGCTGGCTGGGCAACCAGTGAGGCCCAGGAGTCTACCTGTCTCCTTCTTGTACGTGAGATCACAAGTGCTTACCAAGTGTGGTATTTACGGGGTTCTGGTATTATTATTATTATTTTAGATTTTTAAAAAAATTATTGATTTATTCAGATTACAACTCAACTGTTATTCTACCACTTGTATTCTCCCATCCCTCCCTCCCTCCCTCCCTCCCACTTTCACCCTATTCCCCTCCCCTAGGTCTATGACTGAGGGGGACCGCCTCCCCCACTATATGGTCATAGGCTATCAAGTCTCATCTTGGTAGCCTGCTTATTCTTTCTTGGCGTGCCACCAGGCCTAAGGGGAGGTGGTCAAATATGGAGCACCAGAGTTCATGTCAAAGTCAGTCCCCACTCTCCACATAATTGTGGAGAATGTCTTATCCATTGGGAAGATCAGAGTAGGGGTTCGATGTTTACTATTGTATTATCCTTGGTTAGTGCAATAGTTTGAGCAGGCCCCCCCGGGCCCTGATCCACCCATCATGATGTTCTTCTTGTTGGTTTCTAGGACCCTCTGGGTCCTTCTATTTCCCCATCTCCTATATTTCTCTTACCTAGAGTCTCAGTAGGATGTCCTCACATCTATCCCAATCTCCTGGTAAGTGAAGACTTTCCTGGGACATGCCTTTAGGGCTGGTGCCCAATTATAAGTGAGTATATACCATGTGAGTCTTTCTGCTTCTGGGTTAACTCACTCATTATGAGCATCTCTAGTCCCATCCATTTGCCCACAAATTTCGGGATTTCCTTGTCTTTAATAGCTGAGTAGTATTCCATAGTGTAAATGTACCACAGTTTCTTTATCCATTCTTCAACTGAGGGGCATTTAGGCTGTTTCCAGGTTCTGGCTATTATGAATAAGACTGCTATGAACATGGTCGAGCAGGAGGTGTTCTGGTATTAAACTCAGATTTTCATGTTTGCAGAAGAAGCACTCTACTGACTGAAATATCTCTGCAGCCTCTCTTAAGAGGCCTTAAAGAGTGACACAGTACAATTTATGCCTTACAAATTATCCTAGTGCAGCATGTATAGAGAATGAGTTTTAGAGATACAGACCAATGTCAGGGACAAAGAGGTTGCTGGAATACTGTAGTAATCCCTCTAGTTTAATGGAAGGAGAAATAAGGTAACAAACTGAGAAAAATTTAAGGGTTGTGTAACAGAAATAGTTCAATAGTAAGAAATAACTTATATTATGGATATTCAGTAAGAATGCAAATCCAAGACCTATTGAGACTGTGAATCTATATAGTAATACAGTGGATGAAGAGAAACAAATACAAAATAAGGCCAACTCTAGAATACTTTTATCTAGGACGTTTTAAGATATTCCAATGAATGCTTTCAATGTGCAACAGAATATACAACTTTAAATCTTGGGGTGATATTTAAGACAAGATGCATAATGATAAACAATGTTTTCTAAAACTTAAAAAAAGAGTATGTCTATTTGGTCAACCAAAATAAAGTTTCTCCTCTACTCCTCAAACGAGAACAATTAATGCAGATGCCAAAGGAATTGACAGGACCAAATGATGTTTTTAAAGATGTTTTTCAAATGGTAAAAAGTAAAGAAGTGAGGAGGGGAGGGAAGGGGAGAGAAGAAATTTATACTTGAGCAGGTGTGTTTGAGGGTTGAATCTTTATCTAGACTTTGGAAGCTGTCATCTGAAAATGGTATAAAGGATAAAAATTCTGCAATATCAAAGCAACAGTTTTATAACAAATTTTGAAAAAAATATCAGCAGTTGTGGTGTTGCCTTTACTGAAACTACTGGTAAACAGCAGCTGTATCTTTCTGTTTTGTGACTAATTACAGTCTTCAAGGGAGAACATGGTTGATTTAATGTTCAGTATGTATTTGTACTTACATTTTACTAAAGTTTGGTTTTCAAACAATACTGTTAGCTCAATGGCTTGACCCAGAGAAAATTATAAAAACAGAATTTTAATATACTATTAAAAATGTTAAATGTAGTATTGGAAAATGTACCCAACATGCCCGATACACAATATGCAACATTCATTTCTTTGCTATAGTGTTGCTATTTAATACAGATATATTATAAATTAGAAGCATGTCATGTGTAAAGATGAAATTTTCTTGTTCTTGTTTTTGACCAGGCTGGTCTGAACTGGCTATGTAAATCAGGCTGTCCTTGAACCTACAGAAATCACCTGCCTGACTCCCAAAGGATAGGATTATAGGCATGTACTACCTATATACTATACCTATATACTGTATGTTCCTGTCACAAAATGAAAGGTGGGAAGAGTGGAATACTGGGAAGATTGTTTTTTACAATTTAAAAATTAAAAAAGAATGGATATATCAGTAAACACCTATCAACACACGACACTATTTCCATCTGAAAGATCTAGAAAATACGTCTATAATCAAAGTCACGTAGTTAAGTTCCCTCTAGATGAGTCAAATGTGTTTATCATTAGCATCTAATTCTCAGTAGACCTGAGAGTCTGGTTCTAGTATTAACACCCCCTAGATGCCTGCAGCCAATCCCACATTTCAGGATTTACACACAAAACTGACTGCTTTTTTAATTGCTGCCAAAAGCTGTCTTTGAAAACTATTTGCTAATACTTGCTTTCTAAGTTAAAGCCTTCTTCTGATCATGACCACACACTGCAAAAATCCATTTACTTTATCTGTAGTGGGTGCAAATCATTTGATAATGATTCTCTATCACCTCTGTAATCTAGTTGTCCCTACCCTTACAAAGTTACCAAAGTACAGAAAACTTAAGAAGGTAGAAAAGCTGAAAAGGCAGAGCCTTGGGAAATTCCTGTTTGGTGTTCTATTTAGCAGCACAGTAACAAAAAAAGCACATGAACACGGTAACCGACCAACTTGAACTAGGGTACGACAGTGAGTACCCCTAATATGTTCTTTGGCTCTTTGGTGGATATAGCCCTATCCTAATTAAAATGTAGTATGAAAGGGCTTTAATAGTAATAAAAATATTCAAAAATACTTCTTTCATCCACCTGTTGTCCAAGGATCTTACAGTCACAAATCAGTAACTTAAGTGCAAAGGAACTGAAGTGTGTGCTATGGAATAGCACTTAAATATGAGGCTGCTTTTTCCACTGCTTGGAGCATACAAAATGGAGCATGCCATTTTACTAAATGTCAACAAACATACATGTAGGCATACAAACTCTATTAAAACAATAGTACTGTTTCTTACTATACTTAATTTTTATTGATACTTCATATACTTGAAGTTTGATTTTTTAAGACACTGTCAATAATCTGATCCATATTACTTGATACTGTGCAAAAATTACAAGGTATGTTAGATCTTATTTTAAATACTTTCTCTTCAAACCTGGAAATCTATACTGTCATAGAAATCAATTACACTATTTCTCTGAGAAGTAAACTATACACACCACATTCTTTGTGATCACAAGTTGAATTTATTAGGTGGATACCAATAAGGAAGATGCAATCAGAAGCCAAAGAATTACTTTGTGCATGTGACAAGGTAATGAAGTTAAAAGGATTAGACTCAAATCCTTAGACTCATTAGCATCACACTCCAACCAAACCACGTTAGCCTGTCCAAATGGTTCAATAAGACAATGAAAACTAGCACTCAGAGGCAGAGGCAGAGGCAGAGGCAGAGGCAGGTGGACGACTATGAGTTCGAGGCCAGCCTGGTCTACAGAGTCAGTCCAGGACAGCCAAGGCTACACAGGGAAATTCTGTCTCAAAACAAAACAAAACAAAACAACAACAACAAGAAAAAGGAGGATGAAAACTAAAGGACTAAGATGAAAGAAAGGCTGTATTTCCCATCTTAAGGTTTCAGAGATGATGGAGATGTATGAAATTCCCACATTCTGAAAAAGGACTTCTTAGATACCTCACCTGTCAATCACAAAATTGTGTCACCTGGAATGACTCTAATCTGAAGATGTAATAATCAATTACTACAACCAACACCCATTTCGTGGCGTATATAGCTACCTGGAATAATAGCTATACAAAACAGTGAAGTAACACTTTAAACACTTTCATAGCAAAAGATGCTGGGGAGGCTCCTCGGTAGTCACTGTTTAAGTGTTAAAGAGGTACACTGGGATATGAAGCGAAAGTCCATTTATCTGTTCTGGAAGCTAGCAAGCCTTATCAAAGAAAGGTGATGGATGGGTCAGCAGGAGTGGTACTCAACTTCAATCTCATCTAAGACAGGTACAATCCAAACTGTTAAAACATTCCAGAACTGAGCACACTGATACTTCAAATGCTTATATTGAAAAACGAAAACCAAAAACTACTCGCATATAGTTCGCTGGGATTTCATACTAACCATCGGAGGAGGTAGTGACGCGATGTGCTGGAACTTAAAGTACAATATCAGCATTAACTGTAAACAATTCTGAAATATTGTAACTTTTCAGAACACATTTAGTGACAAAAAATTAGATTTCATATAAAATTAGAATTAAAAAAGCAAAAATAGAAATATTTAGTAAATTTACTCAAATGAAGTTTAAATGTTACAGAAATGAAAAATATTAGAACTTATATACAATAAAAAGTGAATATAAATTAGCCAACTCCATGAACATTTCCAGTTAAACATTCATACAAATACATATTCACCTTTTTTCTTTATATAAGAATGACACATATAAACATAATATGAAGATTCTGGGAAAAAAATCAGAGATACTAAAAATTTATCAAGTTTAAAAAATGATGTAGAATATATTTCAACAACAACATTCTACATGAATGTAAACCCCTGATTTAATTCCATGATTTTATCATGCCAGAAGCATGGTTGCTTTAAATTTTTAAAAAATGAGATATTTGTATTATAACACATTGGCTTATCAATAATTAAGGCATTTGTACATAATATCAGTGTGGACAAAAAAATTAATATTACTTACTATGATGTTTTAAACTTTCAAAGTCTTTTCAACAGAAGAAAATAGCTGCACACATTTAAGTGTTTCTTCATAAAAGTAAAAATTAATGATTGGTCTTTACAGTTCCTGGTAATAAGTACTGTCTTGTTTTTGCATATTATAAATGATATTCTTATGTAGGACTGAGTTAGGACCCAGCAGTTCATAACAATGTTACCGAACAGCCATATAAAATCTGCATGCAACAAAGGCGAACAGTCTTCATAGTGCATTTTCACCTCATTGAAGTTGAAGCTGCTCCTTCTGGATATTTCCACTTCAATGTGAAGTAGATTGTTAGGATTTCATTAGTGGTTTTATTATGTGGCTTTTTAAAAGACAAAAATAGGTTTTGTTTCTTCCACAGTTCATAGTTCTCAGGAGAGACCTGCTTTTGGAAATCATATAATCCAGCGCTGTCTGAATAATCAAACACTCTTTAGAAGATGAAATCTCTCAATGCAGCTGTAATAAATAAGCATCTACGTCCTTAAAGGATAAAACAAACATTCCATTAGTTAATAAAGCAAATACAAACACATACAACATGCTTTATTTTTTAAGTCATGTAGCTTTTTAAAAATTTATTTATCTTTATTTTATGTACACTGTTGTTTTGCCTGCATGTGTGAGGGAGTTGGATTCCCTGGAACAGGAGTTACAGGCAGTTGTGAGCTGCCATGTGGGTGCTGGAAATTGAACCTGGGACCTCTAAGAAGAATAGTCAGTGCTCTCAGGCGCTGAGCCATCTTTCCACCCTTCACACAACCTGCTTTCTTTTCTGCTTTTGTTTCTTAATTTGTCCTAGTTCCCTTTGAAATCTTTAAAAGACATGTTATTCAGAATTTTTATCTTCATTTGTTTATCACAAAGTCTAGCACATAGAACAAGTTCAATAACATTGAGCAAATACTAAATGAATGCTTTTGTTCCTGTGCTCAAACAATTCTGCTTTGTAGTTAACGTTTGCAGAAATTCTGTTAAGTGCTATATAAGCCAAAGTCTAAAGCATCATTTGACAATATCATCCCTTTTATTTTCAAATTTGATTTATTTTTATTTTATGTGTATGGATGTTTGCCTGCTTGTACATATGTGCACCACATGTATGCATAGTGCCAAAAGAAGCCAGAAGAGGACACTGAATCCCTTGGAATTGAAATTACAGAAAGCTTTGACCTGCAATGTGTGTACTAGAAAGATAACCCAGGTCCTCTGTAAGAACAATACTTGCCCTTAACTACTAAGCTACCTCTCCAGATTGACTCTTCAACCTATAATAATCTGCTCTGATTTTTAATCTGGAAAAAAAAAAGATATAGAGGAGCAGTCAAGGATACAGCCACTTACTCATGCCCCAGCAGATAGCTCGTAAAACAAAAAACAAGGCAAAAATATATACAAGTGAACTAAGAGGTGGTGGCACATGCCTTTAATTCCAGAACTTGGAAGGCAGAAACAGGCAGATCTCTGTGAGTGTGAGGTCAGCCTGGTCTATAAAGAGAGTTCCAAGACAGCCAAGGATACACAGAGAAATCCGTCTCAAAAAACAAGCAAACCAAAAAAGATATAAAAGTGGAATGGGAACTTGGGAGAGGAAGGGTGACTGGAGGTGGCGAAAGGATAAGATCAGTATGACCAGACTGTACTATACATATGTATGAAACTGTGAAAGAAAACATTTATTTTTAAAATGACACATTATGGGCTGATATCATAATAAAGATTTTTATTATAGACTTTACATTGAAACTTTAATTACTTGATAATTTTCACTATCATCATAGTATCTTAAGGCTATGTTTATAAGAAAGCTTTTCCTTTGTAATAAAAAGAAAATTTAAGTTAGCCAGGCTTGGTAGCACTTTCCTCTGATCTCAGTGCTTAGGAGGCTGAGGCAAGAAGATGGTGATTTCAACAGCAGGATGGGCTTCACGGTGAGTTAAGACTAGCCCTAACTATACAGACCTTGTCTTAGTAACCACAGATTTAAAAGAAAAAAAAAAAAAAAAGTAAGGACACAATGCTTTTCAGCTTTACTAAGATCTTCACAGTAACGTGTTATGTATATTTAAAAAAAAACAAACAACTTCAGAAAAATAGAATTCTGTTTATAAGACTATAATCATTAAACATTCTTAAGGGTGTTAAAGAAGATAAATTTGAACAAAGTATGACTACATACAAGACATTAATTGAGTCAATAATCAGAGTAAAAGTAGTGAATCAAAAAAGAATTCCTGCCAATATGATGATACACCTGTAATCCCAGCACTAGGAAAACAGAGGCAGGCAGATTTCTGTGAGTTTGAGGTCAGCCAGGACTACATACTAAAACAGCCTCAGGGGGGAAATAAAAAAGATGGGGGGAAGGAATGGATGGGGGGACAGGGGAGATGGGGAGGGAGAAAAGGGGATGGAGGTAGGGGTGTGCGGGTAAATCTCCTGAGTACAATCACATATAGTGACACATTTAATACTTGATCTCATTTGTTTCTTTTTATATAGGTATCCAAGGAAAATCTCAAGAGCCCCCTCCTTAATCCATACAATGTTTTTACTTCCTGGTAACTAACCACTCATAACAGCAAATGCCCAGCAGTGGAGTGAAAATATTTCCTACTACTAATTCTTTCTGCAATTACACTATCAATGTCTTCTAGAAGTTTAAACAGTAAAATCCAAACTAGCAATGTACCTTTTTCCTGTAACAGACAAGCATATCAATAAAAATCAATATTAAATTCATGTGCAACTCTTAAATTACAAATATAGATTACCTTAGCTATATTACCAGTATATCCTGGAACCAAAGTAAGATGATTTTCCTGTTCCCATAATCTATTCAACTGTTGCTTTAAAATCTTAATATTTCTAAAAGGAAAAAGAAAAGAACGAAAAATGAAAAAGAAAATGGTTAGATACAGATGTGCTTTTAATGTATATCAGCAGAAAACTATATGCTACAGTTAAGCAACTTCTTAAAATAGTATGTGTCAGGCACAGAAATTAATGGATATTTAGTTGAAGTAGACAAGAAAACATACAGGCGTTTGTAGCATGTGGACAACTTTTTTGGGTATGAAGTAGAAATTCTGTTAGTCTACAAAGCTTATGGAATTTAACAGATACAAGTATTGTTCTTTGTTCCTCCCTCTTTTTTAAATACCGAGTTTTGGTAAGCAGCCTAGGCTAGCCTGAAACTTGAGTTCTTTCTACCTTGGCCTTCCCAGTGCTGGGATTACAGGCCTGTTCTGCCATGCCTTCCAGTGCTGGGATTACAGGCCTGTTCTGCCATGCCTTCCCAGTGCTG
>OU015742.1:35930972-35959802 GCA_907169655.1 Acomys percivali
CACACACACACACACACACACACACACACACACACACACACACACACCACACCACACGATAAATGGATTCTAACATGAGAGATGGGAAGGGATTCTCCAATCTACTCTGAACAGGTTAGAAAGCTTAGAAGAAAATTATTCACAAAAATGAAGTGAGTTTAAAATAAAAACTGGGCTGGGCATGTTGATACACATCTTTAATCCCAGCACTCAGGAGGTAAAAGCAGGTGGATCTGACTTTGAGCCAGCCTGGTCTACAAAGCTACAAAGTCCAGGACTACACAGAGAAACTCTGCTTCAAAAAGCCATAAATAAATGAAATAAATAAAATACTGGATACCCAGAGAGAGAGAAAAGGAGGGATGGATGTTGGTTGGTTAGCCTCCAACTCACAGCCATCTGCCTGTCTCTGCTTCCCTGAGTGCTGGGATTACAGGTGTGCGCCATCACACCTGACTATGTTCTTGAGTTTTTTAAAAATTATTTTTGGTTCAAAATATATACAAAGGGAGTATTTGTAATAACTGTAAATGGCAAAGGCAAAGGGAATTAAGAGACGTAAGGTTTCTACATAACTTCACTCAAATTGGCAGCACCAGTAAACAAACTATTGTGTGTTTGATACTGACAGCACTAATAAAAGGCTGTATTAAGCATTATACTAAAAAACTATAAATTAAAAGAGTAACAATATTCAAGTAACTCATAGAAAATCAAAATAAAGAGGCCAGGCATGGTGGTGCATGCCTTTAACCCCAGCACTCAGGAAGCAGAGGCAGGCAATCACTGTGAGTTCGAGGCCAGACTGGTCTACAAAGCGAGTCCAGGACAGCCAGGGATACACAGAGAAACCCTGTCTCAAAAAACAAAAAGAAAAAAAAAAATCAAAATAAAGAAAATAACCCAAAACCCTCAAAAAACAAAAAAGGTAGCCCTAAGCTTAACACACAGCAGTTACCTTTTCCTTATTTATTCCTTATTTTAAGTTTATTATTTGTTGGTATGCCATATGTCTGTGGAGGTCAGAGGACAACTCTGTGAAGTTGGTTCTCTCCTTCTACCATTACATGGGTTCTAAGGACTAAACTCAGTTGTGAGGCTTGTACTGAGCAGTCTGGGTAGCTCTTATGTTATTTAAATGGTCTACATGCACTAGCTAAACCCATAAATGGGCATAGCAGATTAAGAAACATGACCTCACTATATGCTGTCCATTTTATACTGCTTAATTTTTGTTTTTCACTATATAGCCCTGGTTGGCCTCAAACTCAGAGCTCCACCTGGCTCTGCCTCCCAAGCACTGAGAATAAAGGTGTGCACCAGTTAGTCAAACACTTTCCCAACTGACCTACATCCCAATCACACATGTAGCATTTTTAAAAAATTTTTATTATTTATTAATTTATTCTTGTTACATCTCTATGGTTATCCCATCCCTTGTATCCTCCCATTCTCCCCTTATTCCCCTCCCCTATGACTGTTCCTCAGAGGGATTACCTCCCCCTGTATATGCTCATAGGGTATCAAGTCTCTTCTCGGTGACCTGCTGTCCTTCCTCTGAGTGCCACTAGGTCTCCCCCTCCAGGGGACATAGTCAAATGTGAGGTACCAGAGTACTTGAGAAAGTCATATCCCACTCTCCACTCAAATGTGGAGACTGTCCTGTCCATGGGCTAGATCTGGTAGGGGTTTAAATTTTACCGCCTGTATTGTCCTTGGACATGTAGCATTTTTTAAAATGAAAAATATTAATCATTAGAAAAACAAAATCAAAACCACATAAAATACTATTTCACATTAACTGGATGGCTATGCAATGAAGAAAAATTTAAGTTCTGAGAAAAGACATAGAGAACCTAGGATCTTCAGGCATCATGTAAAGTAACATGACATGGTCTCCGTCCCTTTGTCTGTACTAGGGATGAACATCTAGGGTGGCATGTATGCAAGGCAAATGCTCTCCCAATGAGCTAATGCTCTAGTCCCTGGCAGTTTCTTAAAGTTAAATACAAATTTACCATAAGATTCAGCAATTCAAGCCCGGTGTGGTGGCTCACACCTTTAATCCCAGCAGAGGCAGACGGATTACTTTGAGTTGGAGGCCAGCCTGCTCTACAAAGCCAGTCCAGGACAGCCAAGCCTACACAGAGAAACCCTGTCGCGAAACACCAAAAAGACCCAGAAACTCTACTCCTACATATTTACTGAAGGGGAAGAAAAACATATTTACACAAATATTTCTATGCCAATATTGAACATAGCCAAAAAACATAAACATTAGAATGTTTATCACCTGCTTAACAAACAAAGTGTTTGTGCATATCTATATAGAACACTACTTAGCCTCAAAAAAGAATTAAGTACTCATAAGTCTATGTATGCATGAGCAGTACAGTAAGTAAAAGAGGACAGGACACATCTTGTGACAGAATCTCTTTATATGAAATGTTCATAAAAATAAAATGTATAGACAGCTTGGTTGCTTCAAGCTGGAGTAGGAATGGAAGTAACTTCACAGTGGCACAAAGCTTCTCAGTGACAGAAACGCTCTAAAGATCTATTGGGACTGAAGAATGTTTCACTCTGTACTTATAGTCAGTGAATCGTACATTTAAAACAGGTGAGTTTCATGGTGTACATTTTACATCACAATAAAGCTTTATAAAGGGAATTATCAAAATTATAAGGCAAAGACTTGTTGTAATGGCCTTGTAAGCTACATATTCTGTTTTTATCCATGTCTCATGCATTTAATAGCACCTTTCTTGAGCCATAATATAGAATTGTCCTTCTCCCCAAAAGACACGTTATGAATGCTACTGAAACTAGTTTCAAGTTCTCTATGTGCTTCAAAAGCACACAGAGACACACAGAGACAAATCTGAAATGGTATGAAGGGTTGAAGACTCATACAAAAAAAAAAACTCTCCTAACAACCAAAGAACAAAATAAGGCCCTAAAAGAATAAAAGCAGACTAAGAGATTGAGAAGGGACCAATATTCTAGCATTACTTCAACTTCTAAACTGATGTACATACATACATTTTCTTACAAGAACACAATGCTTACAATCAGTAGCTTGCTTGAGAAATACAACAGCAAAATGGAGCTCATGGGATGATTTTCTTTACATAGTAGTTATCTTCTACCTCAAAGATAAAAAGGGATCTATTCATATACTCTACCACAATGGCTGCCAAATCAAAAGATAAAACAGCTCAAAGTGTTCATACACTCCCTGCCTTCTCACAACAAAGGAAACTCATTATATAGGAATGAAACATGTCTGCACAGGTCAAGACAAATTAGTTTTCTCTTTATATTAATATACTACATTGACTATTCACATTGTATTTAACTTTGCAATTCAATTAGACACTTTCTCTATGAAAACAAAGCAAGTTGTTGAGAAAGACACTCTTTTTACCACAAGAATCCTTTCCATAGGTGGTTATCTCCTAAGAAACATGAGAATGAAAACAGTTTTTGGCCATTATCTTTTTCCTTCTTCCTTCCCTCCTCCTTTCCAAATGAATTTTAATTGAAAATTTGAAAACCAACAAAATAATAATAATAATAATACATAAATAAATAAATAAGAAATAGATTTAGTAGTACAATGTCTTAACCACTTGGTCACCTTGTTATATAATCCCAATACTCAGGAGGCAGAGGCAGGAAGAGTCAATCTTTTGTACACAGAGAGACCCTCTCAAAAAAAACAAACAAAATCAAATCACTTCCAAAGAATGTCTTGAAAAGTAGATGTACTAAAAATTGGTATTTTAAAACACAGGGTGTTGGAGGGCACACTTCAATGGTACTATGCTTGCCAGGCATGTACAGGCCCCTGGGTTTGAATCTCTAGACCTACAAAACTCAATAATTCAAACAAACAAACAAACAAACAAACAAACAAACAAGAAACCTATTAAAAGTGTATGGAAAATGATGTGCTGTGTAATCCCAGTGTCACAGTTAATCTTGGTTGTCAAAGTGACTACATTTGCAATCAACTACAACCCACTCAGATGGACATGTTTTTTTTGAAGTATTTTCTTGATTGGATCAACGGGTGGAGAAGACTCACCCTAAATCTGGGCCATACTTACAGGTGGCAGCCTATATAAAATGACATAGAAGAAGGAAATTTTTGCTTTTTGCCTGCTGCCCTCTCTCTCTCTGCCCAAGTTCCTTTATCCTGTTCCTGAGACATTCCTTCCACTGGCATTAGAACCTACTTCTTGGGGATTCCAAAAGACACTAAAGACTGGCAGTCTCCAGGACTCCAGCACCAGACCAGGACTGTTGGGAAATCCAGCCTTGTGGACTGAACAGTGACCAAACCCTTTGCCTTTCCTTCTGGAGACAGCCACAGCTGGATTACTCAAACCACAGCCTGTAAGCCATTCTAATAAATCCTGTGTATCTTTATTCTATCAGTGCTATTCCTTTAGAGAACACCAGCTAATATAACTGGTTTGTTTGTTTGTTTGTTTATTGGTTTTTCAAGACAGGGTTTCTCTGCATAGCCTCCCTGAGTGCTGGGATCAAAGCTTTGTACCACCATGCCCGGCTCCTAGTTTTTGTTTCTTTTGTTTTATTTTTTAAAGACTGTATTAATCCTCATCCCCAAATAAAACAAGAACAAAGGCAAATAAGATCACATCAAATTAAAAAGCTTTTGCACAAAAGAAGCATTCATCAGAGAGACAACCTAAAGAGTAGGAGAAAATACATGCAAATTGTACAATCTGACAAGGAGCTAAATAACCAGAATAAAACAGGAACTCAAAAACTACAACGGCAAAAAAGTAAAAGAAAGAAAAGAAAAATCAAGCAGCTTGATTGAAAAATGAGATATGGACCTTAGTACAGCTTGGGGCTAGAATGTCCCTGGACGTCTCCTGTGTAGAAGGAGATAGGGCCTAGTGCAGAGTCTGCAGGAAGTAGGTCACTGGCAGCACACTTCTTATCTCTTAGCCCGGTCCCTCCCATCTTCTTTCTTCTTGGTCACACTGAAATAAGCAGCTTTGCTCTACAAGGCTCTCCACATCACAACTTCCTGTCTTCACAGGACCACAGCAATGAAGTCAAGTAATCACGAATTACAAGCTCTGAGACTGAGCCAAAAAACACCTTTGCTCTATCAGGTAGTTTTCTCAGGTATCCTGTCACATCAGTGGTAAGCTAACGTAACAGATATTTTTCAGAGACAGACAAACAAATAGCCAAAGGAGTATTTCAAAATGTTAGATAACATCATTAATAATCAAGGAAATGCAAATCAAATCACATTAGATTATTAGCATATTCCGTTAGGAACGCCAGCTCTCAGAAAGTAAAGAAAACAAGTGCCGGCAAGGATATACAGAAGAGGGAATCCCTTGGGCTGGTGAGACAGCTGCGTATATAAACTTGATGACCTTGGTGATCTACTCCCAGAACCCATGTAAAGACAGGAGAGAACCACTCCCTCTGAGTTGTCCTCTGACCTATACATACACACTATGGCACACATGCACTCTACCCCACCTACACACACACACACACACACACACACACACACACACACACACACAAAGTAAAAAGTTTACAAAAGAAAAGGAATCCCTATACCCTAATGATGGGAATGCTTATTAGTATAGCCACTATAGAAGACAGTACAGAAATTCTTAAAACAAACAAAAAAACAAACAAACAAAAACTAGCAAATGATCCTGCAATTCCATTAGTGGATATTTATCTAAAAGAAATAATTCAGTACTTCCCTGTTTACTGTAACACTATTCACAATAGCCAGGAAATGGAAATAATCTGTTGACTAGTGAATGAACAGATAAAGAAAATGTGGTAAATATAAAATACAGAATACTACAGAGGATGAAACCTTACAATTTATGACCCTATATGGAAATAGAGATTTTGTAAGTGAAATAAACCAGTAACAAAAAGAGAAGTAACTCATTATCTCCTATGTGGAATCTAATAAAGCTGACCTTACAGAAGTTGAGAGCAGAGGATGACCTGGATGGGTTGATCAAGTTATAGGGAGATATTAGTAAGAAGTTCTGGGATGTCAAAGTACAGCAGTGACTGTAGGTAACAATTATATACTGTGTATCTCAAAAGTCAAGCTGGGACCATACCCAGTGGCACATGCCTGTAATCCCAGCACTCAGGGAAGCAGAGGCAGGTGGATCTGAGTTCAAGACCAGTCTGGTGTACAGAGTGAGGATACAACAGAGGAACCCTGTCTCAAAACAAAGCGACAAAACAAAACAAAACAAAACAAAAAGTTGAGCAGGAGAGATTCTGAATATTTTCACCCTAAGGAAATGGTTAAGATAGACCAGCACAATCGATCCAACAACACAAAACGTATAGATGCATCAAAATATCACATGTACCCTATGGATTTTTATGTTACAAATCTGCTTAAAAGTACACCTTTAAGGGAAGGGGGGGGGATAAAAAAAAAAGTACACCTTTAAAACCGAAAAAGAAACTACCAAACTCATGTTGTGGATGGGGACCCAGCTCTGTGGTAGAGTGCTTGCTTAGCATGCTTAGGGCCCTCAGTTCAATCCCAAGCACTGTAAAACAACAAAATAAAGCTTTAACTTTGCTGGAGGGACTATGGATCATCTCACTCACTTACAGGTTTTTCTATTTTCTAAAAATACGAATTATTCTCATTGAATGAGATAGTCTTTTTAACTTTTTCAAAATTAGGAGAACCTAATCTAATTTTCTTACTTCTGCTCAGGGGCTTCAATTTATTCTTTGATTTCTTGCTTTGACCTGATTCCCCGTCTGCTTTCAAGCACGCTCCAGGTTCTTCTATCAACACCTACACTCTTTCTGTTTTCCTTTCCTGCCAAGTTTCAACAATGGGTGCTTTTTAGTTTTCAATTGGTCTTTAACCCTTTACAATTTTACCTTATTCTGTTGTTTCATGTAAAAAAAAAAAAAAAAAAGTCTGTCAATGTGACTGTCTATCACTTGAAACTATTTGGGAGCCAGGCATTATGACAGTCCATAATTGCAACAGTCTAGAGGCTAAAGCAAGAGACTGAGTTGTGAGTTCAAGGCCAGTCTGGACTACATAGTGAGACTTTGGCTCAAAAGGCAAAACAAAACAAACAATTTAACAACAACAAAGAATAAAAGGAAAAGGAAAAACAAATACCATTCCCCACCCCAATAAATAAAACAAAAGCACCTAGCAGGTACCTTGTAGCGCTGGCTACTCATGGAGAACAGTCAGGCCAATGTTAAGGGCTGCTCCTCCTAGATCACTTGTCGGCTGTTAGCTCATCATTTCATGAGCCTTCTCCATTTCTTTTCTTTTTTGTTTTGTTTTGTTTGTTTGTTTGTTTTTTGAAACAGTTTCTCTGTGTAGCCCTGGCTGTCCTGGACTCACTTTGTAGACCAGGCTGGCCTCAAACTCAGATATCGACCTGCCTCTGCCTCCCAAAGGCTGGGATTACAGGCATGCACCACCACACCCTGATCTCCTTCTCAATTTATGACACAACTATGCTGACTTTCCTTGTTCGTTTCCCTTCTGAGTTACCTTTCCTTTAACAGCTCTTTTCTCTCTACATGAACATTGAGAGTACATGTTTTCACAGCTTCAGTTACTTTTCTAGAGCACTTGGCTTCCACACATCTAACACTACTAGTTTCTAATCAACATGTCTAAACAAAATTTCTTCAGCTGGGCATGGTGGCGCATGCCTGTGATCCCAGCCCTGGGAGGCAGAAGTGGCAGGTAGATCACTGTGAGTTTGAAGCCTGCTTGATCCACAGAAACGAGTTCAGGACAGCCAAGGCTACATAGAGAAATCTTGTCTTGAAAAAAAAAAAAAACAAAAAACAAATTATCTCTTCAATTGCCAGCCCAATAATGGCACTTCCTAACTATCATACTTGAATTACTAAGACCCAAAATTCTCTCAGACTGGAAAGCCAGGTTTATTTTTATTTCTCTTTCCTTCCTTCCACCAAGCCACTGTCTTCTTGAATCTTCCATCAAGACATTTCCTGGATCCATTCCGACCCCTTTTCTACTGTCAGAAAAAGCCTAAAATACTGTAAGAATAATTAGTTGCTCCCCCCAGCCCCCACCTGCCCTGCAACAGGTCTTTTCCTTGTCCCTATAAACCATCTTACACAATAACAACTGCCTATAGTGTTCATGGAAAAAAAAAAAAACCACTAGTACAGCATTTCCCAAGTTATGTTTACGTTAAATCTTAAGGATGCCTTACTCTGTTAAATAAGTATGGTTATATTGCATATTAAAACTATTTATTGGAAATCTAGTATACCTAAAAAGGTTCTAAGACATTCAATTATGTTATTTAATTCTGTGATACCCAGTATTAGCTACCCAGTATTAGGTTTTGGGATGGGTTCATGTATGTATACTAAACTATCTAAGCACTGAACTTCCTCATTATCAGGTACCATACTGTTGGGGTATTAAGTTTTTTTTTAAAGGGTGAGAAGCTAGGAACAGTGGTTCGTACCTAATTCTAGGATTTAAGAGGCAGTGGCAGGAAAATCAGTAGCTCAAGGACACCATCTACTATACAGCAAGTTTAAGACTAGTCTGGGCTACGTGAGATACCCTCTCATAATATAGAGAAAAATGAACAGTCCCAGCTACTTTTTAATGGGAGAGGAGAAGACTGAGAGGGAAGTATTCTACTTCAGTGATGTTAAATATTAGTAATTGTATAAATAATCTTATAAGAAATCTGCTGGATGCCAGGCATTGATCTTCTCCCTATGCACTTACACATACATTTGCACTTTTTTATACAGATGAGAAATGAATTTGCCCTAAAATCAACAGCAAAAATGAAAATAGTAAGGGCTGGATTTTAGGCATTCTCTTTCTATACTGTATATAATCTTAACCAATACATTATACCATCTCCCATTTAACAGTAATGAATACATATATAGACAATGCATATACTCAGGGATAAATAGACCTTCTAGTTTATGATTTTGGTAGACTTTCTATTCTGAATCCATCTTCTCAATATTATTATGAATATCAGAGATTACATATACTATAGCTATTAACACTCACAGCATTTACATAAAACATAAATATGTATGATATAGTGCTTTGGAAATGAAACTGAAGAAAAAAAAGTTTATGAAGTATCAACACATCTTGTTGTGCCAAGTTTAAATTGACTAATAATTTACCATCCAAACCAAGACACTGTTGAAAGTGAAAAGTGGTATTATAAAAAAAATGGTAGGACAACAGGCATAAACTAAGTCTTTCCCATACAAACATAATGTATGTGTATCTGACCTCAGTTCTAATGTTTACTGTTCTACATCTATTTTTTAAAATAATTTCTTTCTATGAAAATTATCAACAACTTAGCCAGGTGGTGGTGGCACATACCTTTAATCTTAGCACTCAGAAGGCAGAGGCAGGTGGACGTCTGTGAGTTCGAGGTCAGGCTGGTCTACAGAGTGAGCCAGGGCTACACAGAGAAACCCTGTGTCAAAACAAACAAACAAACAAACAAAAATAAAAAGTAAATAAATCAACTACTTAACTATAATACTGAATAAACTATACAACTTGAATAAACTTCAACTATATTATGCTAAGCGAAGGAAACTAAAATTTAAAAGGCTATTTTCATGATTCCCTAAAATAGCAAAAATATAAATGAGGACGAAGTATAAATAATACCCAGAGACTGCACGCAGAGAAAAGCTTACTCCAAAGTAATAAATACTTTAATATAGTAATGATTGTGTCACTATATGGAAGTGGCAACTCATAGAAATCATATCACAGTAACTCTCTTTAAGGAAATTGGGGAATAAGACTGTTGTGTAGCTTAGCAGTAGAAATGTGCAAGGATCCGGACTCAACCCCCAGCACAAAGGAGAAAATCGGGGGAGAATCAACAGCTTTTCACTAGCATTTTTAGACATTAGGACTTGCTTGAAGAAGAGAGAACTATGGGCTCATACCCATGCTCTTCCCTTTAGGAAACCCGTCTATTCTTGAGTCCTAAAAGGTTCAGAAACATCCCTAAAACACTTAGAATATATATGTTCTGAATGGAAATTACCAAAGCCAGACCAACTGGTTCTAGTACTCAACTGTGTGGGTTGGATCTGACTCTGCAGACCAAGATGAAGATGCCCTTAGTGACTTTGTATGCGATGGCATGTGGGAGTTTAAACAGCTGAATCAGCAGAGGCCTCTGGCTCTTTTCATCTTTCTCAACTCTCTGGGAACCTTACTGCTCACTGTGTAGTAGTATGTGCCACAGCTTACTGAATAAATGCTAAAAACTCTCTTCAATCTTACAGACCAGTGTAGTTTAAGGAGCAGGCTCAAAAGAACCAGGCAGAATTTCCCAGCTTCCACCTTTAACAATCCATGTAACTCTGGAAACAGCTGTGTTAGTTTTCATTAATAAAAGTAAAAATGTTTATTCATGTAATTTGCCTTAACTTACCCTGAAAGAATAAAAAACCCACAAATAACAAAATGGGACCTTTGTTGTTTGTTTTTATGTATGTATGTATGTATGTATATATGTATGTATGTATGTATTTTTTAGTTTTTCGAGACAGGGTTTCTCTGTGCAGCCTTGGCTGTCCTAGACTCGCTTTGTAGACCAGGCTGGCCTCGAACTCACAGTGATCCACCTGCCTCTGCCTCCTGAGTGCTGGGATTAAAGGCTTGCACTACCACACCTGACAGGACCTTTGTTTTAACAGAGGAGAAAACTGGTTTTAAAAAAAAAGTGGGAGTAAACAATCACCAAGCCACAGAAGCTTAATCTTTTTTTTTTTAAACATTTTTATTTAACTTTAATTTATGTGTGTTGGTGTGAGAGTATGAGATCTTGGAATTACAGACAGCTGTGAGCTGCTATGTGGGTGCTGGGAATTGAACCCTGGTCCTTTGGAAGAGCAGACAGTCTCTTAACCACTGAGCCATCTCTCCAGCCCCCAGAAGCTTAATCTAAGGCAAACAAAATTTCTTTGAGACAGAGTCTCACTATGTTGCCCAGGTTGACCTGAATTTGCTATATAGGTATGGCTGCCATATGGGTCCTGAGAATTGAATTCAGGCCATCGGGCTTAGAAGCAAGTGTCTTTACCCACTGAGGCAACTTTTCAGCCCAAAGTTACTTTAAAATCATTATTGTTGGGCTAGAGAGATGGCTCAGCGATTAAGAGCACTGTCTGCCCTTTCAAAGGTCTTGAGTTCAATTCCCAGCAACCACATGGTGGCTCATAACCATCTACAATGAGATCTGGTGCCCTTTTCTGGCATGCAGGCATACACGTAGGCAGAACACTGTATGTGTAATAAATAAAATATTTTTTAAAAATCATGGGGTTGGGGATTTAACTCAGTGGTAGAGTGCTTGCCTAGTAAGCGCAAGGCCCCGGGTTCAGTCCTCAGCTCTGGAAAAAAAAAAAAAGATCATTATTGTGTTATTATTGGTAGTGGTACATGTGTGTGCATGGCCACACGGATGTCCGAGTTGAAGTTTGTGGAGTTCCACATTTATGGAAACCCAGATCATCAGGCTTATGCATCCAAGTGCTTTTACCCACTGAGCGATCTCAAAGCAGCTCCCAACCCCCTCACATTCTTGATCTTCCTGGTCCAGGCTTCCAGTTTCTGGGACCACAGGCACACACTACCATTTGCAGCTTACAGAGAGAATATTTTGAGGGTCAAAGCTGATTTCAAAGTAGCAGGCAGTTTGGCCGACTATTATTGAATACTACACAAATAACAAAAGGAAAGGGGGGGAGGAGGCATTGACATAAGACCAGACACAGGGGACAGGACACAGACAAACCCTGAGGACACTGAAGCTATTTTATAACTACTGTTACACATCCTTGAATGCAGAAAGCATAACATTAACTATCATTTTCCAAGCTTTTGTAATGGTCTATCTCTGGTAATGTTGCCTTTTTGTTGAAACAAAATGTTTCTTCTCCAGGAAATCTTCCCTTTCCTCCTTGCTGCTTTATCATGGCCTCTCTTATCAAGACTGAGATTGAATATTCTTTTCGGAAGCACTTCTTGATTCTGGTGTTGGTTCAAGACTTCTAACAGCACCTCTTGGAACACTGAGTTTAATATTGCATAGTTTAGGCTTTTAGCAAATAACGAATACATAAGGGCTTAAATGTAAGATATGACTGAGCATTAGCTGATTTTAGTCTGTCTCCTCCTGCCAATTAAACTTCACACTTTTAAAATTGTCTTAAATTACATGTGTATATGTGCACATGAATGCTACTGTGTGTGTAGAGGACAATTTGTCAAAGTTTGCCCTCTCTCTCTGCTGTGTAAGTCACAAGGGTTGAATGTAGGCTGTAAGACTTGTCATTTTACCTACTGAGCCATCCCTAGACAGGGACTGCACACATTAACATATACTACCTAAAATACAATTTCACAACTACTACTTAGTGTAAAAATATACTACATGTAGGTATGTGCGCATGTGCGCACACACACACACACACACACACACACACACACACGCCATTCAGTGAGCAAACGTGCATCATCAGGAAACATTGGTATTTTGAGGTTTATTTTAAATGATAAAAATGGCATCTTGGTGCCTGTAGAGACTTGTTGGGAACAGGACTTCTAAAAGGCAATTATGTCTGGAAGACTGTGGATAAGGGCCATTTTTGCTAGCTCTAAGGAAGGTCTCTAGCATCAAAGAGAACACATAGTTCTTCTTAAAAGTTGAAGGTATTTATGCCTGAGATGAAACTGGGTTCTCCTTAGGCAAGAGATACAGTAATGTATACAGAGTGAAAAACAACACAGTGACTCCTGGCCAAACCAAACCAGAGTGATCTGGGAAAAGGTAACTTGGGCCTATGGAAACAGAAGCATGGTTCATGGCAAATGCCAAAACAACTTTCCCGCAAAGGCCACAGGACACAAAAGCTATGTGATGCTGTTGTAGCTTTCCCAGATTTAAACTAATGAAAAGTAAATAAATAAAAATGGAAAAGAAAACAGCTCATATATTCCACTGTTAATTCACTACTTACTATGTGTCAAATATGAGTAAGTAACACGTCTTATTTCTGAGAAGAAGGACAAGTCAATAGAAATTAATTATACTATCAAAAAAGCCATGGGTGGGGGGGCGGGGGGGCTGGAGCGATGGCTCAGCTGTTAAGGGCACTCTTGACTACTCTTCCAGAGGACGGAGGTTCAAATCCTAGCACCCACATGGCAGCTCATAACTGTCTGTAACTCAAAGATCTGACATTCATATAAACATACATGCAAGCAAAACACCAATGCATATAAAATAATGGTAAATTTAAAAAACAAAAGTCATGGTCAGTACCAGTTACTAGAAGCCAGAAGCAGTCTATCTCATGGAGCACTGAAGCATTTGGAATATCCCAACTAGACCTGAATCGTGATGACAAATGGGAAATTTAAAAAATGGAGGAAATGGGGGCTGGAGAGATAGTTCCGTGGCTAAGTACAGGTACTGCTTTTCCAGAGGACTGAGAACCCAAAGCTTCCAGAACTGACAACAGGTGGCTCATCACTATCCTTAACTCCAACTCCAGGGGCATCTGACACTCCTGCCCTCTGTACTCATGTACACGTATCCACACAGACACATATATATAATTTAAAATGATAAAAATAAAAAAATAAAATTTTATATAAGAAAGATCTCTCCACAGTAAGTCTTGTGCACTCAAAAATCACAATGTAGGGCTTACTTATTTCTGTATTTGCAATTCTTCTAAAAAAGAAATAGCTGGTTAATTTGAGCACAAATGGAAAGACAAAACAGAGAAAATGACAGTCATCTTTACTGGAAACAGATCAAGTTGACAACATCCATACCAGTGATCAACCACAGCATCACAGACAAAGCTGTAGAGATGCTTCCTAGTGATACAACAGGAAATACTACACAACACTACTACCAATAATATTTTTGCAAAGCAATCTAACATGAGCATAATTACTATCTACCAGTGATCAGTTCAAAAGAAATAGTAGCAATACAGGAGGAATTTGTTTATTACCACCAGGTACTATTACTTTTTTCAGTGCTATGACAAAATATCTGAAAAAAAAAAAAAAACAAAGTTAGGAAAGTTTACTTAGGCTCACAGTTCAAAAATATAGTCCACCATGTTGTGCAAATCATAGTGACAACAGCTTGAGGGAGCTGGTCACACTGCATCTAAAGGCAGAGGGAAGGAAGAAAAAATTGTGCTGCTCAGCGCCCTTTCTCCTTATGATTCATTCACTACCAGACCCCATCTGGAGGAACGGTGCCACCCAGCATTAGCAGGAGTCTGTCTACCTCAGTTAACATAACCTAGATACGCCTTGAGCAGGCATGCCAGAGGCCTATCTCAAGGTGGTAATTAATATTAACCATTATAAGGACCAACTACAACACCTGAAAATGAAAATATCTGGGGACAGGAATTAGTTTCCTCAATAGTAATTTGCAAGGGGAAAAAAAAGTTTTACTGCTTTAACTTTCTAATCAATACCTAATTTAATAATGAAGTGTTTAAGCTAGTTGCTTTCAAATAGACTATACAACATTTGTCCTGGTTAAGCTTTCTGTTGCAGTGAAAAACACCATGAACAAAAGCAACTTGGGAAGGAAAGGGTTTGTTTCATCATTAAGGGAAGCCAAACCAGGAGCTTGAAGCAGAAACCACAGAGAAATATTGCTGCCTCTCAGGCTCACATTCAACCACCTTTCTTTCTTTTTTTTTTTTTTTAAAGTAGACTGGTATTATAACATTTATTAAAATAATGCTATGGGTTAATAGAAACAGCAAAGAACCAAAGAATTAAAATGCAAGCTATGTAAAATCCCAACTGAAACACAAAAGTGTCTAATGTATTATTCATCAGCTAACTAAAAGCCCAAAAAAGACAAGACACCCAATGTAATAAAGTACTGCAAAACAATTGGCAATTTTCAGTAATCAAAATTATGGATTTTGCATTTTGTATCCTTTTCTCAATCAATAAAAAAATTCTTAGCCAGGTGTGATGGCGCATGCCTTTAATACCAGTACTCAGGAGGTAGAGGCAGGCAGATCTCTTTGAGTTCGAGGCCAGCCTGGTCTACAAAGTGAGTCCAGGACAGCCAAGGTTACAGAGAAACCCTGTCTCGGAAAATTTAAAAAAAAAAAAAAAAAAAAAAAGGGATAACCATTGAGATGTAACAAGAATAAATTAACAAAAAATTTTTTTAAAAATTTTAAGGGTGGGGCTGGAGAGATGGCTCAGAAGTTAAGAGCACTGTCTGCTCTTCTAAAGGTCCTGAGTTCAATTCCCAGCAACCATATGGTGACTCACAGCCATCTACAATGAGATCTGGTGCCCTCTTCCGGCCTGCAGAACACTGCATAAATAATAAAATTAAAAAAAAATCTTTTGGATGTTATATAACACTATAAAACAAGATAGAAAAATATATTATAAACTTGTAACAATGGCTGTAAATACATTATCTTACATGTTTCTCATAGGCAATAGGTTAGTTATGGTACATACATAGCATGAAACTACTAAGATAGTAAAGAATAGACAAAAAATACATGTTAGCTGTAAGGTAACATACAAGTGACACTCCCATCTACCCATGCTAAAAAAATTACATAATACTGTCAGGAAAAAAGTTAAAAACTACATACTCTAATAAGAAAAAATTCAACAGAGTGATAATACTGAGAACCAAGGCATTTGGACATTCCAAAAGTCATGCTTTTTTCAGTTGACTCAAAACACTGCCAACTAGGTTTTTGAAAGTTTGTTCAGAGCCAGCATTACTCATAAACATCACATGTCTATTGTTTCACATATTTACTTTCTTCCCCGTCAGAGACTTCTGATAAACATCTCAATGTCCAGGTATAACACAGCTGAGATGAGACTGGATCAAATACTGGTACTGTCTGTTTGTTTGAACTATCACCTCAAGTGTTCCAAGTGTTGCAAATTTATCCAACCAACCAAAATAAAAGTCAAAATGGCACAGCATATATTGTAAATAAACCAAAATCACCACAAGTGTAACAGACTGACAAAGCTGTAGTACATTAAACCAAAGCCAGCTGAGTACAAAACAATGGCTGTCTATTATTGCATAGTAAATAAACTGAGAATGGTTCCAAGTGAGACAGAATAATGGAGAGGTCACCATGAAGGTGACCAATGAGCATTTCCTGCTGACCTTGACTGTGAAGGCATGAGGGTACTGAAGAGGGCAGAGTTGATGAGCCACGAGTCCACTATCACTTGAGATTTGCCACATCTGGTACTGAGTGGATAATGACTTAAGTGTTAAGATGTTAATAACTCAAGGGTTTAGATACAGGCTTTGCGTACAAACTGCTTCAACTATAAAATGTTTGAACTTCATTAGAGAAATTGAAGATGAAAAGGAACGTAGCGAGCCAGGCGGCACACGCCTTTAATCCCAGCACTCAGGAGGCAGTCGCTGTGAGTTTGAGGCCAGCCTGGTCTACAAAGCAAGTCCAGGATAGTCAAGGCTACACAGAGAAACCTTGTCTCAAAAAAACCAAAAAAAAAAAAAAAAGAAAAGAAAAGAAAAGAAAAAGAAAGAAAGAAAGAAAGAAAGAAAGAAAGAAAGAAAAGGAATGCAGCTGAGCATTTATATGCAATGTGATGTTAGCTGTCTGCATTACTTTAAAGTTAAAAGGGGGCAAAAAGGTCTATTTAGGAGCAGTTACTAAAGCCAGCAGAGGTGGACTACACCACATAATCTGATTAAAATTTGGCTACTTAACACTTTTTCCACAATAAAAAATGTCAAAGATTCATTTTTGTGAAAAAGTTTGTTAGGCATTACTATTATTTCCAATTAATAAGAAAAAAAATATATCTCTCTTCTCCAAATAAAATAGAGCTCTAATTTAATTTTGTCTGTAAACAGATGTTCAAATCTGACATAATTTTTTTAGCCTCAGAATCCTCTGTGATAACCCTGAAGACAGTATTAACCAAACGTATTCAATGATGATTTGTAAAAGAATGACATTTAAAATGTACTAGTCAGACATTAGAAAAGCTATTAAATGTTCTCGCAGTATCAGATTTGGCAAACTGGCATCAAGATAAGTGACACAAATCATATAATTTAGACCATCAACTCATTTGTCTCCCCTCATATCAACCACCTTTCTTTTATAGTCCAGGGCCAGCTGCCACAGACCAGCACTGCCCAAAGATCAATTGATGGAGACAATTCTTCAACTGATGAAGACCTGGGTTCCCTCTTCCCGGATGACTAGGTTTGTGCTAACTAAAATTAGCCAAAGAAACATTCCAATAAATACTCATGCTCAGCCTGGGAACTGAACCTAGGGCCTTGCACACACCAGGCAATTAAGTGCTCCACTACTGACTGAGCTCCGGTCCCAGCCCCAACTCCTTCCTTTCCCTTCTCTTTCCTTCCTGTCTTCCTTCCTTCTTTCCTTTTTAAACTTATCTTTTGAGCCAGCCCCAAAATCTGCATTTAAACATTTACTAAATTCGTAACAAAATAAACTTGGCAAATATGCAGAGATTGACAGGGATACTACAAAGACTTTTCTAAACAGGCTCTTGTTAGTAAAAATGGAAACTACTATCTCCATCTTTAATAAGATGTGTGCTAGAGAGCGCACGCCAGGCAACTGTTCTACCACTGAACTATATCCTATAAAACATGGTTCTGTTTTATCATTCTTTTAACCTTCAAAATTTGACATATGAATATAAAATTTTAGTTTAATCCAAGATTAAGTGAGGGGACTTACTGCTTTTAAAATTTATCTGTATTATCAGTATTATCTGTAGGCCTGGCTGGCGATCAATTAAGACACAGACATTTGTTATATTTTAAGATAGTCTGGGGCAGGACAGATATCAATCCTCTAAACTACCTCCCATAGTGGGGCAGGCATGGGATCCCTGCCCCAATCCCATGCCATCTGCTTCCAATAACTTCTATCAAGTTACTTTCCATCCATAATCCCAAACACTTCTCAACGTTCCTCATCTGGGCCGGATTCTCCATCCGCGCCGGCCATGTGCTTCTCCTCCAGCTAACCCATGGCGCCCTTCCTTTCTTCATTTCAGGTCTCCTTTCTCCTCTCTTGGCAATCCTTTTTTTTTTTAAGAATTTTTTTTTTCTCTCTCAGCCCCACCTATCTCCTCTGCCCTGCCCAGGTGGGATAGCTTTTTATTAAGTAAAAGGTGGGTCACAGACAGAAAGCAGTAATTAACATCAAAATACATCAGACCATCCCCCAGCAGGGATTGGCTAAAAGTGCTTTCTGCCAAAACTGTCAACTTAGGTGAAAAGAGAACCATCTCCTGCAAGTTATCCTCACATGTGGGCACACACACTAAATGCAAAAAATTCAGCGTGAAGTTATAATGTTCTTGTGTTATTAAGCTAAAAAGAAAAAGGCAATATGGTGCAACAGGGAAATACAAATACAAGGCAGATCGGGCACATGTAATCTCATTAAAGGGAGGGCTCAGGTAGCAGGAACTTGTCTCAAAAAACAAAAACAAACAAACAAAAACTCCAAAGTCAGAGTTACTGAGTTTGAATTCTATTACAGTCACTTATTAGGTGTGTGATATTACTTAACTTGCTATTTTTAACAGTAGTACTGTAGGGACTTTGTTATGTTGTTTCTCATAATAAAAAAAAATCTATCATAAGAAGGAATACAGAAGGAATGAATAAAAACCGCACACACCTTTAGTCCCAGCACTCGGGAGGCAGAGGCAGGCGGAGCTGTGTAAATTTGAGGCCAGTCTGGTCTACAAAGTTCCAGGACAGCCAGAGCTACATAGTGAGACCCTGCCACACACACACACACACACACACAACAAAAAACAGAACAAAAAACAACAACTACAAAAACCAAAGTAGTAATTATAAAAAGAAAATTCTGAAGGCATTCTAAGAACTTCTGGTGTTCTATATAGTATCCCTGCCCCCCTCTCTGGTTGCTCATAGTTCTTTACCTCATTGCTGGTCATAAAATGATAAAGATATTTGGAAATGTTAAATGAGGCGTACCCAACTATGATAAACACTAAAGTATGCCGTGTAAAGTTAGTTTTTCTTTCCAATAAATGATAAGTTGGTTTACCATCCTTTTGGGTTTTGTTTGTTTTGGGGGGGCAGGCTTCTCCCCCCCTTTTTTCTAAAGATAGTCTTATACCATACCCTAGCTGTAGGTCACTATCTAGACTAAGCTAGCCTTGAACTCACACATTGCTCCTTTACCTTAGCAAGTGCTGGGTGTATTGAAGTCAAGTCATCACACTCCACTTTAAATTAAAAAAAAAAAAAAAAAAGCTAATTGGTGTGATTTACCATCATTGTCATACCTCTATCACTACAGCCAGCCACAGATCAGGAAATTAGGACTCTACACACACACATCCCTGAGCAAGGACAACACAGAACAAAGCCCCTACACAAAAGTGCAGCACGAATCAAGGAGAAACAAAATTTGTTGTTGAAGCCCAGGAACTGATTGCTAATGCAAAATAATTTAGTCCTTCCATACTGTTAACCTATACAAGTAATGCCATCAGTACAGAATGATTTAGTTAGTCCCATTAAACTGATGCTCCCAAAAAGACATATTTTCTCTCTATTACTTAAGTTTCCAACAGGTCTGTCAATAAGATGAGAAATTATTTATATGTAGCTGCAGTAAACAGCCCTTAAAGGCTGAGAAATAGTCTGCCAACCTCTCTTCATGTCAGACATACTGTCTAGGTGAGGACCACTCCTTTTCCATATCAGCCATTAGGTAATTATTAGGCCTAGTGTAGAGATCACATAAAAGAGATCACATATTCTCTTATGTGTAGCCTTGGCTGTCCTGGAACTTGCTACAAAGACCAGGTTGGTCTCAAACTCACAGAGATCTGCCCACCTCCGTCTCCTGAGGGCTGCAGTTAAAGGAGAAATATTCTTGAATACTATTAATGACTTGAGAACTAGGCTGTCTGAAACAAAAAGGCCAGGGATGTTTCTTTTCAGCTAGTATGCCATTAATTCTCCGTGGATAAAACACCAAATTTTGATCAATATGTAAGATTTATTTTTACTACAATAGTGTACTAAGTGGATGATGATAGTTAAGTGGTATAGGTAATAGGATCGGTACAGGTTTTTCCAGTGCTGAACAAAATTATATTTGGGAATTAAGAGGAGCAGACAGGGTAGTACTTTCCTAATAGTTCAGAAAGAAAGACACGAGAGTGGATGCTTTACTAGCACTGCCTAACATTTGTATATTGCAGGGCTGTATTCTAGTTGGTCTATATTCTGAATTTTTTCCAGGTATTTAGAACGTGTGTACTATTCTTGAAGGCTTGCTTTTCCTCAGCAGTCATCCATTGCTTCATTTCTTCATTCAATAGCAAATATCAAATGCACATGCTGAGTTAATTACCACTGTAGGCCTGAGGGAAATGTCTGAAGGTATCAAACACAAAGATCCTTGCTCTCAGGATGCTTATGTTTCAGCTGCATTTTAAAGTTCCATTCTATCATGGGGGTAAGCTTTTACAAATGACTTCAGAAGAAATCCTTATAGTCAATTCACACTAACATGTAAAAAACTGTTTCTTTCCCTCCTCTCCAAAAGTTCAGATATTTTACAGATTCACTGCCTCTCAGAATTGGAAAGACCTTAGATAATTTCAGTTTACAGATGACATTAAGGTATTTGTTCAAGAACACTTAATTACTAATAGAGAGTCAGGTTTAGAGCTATGACTCCAAGTAAGAACACCTACTAATGGATCTGCAAATGTAGTCTTAAGCCTAGTGAGAAAGGAATCATATGCAGGTCACAGGCATCTGGGAAACTAGCTCAAGGCAAAAGAATTTCAGGTGTTGAAAAACACATAAAGAGGGCTGGAGAGATGGCTCAGTGGTTAAGAGCACTGGCTGCTCTCCCAGAGGTCCTCAGTTCAATTCCCAGCAACTACATGGTGGCTCATAACCATCTATAATGAGATCTGGTACTCTCTTCTGGTGTACAGGCATACATGTAGGCAGAACACTGTATATAATAAATAAATAAATCAGACACATGGGGGCGGGGAGACAGAGACAGAGATACAGAGACACAGAGACAGAGGAAAGGAGTCACATAGGACCATTCAGAACAGTCTTTACTACATCTCAACACTCAAAATGACTCAAAAACAAGGATAATAAACTTGACAAAAACATTTCCAAAAAGACACTTAAGATGAAGCAGGAATCAAATGCTGTAAGAACAGCATTTGAACATGATAAGGAAAAGTCAAATTAGAGCCTATCCAATCACCAAACGTATACTCTTAGTTTAAGGTATGCCTTTAAACATCTGCTTTTCTGAAGATATGGCCATAGCTCTTTTGGTAAAGTGCTTGCCATGCAAGCATGATACCCAATACCAACTGGAAGAGTGCTAGAGAGGTGGCTCTCTGGGGCTTGACAGTAACTGGAAAGCCCCAGGTCTCAGTGAGAGAATCTATCTAAAAAAATAAGGATGGGCAGATTCTTAGGAACATCCAAGGCTGCCCACTGCCCTCCATGTATACCTTTGGGATGCTGAGGCACAAAGATTGTCATGGTTCCGAGCCAGTCTATCCTGCAAAAATTAAGTCTTGTTAAAAAAAACAAACATAAACTAAACAAAACAAAACAGCTGGGTGAGGTTGCACAAGCCTGTAATCTCAGCACTCTGCGAGGCAGTCAGGCTGATCTCTGTGATTTTGAGGCCAGCCTGGTCTACAAAGCGAGTCCAGGACAGCCAAGGCTAACACAGAGAAACCCAGTCTTGGAAAAACCAAAACAAATAAACAAACAAACAAAAAACCCAAACCAAACCAAAACAGAAGCAACAAAGAAAGCTAGTAATTTTTAAATGGTTTTATAGATTGGGAAAGCCAAAAGTCAGAGGCCACATCTAGTGAGGGCTTTCTTCCTTTAATAACACAGTGGAAGGCAACACAAGGGGGAAGGGCACATGAATGAGAAATGAACAAAAAAAAGCACAGAACACAGTGGGAACTCATCAGAATCACTACTGTAGCAACGACATTAACCTATTGATGGGCATGGAGCATAGGACTTAAATACCTCCCACTAGGCTCTTACACTGTCAACGTTACAGTTTAAACAGAAAAGTGTATGTATGGAAGCCTTGCGCCCAGCTGACTGTGCTGTTTTGGAAAGAACTAAGAACTTTAGGAGATGGGTTGTAGCTGGGGGAAGTATCATCTGGCATTACAGCATGTCCTTAGCCCCCTCCTGATTTTGTCTCTGTGTATACTGTCTGTCTCTGTCTTCCCCGATTCACTGCCACAATATTTTGCTTTGCCTCAGGTCCAAGCAATGAGTTGGAACCTCTAAAATCCAGAAAAACAAACAAACAAACAAACAAACAAACATTTATCTTCTTAAATTCCCAGGTTATTTGTCATGGCTACCCAAAAACTAACAGTTACAATGACAAATTAGTTTTGAAGGGGTCATTTAAACAACAGCAATCAAGCAAAATGGCTGATAAAACACCAATACTGACTGGTGTATTTTATGACATTCTATATGGGCCATATAGTTTTAAAGATAATTTCCTATTCCCCTGGGGAAAAGTGGGGATAGGAGTTATAGTCAGTTTATAAAACTGTGTAAACCATACATTAAAAAACAAAACCTCAAAATTAGTCCTTTAAACTCTCTGCTTCATGATCAACAGATTTAAAGCCTTATCTAGTAACAGAAAAAAATGGAATCTTGTTAAAGACAAGGTGAAGCAGAAAGCTTGCCATCTGAACTGTAAGCTTAGTATTAAAAAAAAAAAAAAAGTAAAAACACAGAGAAACAATTAATTTTAGGATTTGGGGAAAGATTAAGTTGATTGGTAGTAAGGGTCTTCATTAAATCTCATTAGGAGCCAGGTGTAGCTTCTACTACATTTAACCCCATCACTTGGGAATCATAATCAGGTGGATTACTGCATTCCAGGTCAGCCTTGGTTACACAGTGAGTTACAGACCTCATTATGTTGTCTATGTGAATACAGTTCACATTCCTGAAAGAAAATTACAAGCATACAATGTATTTCAGTGTTCCCACTGTTCTTTTATTAGCTTCTCAAACATCAAACCTTTGAAATGCTAAAGATGTTAATTCTGATTATTCATCTGTTGTTTATTTTTGGGCAGGGTCTTACTATGTAGTCCTGGCTGGCCTAGAACTCTTTATGTAGACCAGTCTAGTCTTAAATTCAGAGCTCCACTTGCTTTTGCCTCCTCAGAGCTGGGGTTAAAGTCAGTCAGTCTCATCTACATAGTGCCCAGACAACTTTTTTTCAGTGCTGAGTGTCTATCCTAGGGTTCTGTTCATGTAGATAAACATTCTGTCACATCTCCAGCTATTTTACATACACACACAGACACACACACACACACACACTTCAATCACTGTGTTCCAGTATTTCTTCCTTTGAAATGTCTTTTCTGATGCATTGCAAAATTCCCAATTTCAAAGCAAGAGATGTGTACATGCAGTCACACATACAAATACTATAAGAGGTTTCTTTGTTTTGTTTTTTTAAACTTCTAACTTCTTTTAGGTTTATTTTATGTGCTTGGGTGTCTTGCCTACAGTATATATGTGTGTTACATGTGTTCCTGATGCCCACAGAGGTCAGATGATGGTACTGGATTACCTAACTGGAGTTATGGATGTTGTGAGCCACCACAGTGCTACTGAGAAGAGAACCCAGGTCCTCTGCAAGAACAAGTGCTGTTCACTGATCAACTGTCTCGCCAGTGCTCTAAAAAGTATTAAACAATGGAAAGATGTACTGAGTTAAAGCAATGAAACCCAAATGGACAAAACTGTATCTCAGTTTTTAAAATGTATTTATGGTTTTGTTTGTTTGTTTGTTTGTTTTTCTGAGACAGGGTTTCTCTGTGTAGCCGTGGCTGGCCTAGACCCACTTGTAGACCAGGCTGGCCTCGAACTCACAACGATCTGCCTGCCTGTGCCTCCCGTCCCGAGTGCTAGGATTAAAGGTTGTGCCACCATATTTATGTATTTTTAATGTACTTATTTTTATGAATTTATATGTGTAGGGTGTTCTGAATGTGCACCATACGCATGTTCTGCAGGTGCCCTCAGATGCCGGAATACAGGCATCAGATAGCCTGGAACTGTAGTTACAGTACATTGTAAGCCATCTGATGTGTGTGCTGGAAACTGAGAGTCCACAGCAAGCAAGTGCTTTTAACTGCTGAGCTGTCTTGTCTCTCTAGATTATAATCCCAGTTTTATAAAAAGGAAGGTAGTTATCAGCCCTTAAAGGGTCCAAAGAAGCCATACATCAAAACATTAACAGTTGTTCTGTTGGGGACAAGTGTTTATAAGGTGACATATTTGGACTTTATATTACTTATTATTATTGTGTGTGCGTGTGCGTGCATGCGTGTGTGCGTGCATGCGTGTGTGCGTGCATGCGTGTGTGTGTGTGTGTGTGTGTGTGTGTGTGTGTGTGTGTGTGTATACATGCACATGCTAGAGTGCCAAAAGAGGTCAAAGGATAACTTTATGGAGTTGCTTTTCTCCTCCTACCTTGCTGAGGAAGGGTCTCTCTTATTTTTACCACGATGCAATTAAGACTGCAGGCTGGGTGGCCCTTAAGCTTCTGGGGGACTCTCTGTCTCCCATCAGAGTGCTTGACTGGGAGTATAGACTTGTGACACCTCATCTACCATTTAGGATTTTTTTTGTTTGTTTTCCTAATGTGGGTTCCAGGATTAAGCTCAGGGCATCAGACTTGCAAGGCAAGCACTTCTGCCCACTGAACCGTCCTGTTGGGCTTTATGATTTTTTTGCTTATGTACTGCACTTGTACATTTCCTGTTTCAAATGAACACTTGTTATTTTTTTCGTTTAGATAAAATAATATTTAAGTAATTTAACCTCAATTTTGGCATATCTCCTACACCTCTCTCCTCCAGGACTGAAACAGCCTTCTGGAGAGCTCTAAACCAGCTTCTCATGTTATTATTGGTTCTAGTTGTGTTCCTGAAATTCATCGTTCATACTTACCTACAGCATATGCAAGCAGAAGCCAGCTGCCACATAAACAAATAACTTAAAACAGGGTTTCTCAACCTCAGCGGCACTGACTCTTGGAGTGGGTGGGTCTGTCTGATAGTAGGATTTTTTGTTAAGTATTCCAGCCTGTGGTCAGTAGACTGACAGTATCAGCCCTTCTGTAACAGTGTGGCAACCCAACCAGGGGCTGTTCCAGAGGATCCAACACCCTCAACACAGATAAATATGAACACCAATGTAACATAAACTAAAAATAGATTATTTTTTAAAAGCTTGACAACCCCAAATACCCATGGAGGGAAAAAAATGAACACAGGTGAGACTCACTGACACAAAATTTTACAAATTCCCAAATCTTTGTGCACCCGAGGGCTCTGTGTATGTGTGTGTATCTGACATGTCTCATTTCCAGCATTCCTCAGTCTTGCTTCATATGTTAACCAACATGAACTTTTCAAAAGACCAGGCTTACCATTCCCAATAAAAGCATTTTTTTTTTTCTGGATTCCTAGTCTTTGAACAATTTCCTCAGTAACATTCCCTACCTCCTGGTGTACTAAATGTCTTACCCAGCCCTTCAGTGGTTAGCTCTACAGCAGCTTAACTCAGTCCCAACCATATATATCCACTGCACCAACCAAGAAGAGCAGTGTTTTGTAACTAATCTCACACCAAACACCAATCCCTAAGGTCGGCTGCCTGAAACATTTCTTGCATATCGCTGACTGGATCTAGCATGGTGGACATTGAGACAATGCAAAATCTCAGTATCTGCTGTGAGTTCGAGACCAGCCTGGTGAGTTCCAGTACAACCAGAGCTAAAACAGAGAAACCCTGTGGGGGAGGGGTGGGGGAAACAGGAGGAGAACAAAACAAACAAACAAACAAACAAACAAATCTCAGTAACCTATGAATTAAATTTAAAGGTTTTGGTATAAATAAGTGTGAACTGCTGACTACTCAAAAAGTGGTTTGCTTTTGAGCAGCATTTCTTTCTTTCTTTCTTTCTCTTTCTTTCTTTTTTTTTTTGTGTGTGTGTGTGTTACTAAGTACATTTATTCCAAACACAAAGTTTTAAAGAAAAAATGTTTCCAGCTGTTCTCTACAGTCTCTGAAAAACGAATCCATAAACTCTATGAGTTCTATTTACCTTAGAAACAACTTATTTTTTGTTGTTATTGTTGTTGCTGTTTTGGCTCGAGCACAAAACTTGTATGGTCAACATGAGCAGAGAATGTGGTTGGAGAGTGGACTCATTCACGTGTACACAAAGGTGTACTCAAGTTGAAGTACATGAACCGGCAACACGGTGCACATTAGTAAGCGTGAGACAGAGGAGGCAGGGGGTGCCCTGCATGGGGTCCAACTGTAGTAGCTGGGTAACCCTTCTCTTCCCTGTGCTTGTTTCCCTGTCAAAACGATGATAATAATACCACCTATTCCAAAGCAACGCTCTTAAAATAACTCTTAGCACACAGAAAAACAAAATAAATAGTACCACTCATTATGGTTTATTACAAGGCCAGATACTAGCCAAGCAAAGCCCTCCGTGCATAAACTTTCGATTTGAAGAAGCTGATTTAAAAGAAGAAAAATCCAGAATGATTTTACACAGGTTTCAGGTATTAGGCGGACTAGTGTCTCAGAATCCTTTTAAGTAAGAAACTGGCAATACTTATACAACTAATTCCTCTTCCAATTACTTTTTTCTCCAAATCTGCAAAGAAATTGATATAGATATGTTTCCAAGGAACTTCTGAGCCACTATAAAAACAAATCAACTCTTTGTTATCGCCAGACTTAAGCCCAGTTAAGCGCCTAGGTACAATTACAGAATAACTTTTCAGAAAGCACAAGGTCTGAAAAGTTACAGCCAACAATTCTTACGCAGCTATGTCAAGTTTCTGTCCCGAGAAACAAAAGCCGATCTGTCTGGGAATCAAAAATGCTCAGAAAAGAAGGAAATGCCTCAACCGGGCCTAGACAGGTCTCAGGAAAACCTGTCCTCGCACAGAAATCCTCTCACGCGCCCCGTCCTTCCTCCCTCGTGGGGTGTAGATGTCGACTCCACCCGAAGATAGATAAATGACAGCAGGTTTGGTGCAAGCCTCTCCTCCACCGGGGACCCCAAGAGGCCTGCGGCTCTAACGTCCCTGCCCCGGCCGCCCGGGGGCTCCGCGGGAGACGGACGGCCCCACCCGCCCGCCCGCGCCCCGCCCCGACCCCGCCGCCCAGCCCGGGAAAGGCCGCCGCCGCGGGGCCTGCAGGTGGGCCCGGCTAGCCGCTCCGGAAGCCGGCGCCCGAGCAGCAGCGGAGGTCCCCACCGGCTCCGGCCGTCACTCACCGGCGCCTCATGGTACCGCAGCGCCCGAGCCCAGCCACCGTGCTGAGGAACCGCGCCCGGCAGCTCGGAGAGTCCCTCGGATCCCGAGCCGGGCCCCACTCACAGCCATTCAAACACCGCCGCGCGCGGCCCGCCGGGATAGCTATCCCTGTGGGCGTCCCGCTGGCCCCGCCCAGCGCAGGCTCCGCCCCCTCGGATGCCTGCAGGAGGGGGAACGGGATGCGTGGCAGCGGCGCCCCCGAGTGGCCACTGGTGCGCACGGACGCTTTGCTATGGCGGGGCAGAGAATACTTCTAGAATAGAGGCCCCCTGCAAGCTAGGAACGATCTACTAAGGGACCACACCTGGGGCAGACCATCTGCTGTTAAAACGTCATTCAAGGGAGGGTGAACATTCCTTCCCATTTAAACAACCAGGATATAGTGGTTAAAAGTGTGGACTCTGGCCGGGCGATGGTGGCGCACGCCTTTAACCCCTGCACTCGGGAGGCAGAGGCAGGTGGATCTCTGTGAGTTCGAGGACAGCCAGGACAGCCAAGGCTACACAGAAATAACCCTGTCTCGAAAAAAAAAAAAAAAAAAGTGTGGACTCTGGAACTGAGCGACCTTGGAGAAATCGCATAAACTGTGTGGGCGCTTTGGATGTCCTCATCTGTAAAATGGAAATGAGAACGATGTATTTGCCACTTAGTGTTGCTAAGGATAGCAAGTGGGTTAATACACGCAAAATGATTTGAAAGCATCTGGCTCATGGTAAGCACTAGACAATTCCCGACTGTCTTGTTTTGTTCCATGTTATGTGTCAGACTTCAAGAATCTCGTTTAACAATTTGTATAAACCTTATTATTTATTTGATGGAAGTCTTCCTCACAACTACACCTCGTGGCTCACTTTTTCTAGATGTTCCTTGAAGAACGCTTAGGGCTTAAGGAAACAGGACTTCCTGTGTACCTTGCAGACATGTCTCCAGGTGCTGGATACAACAGGAAGTGGCTCTCAATGGCTTGGAAAGTCAGAAAGAGTGGTATTCCCAATATGCCACACTGAGTGACGTCATAAATGCCCACAGCGTTTAGGATATACCTCCACTAACTGGAGCTAAGAGGCTGTTAGGTGATTTAATCCAATAATAATAATAATAATAATAATAATAATAATAATAATAATAATAACAATAATAATAATAATAATAACAAGAAGAAGAAGAAGAAGAAGAAGAAGAAGAAGAAGAAGAAGAAGAAGAAGAAGAAGAAGAAGAAG
>OU015742.1:35966218-35978338 GCA_907169655.1 Acomys percivali
CTTTCTTTCTTTCTTTCTTTCTTTCTTTCTTTCTTTCTTTCTTTCTTATTTGCCACATACCTTTATTCCTTATCTCATTTTCTTTTGGTTTCTCACACAATGATGTAAGTAAAAACAAACACTGTGAAAGACTTAGAAAGTAGAAACAAAACACAACTTATACATGATCTCAACACCAACCCCTCCCTGAATATTTGGCATATTTCCTGTATGTTTTTTATAATTGCCTACATGTATACTGGACTACAATATAAACACTTTTCATATGTTAACCACTTATACACTGAGATGAAATTGATAAAGCACACAAGCAGAATTTGCAGGAAAAGACACAGGGAGAACCTTACACACAGGTGGACGTGTATGCAAGAAAAGACAGAGAGAACCTTACACACAGAGACGGATGTGTACACTATTCAACTGCTCTGAAACAGCTGTGTTCTCTTCCCTTTGCATCTTTACCTAGGCTGGAGATGGAGACAACCAGGAAAGGGTCATTCCTGGAGCTCCAGGTGCTGACAACTTTCTTCTTTACTCAGGATTTCTCTCCTCTTCCTCATTTCATACCCTTCTCCCCGTCCCCTCAGATGCTCTGACTTTTCCAGCCTGGTCTACAAAGAGAGTTCCAGGACAGCCAAGGCTATTATACAGAGAAACCCTGTCTCGGGGGAGAAAAGAAGAAAGAAAGGAAAAAAGGAAGGAAGGAAGAAAGCTCTACCAAGTGCAGTGACAGCCACCTATAATCCCAGCATTTGAGAGAATGAGGCAGGGAGGGGGATGCTCTGAGGCCAATCTGCACTACATAGCAAGATAGAGCTTTTTGCACAGCGACTGCTCCACAGGTGGCCGTTTGACGTTGCTGTCAACAAGGATGCATTTCAGTGCTCAATTCTTTGGAGTCTGTGAAGATGGTGGTCTCCGGGCACTGGATCATGAAAAACACAAGCATTCCAGAAGCTGCTTTGTGGTTTGACATGTCAGTGAACCCACACTCTGCCTTGTAACAATTTGTGTGTGTGTAGTTTTGCCAGACATGGTTTTTTTGTGTAGACTTGCCTACCCAGGAACTCACTCTGTAGACCAGGCTGGCCTCAAACTCAGAGATCCACTTTTTTCTGTCTCCCGAGTGCTGGGATTAAAGGAGTGTGCCACCACCGCCCAGCTCTGTAACCATTTTTTAATGGTTTATTACACTATACTAACAGTACTGAAAATACTCTATATGTGAGCATAATAAGCAATTGTTTCCCAAATCTGATCTTGGAACCCTTCTTCATCTCATTCCAATGGTTTTATCTTTTCTGAGACACAGTTTAGGGAATTACACAGTGAAAATTCCTGGGGTAAAGGAATAAATTTCCTGGCTTACTCCTTAAGGACAAAGTAACTGTGGTTTACAGCTTAAACTTTCATATAACAAGAAGGGGAATACTTGAAATAGAAAAGTGATTTCATCAGTCAATTTAACATTTAAAAAATATTCATTCAAAATTGGCACATGACTACCCTGAAAATTAGGCAACATTACCTGAAAACTATTATTTAATACATTAATCTTTGTGATGAATATTCTTTGTATTTTGTTTTACATAAGTATAATTATAGCCTATTTCTATCGTGGCATATTTAATTACAATTTAGCTTACTCACTAAATCTTCAGTGGTGTGGTACTTTTTTTTTTAAATCAATAGTTTTGCTTTTTATGGCTTAGGTCATCTGTAAGTAGTTACCCTAGTCTCAACTGTTTCCCAGACATTAAATGAAAAATCCTAGATATGCTATTAGTTGCATCGTTCTGAGCAGCATGATAGAATCTCATGACTTCCCCCACTCTCCTACCCTGCATGTGACGTAACTTTCTCTTCTCTGCACACAGAACTGCAAAAAATGAAGAATAAAGTGGAGATGCAATCTTCAATGTGTGCAGATCACCATTATCTCTAAGGGTCAACATTCTTAGTTGGCCAAGGAGGCATTTTCAGCCTTATCCTCAACCACGCTGTTACTATACTCACTTCCTCAAAATTCCAGCCGTAACAAATAATTTGGGAATAATAAAAATAGAAGTAAATAAAGGAAACAGCCTACTGTTTTTGAGCTGGTAATTAAAAAGTGGACATTTAAGATAATTATCTGGTAATGCACACACTCTTTGATCTAGCAATTCCACTCCTAGTGCGATAACATAAGGAAACAAATGCAGTAAATAATTTCCACACCAACACTGAATTGTAAAAGGGGTGAGAAGGTAGAAACAATTTCTCATGGTCACATCACAATATAGACAAGCCACTGAATATAAATTCCATTTTTCCAGAAATGATAAAAAATTAGGTGTAGGTTACAGGTCCTATTTAATCTCACAATATATCAAAATAGGCGATTATTCAATTTTTTTTGCATGAGGCAAGTGACGCAATGAATTTAACCTACTTGACGTGGCATAGTAAGTAGTGAAAAAACTTAAAAGAGACCAGTTAAATCCTGAGCCCACAGCCGGGAGCGGCGGCGCACGCCTGTAATTCCAGCACTTGGGAGGCAGAGGGAAGCCGATCGCAGTGAGTTCGAGGCCAGTCTGGTCTACAAAGCGAGTCCAGGACAGCCAAGGCTACACAGAGACACCGTCTCAAAAACAAAGTCCTGAGCCCCGTTTCTTTCCATTCCCAGTGTCGACCTCGTTGGGTTAGTTTGCGAACTAAATTGGGGGAAATCTCCACCCTTAAACAACAACAACAACCAAATAAGTAGCTCCTGCAACATATGGACACGTAATTAAGTACTCAGACTCTGAATAACTCGCTCAAGATCACCCAATTCCAGGTTACTCCGAGAATAAAACAGGATTTCACTTTCGTGCTCTTCTTGGCTTCAATTTCTGCCATTATGTACTTCACTCCTGCTCGGTAACTCGTACCTAAGAGACTAGAGCACAAGTAAGGGATCTATTCACAGAAGGTTTTTTTATTTTTTATTTTTGGTTTTTCGAGACAGGGTCTCTCTGTGTCCTGGCTCAGCCTTGGCTGCCCTGACTCACTTTGTAGACCAGGCTGGCCTTGAACTCACATCGGTCCACCTGCCTCTGCCTCCCAAGTGCTGGGATTAAAGGCCTGCGCCACCACGCCCGGCTATTCACAGAAATTTAAGAAAGCTCGTGTTCTGGACCTCTCTGTGCCTTTTCTAAACCCCAAAACTCGTTCTTCCTTATTCCCGACAGCCAGTTTCCGGGGAAACGTGTGACGTAAATACTGTGCGCCGGAAGTGTGCTGTGGCGAAAGCGAGGAAGTCAGAGTGCTTGCAGTCGCCGCTAGTTATTTTAGCTAGCGACTGCCGTCATGACGACTCAGGGGGGCCTGGTGGCCAACCGAGGCCGGCGGTTCAAATGGGCCATTGAGCTTAGTGGGCCAGGAGGAGGCAGCAGGTGAGTCTCTAGACTGAAGCTCGGTGTCTGAGCCTTACCTTAGAACGGCAGAGAGCCAACGGACCTGAGCCTTGGGTGTAAGTCTCCGACACGGTTGGGTGGCAGATAGAAGTCACCTGAGGAGCTTTTGTGCTGTGGATGTTATTTCCCACTAAGGCTCTTTATTTTAGTTTTTCCAATGGCCTAGGAACCGACGAACGCACGAAGAGGGTCTACTCTGGGTAGCTATATCTGAGGTTCTTTATTCCTGTGATTGATAGAGCTGGAAACCGGGCTTGGGAAAGCGCAGTTTTAGTCTCTTGATTTGGTTTGGTTCTTTAGGGGCCGAAGCGACCGGGGCAGTGGACAGGGAGACTCACTTTATCCAGTCGGTTACTTGGACAAGCAAGTGCCTGATACCAGCGTGCAAGAGACAGACCGGATCTTGGTGGAGAAGGTACAGAGGTATTAGATGTTACAGTAGCATTTGGACCAGTCCCGTCTCACCTTAACTCTCCGGAGGAGAGGTAAAAATAGCCAATGCCTGGGTGTTTGGGAGCCACACTGCTTTAGATTCGTATTACAGTATCTTACATATGAAATCCAGAAGTGGTAATAATTGAAAAAAAAAATAGGCCGATGAAATTGGTTGAAAAATGGCATCGGTGGCAACACCTTCTTCTTGAAGTTACACTTTTATGCTAGTTCCCTGAATATAATACTTTCAGTCTGTCAGGATATTCCTTTCACCTTCAAAGCATCCAATCCTGCTACCATTTCTTACTGCCTTCACCCATTAAACCATTCAGCCTTCGCCACTACCCTACACCCAGGTTTTTGCAGTAGGCTAATTATCTATCAACTGACCCTCCCCATCCCTCTACTTATAATAGAGTATGGCTTCTCAACCTCAGCACCGTTTTCTTTTCTTTCTTTCTTTCCTTTTTTTTTTTTTTTTTTTTTTTTTTTGGGTTTTTGGAGACAGGGTCTCTCTGTGTTAGCCTTGGCTGTCTTAGACTCATTAGGTAGACCAGGCTGGCCTGAAACTCATAGTGATCTGCCTGCCTCTGCCTCCCGAGTGCAGGGACTAAAGGCCCGCGTCACTGCACCCGACAGCACTGTTTTCTATATGTGGCTAAGCACTTTTTTTTTGTTGTTGTTGTGGAGAATTATGCTGGGTACCATAAGATATTTAGTGCTTCTGATCCCTACACATCAGGCACCATTATTTATTTCCATGATTGTGTGAACTACAGATGTTTTCAACGTTACCAAATGTTTTCCAGGACATTGTTTGGGAACCTCTAATCTAAAGGGGTACAATATGATGAGCTTTAACATTGCACACCCCCAATGAAACCACCATCGTTTTGAGAGAACCTAGATTCAAATCCCCAATATCCTTTTCTGTGTAAAGTTCTAATGGGTCTTGTTATATCTTTGCCCCCGCCATAGTACAACCTTCAAAAATGATCTCTTTAAAACATGCCAGAGCTACTCAAAATCAGTCTATATAATTCTATGTTCGTTCAGCATGAAAATCAGTCTTTTTAGTGTTATACACAATTCTTCATGCACGAGTCAAGCTCCTTGTAGCATCTCTGGGCTTATCATCTACCACTTTTGTATTTGTTTACTGTAGTCATAATGGTTTCCTTTCTGCTTTGTAAGGATACTAGACAAGTTCCCATTTTTCTGCTTTTTTTTTTTTTTTTTTGGTTTTTTGAGACAGGGTTTCTCTGTGTAGCCTTGGCTGTCCTGGACCCGCTTTGTAGACCAGGCTGGCCTCGAACTCACAGCGATCCACCTGCCTCTGCCTCCCGAGTGCTGGGATTATAGGCGTGCGCCACCACGCCCGGCCCATTTTCTGCATTTTGTATTTGTTCTCTATTCTTAGAATGCTCATCCTCTGGGTTCCTTCATAACTTGCTTGCTTCTTTCCCTTAGGGTCTAATATTATATAGTTGTCTTTCCGTATAGCACTGTGTATCCTTTCTTTTTATTCTTCTGTATCATTTATATTTTAAGAATATATCACATGGCTTATGTTGTTGATTTGCATTTGTCTTATCACTCTTGTAAACTATATTAGCAGGAATTTTACAACAAAAGTGTGTCAAGTGCTTAGAATGGTGTTTTACCTTTTATTTCTCTCACAGCCTTAATATTAATATTGTTGAATTTGTGATTTTTATAACATGGAATACATACATTCAGTGTTTACAATTATGAAAATGACAAATTCATTAATCATCTTTGATGAGTATTATCCCATAATTTTTCATCCCGGAATATCAACTTATAATTATATTAAGTTATGACATGATTTTAAAGAGACAGATTATAAAATGCTTTTTTTGTTTGTTTGTTTGTTTTTTGAGACAGGGTTTCTCTGTTTAGCCTTGGGTGTCTTGGGCTTGCTGTGTAGACGAGGCTGGCCTTGAACTCAGCTATCCACCTGCCTCTGCCTCCCTGAGTGCTGGGATTAAAGGCATGAACTGCTATGCTAGCTCATACCAGTTTTTTGGGGTTTTTTGCTGGTATTGGATCCCTTAGCACTAGTTATGGATTCTTGTTGAGCCACTACATAGGTGCTAGAAACCAAACATCAGGCCCCTTGTACAAGCAACAGGTACTGAACCATCTCTCCAGTGCCTTTGTTAGGATTTTGAATTTAGATTAAATAAATAAGTAAATACACTTAGATTTTGCATATCTATATGCACATGCATATGTTTCTCTTAATGGTCTTTTAAAGCCTGGGTATTTATGGGATTTGAGTTGTAGAATTTTTAGTTTAGATGTGTTTCCTTCCAAAGGAGTTTGTGTAAGACTTTTATTTTTAGATTTAAATGGTTAGAATTTGCTAAGGGAAGTGATCTGGGGTTAACTATAGGGTCAGCTTTGTTAACTGGCATGGAACTGTTTTTCTTCTTTTCTTATGCTATTTGTTAAGTCATGTTTCTAGGAATTTTTCCATTTCCTAAAATTTCAAGTAGTCAGAGTTTATAATATGGCCAGTGTAATGCCTACAGGATCTATAAAGTGGTCCCCTTTCCTTCTAGACATGAAAGAGTTTATAATATGGCCAGTGTAATGCCTACAGGGTCTGTAAAGCGGTCCCCTTTCCTTCTCAACATGGAAGAGTTTATAATATGGCCAGTGTAATGCCTACAGGGTCTGTAAAGCGGTCCCCTTTCCTTCTCGACATGGAAGAGTGGCTTCTCCCCTTTCTAACTCATCAGCTTTACCACTATTGAATTTATAATCTTTGCTAAAAGACAGGTTTATCTTTGAAGATTTTATTTCATTAATGACTTTTCTTCTCAAAATACTTTGTTCCTTTGTCTAATGTTCATGACATAGATGCTGAGTCTTCTCACATCGGTTGGTTTTGTTTTTCTCATTTTTTTTCTCACACGGTTTTAAGATCATGAATTTCTAGCTGGGTGTGGTAGTGCTCATCTACAATCCTACCAGTTGGGAGGATGATAAAAGCGATCTCAAGTTGGAGGTCAACCTGGATATAGCAAGATCTTGTCTAAAGGAACAAAAAGATAAATTTTCTCAAAACTTGCCAGGCAGTGGTGGCACTAAACCTTTAATCCCAGCACTTGGAAGCAGAGGTAGGCAGATTTCTGTCTGCGTTTGGGCCAGCCTGGTCTAGAGAGGGAGTTTCAGGACAGCTAGAGCTACATAGAGAAACCATCTTGAAAAACAAAACAAAAAGTCCCCTGGAAAGCTTGTATAGGGAAAAGTGTAGCAGTAGAGGAGTGGAGGGAGGCTTCTGTTCACTTGACTTCAGCATCAATCTCATGGTAAATGTGAGCCTGAAGGGTAGTTTAACTGTTTAAACTGTGTGTTTGTTTTAGCGCTGCTGGGATATCGCCCTGGGTCCCCTCAAACAGATTCCCATGAACCTCTTCATCATGTACATGGCAGGCAATACCATCTCTATCTTCCCTACTATGATGGTGTGTATGATGGCCTGGCGACCCATTCAAGCACTCATGGCCATTTCAGCAAGTAAGTATTCATGAAATAATGGTCCTTCCCTGGTGCTAAGGATCAAAGGCACATTCTTTGGCATATTTTTGGCTAGAGGGTGTGCAGGGTGGTGGTGGTGGTGGTAGTAGCAATTCTATATATATTTGTATTTTCGGTCTATATGTAATTAATTTCATGGTTGGTTTCATTCGTTTTGGGAGAAAAAAGGGTTTGACAATGTGTTATCCCAACAGCTTTCAAGATGCTGGAGAGTTCAAGTCAGAAGTTTCTTCAGGGTTTGGTCTATCTCATTGGGAACCTGATGGGCTTGGCACTGGCTGTTTACAAGTGCCAGTCCATGGGACTGTTGCCTACACATGCATCAGATTGGCTAGCCTTTATTGAGCCCCCTGAGGTATGGTTCAAGTTAAATTTCAGGCAAATGGAATGTACTGTGAATACCGAGTTGACATGATGGTAGGGAGTAAGAGTTGATATTGAGAGTTCATTTTTTTTTTTAAAGCTTTATTTTTGTGTGTGTGTGTGTGTTTTGGAGGTTAGAAAACAAGTTGCAGGAGTGAGTTGGTTTTCTCCTATCAAATGGGTTTTGGGAATTCAGGTCATCAGGCTTGGCAGCAAGTACCCTTATCCTCTGAGCACTCTTGCTGGCCCAAGAGTTCATTTCTTAAGTACAAAGCACTAGGCGTTTGGAAGTTACAAGGTCATGTACGGCAGAGCTTGTGAAGAAACTGACTAAGAAGTTATTTGCTGATCACCTCTTCACTGTTCCTTTTTTTAGAGAATGGAGTTCAGTGGTGGAGGATTACTTTTTTGAACCCGGGAAAGCTGCACCTGGTATATGGGCCTCATTTGCATTGTTTAAGCTGATGCTCACCTAAAACAGTCACGCATGTCGAGAAGAACCAAAACCTGCATTTTTTTCCCCATGGTGAGAAGACAGATTCTACAAGGACATTGTGCAGCATGTGACGGCAGAAAAGAAACTATAGCACAACCTGACTGAAAATAATGTAGAAAACTTTATTTATGTTCCCAGCACAGAGCAAAACAAACAAAACCAGAGTCTATGTAAACAAAAGAATAGCAGCTGCTGAGTAGCAGCATCTCCTTTCAATAAATTAAATGGTCGAGAACAATGCTTTACAAGTTTCACAAGTTCCCCTTAAATCTATTTTAATATTACACGTCTATATCGCATAAGCAGACTTTTTTGGAAGATGTGAGAAACTAATGCTGGATTCAAATTATACATGATGAAAAGAAAAATAAACCAGAAAAAAAAGCATGTAAATATGCTTACAGTGTAACTTATTTTAATATCCACAATAAGGAACATTTTTTAACATTTAGGGGGAATGAGGATTGGTGGGATCCTTGGGGCCACGAAAAAAGGAAGCAACGGAAGATGAACAGTGACTTTTCCTCTCCCACCAGGAAGCTGCCACCTGTCAAACAGGCCCTGCAGTTCAGACTCCAGCTTTTAAGGTAGCTATGGAAGGCTGAGGGCTAGGGGAGGAGAATGAATGTTACAGCCTGCCTTGTTAAACTCATAGGTAAGACACAAAAGCTGGGTCTCACAAGAAGGCAGGAGAAGGTCTTTCTCTTCCCTCTTGAAACATTTGGCCCCTTCCCCTAAGGTGCATTTTCTCTCAAGTTTTCAGTATTGCTTTATTTGCAGTGATTAAAAGAGATAAGACACTTTATAGACAACATAAGCAGCAACACAGACATGAAATGCTCTAGACAGAGATGAGTATAGGTCTGGCCTAATAACCATTTTTCCATGTAACAGTGATTGTGTGTTTTGAGGACTGAAGTAATAGCTATATTAATAGCCACTAATTCTCTTACCCTTTGAAAGATTTCTTATTTAGCTCTAACCACAAACAGCCTTTCTAAAAGTAACCCTCCTCCTTGCCCATATTTGATATGGATCACTTTTGGTCAGGGGTAGTTGTGTTAGGCAGTTCCTGCGCTTTCACAGAATGGGTGGTTAATGCCTAGGAGCCTACAGGACTATCGTCAAGTATGCAATGGAGGGTTAGGACGGGAACTGTAAAGTTTCTACCCTCTACAGGAGGAACAGGAAAAGGATTCTGGATCCTCGGCTACCTTGAGTGGGCCTGGGAGGATGAAGAACATAGCATGTGACTCAGCTTCTTAAGCCGTATCTGAGGGTTTTCTTGTGTCTTGTACATTCTGTGTTGTACAGGGTAATGGGGAGCGGCACAATTTACCATCAATAAAGGGGGAATTTAAAAGCAGCCATGAATGTAAGCAAGAAGACAGTTTCTTAAATAACTATCTTGTAAAGGGTATGAAGGTTTCACATACTTGAAAATACTGCTCAGCCACAAAGGCTTCCTATGCTGGTAAGCCAGATGTTCATGATCAATAAATTAGAAAAATAAGCTGAGCTTACACAAGTATTTCCTTGGCACATTTAGAGCTTTTTGAAAACAAATCCAACAACAGATCATCGGCTCAGCAGACCACTTGGTGCAGAGCCAAGTTTCTGGAGTCAGAATGAAGAATATAGAAAGGGGAAAAGCTCAGCTCTGGGCATGGAGGTGAGTGCCTCAGGTCTTCACTATGGCTTTGGTGAAGAGGTCACAGATTGATTTCTTGTGTCAGGCTGATGCAAACCTGTCTGCCACTGCAGGCAGATGATTTTGGCACAGTGGAAAGGGTTTGGCTTTCACCCAGTTCCACTGCCAACCCCTCTAAAACCTGGAGCCTCCGGTGGCAGCACACAGCCCTAGTGTGTCCTTACAGCTTTTTTAATTTTTATTTTTAGACCAGTGCCTACTAAGGATAGGAGATGAGACCCTCCTGGTTAACCTGCATAACAACCTACATTTCTTAGATAATGTGTGTGCTTTGTGTTGCATAGCTAACCACAGACTGTGTTTCTGTACATTTTATAGGTACTCTTTGGAATCCCCTTAGTTCAGCCATTTGAAAACCTGAAAACAATTTTTACCTTCAAAAACCACTTATATAGTAACACTGTCTGCATTATAACCACAGAATGGGTTTTAAAGACAGAATATACAGTGGCACAGCACGGACAATAAAACTTGGTATCTGGGGAACTGACTTCTGAGGAAGCAGAGGCTGCAGCTAAGCTTCAGGTTCTGTATCTTGGTATCCTAAGTTTCCATCTTGCTTGCTGCAGGCCATCTCCACTAGCTGCAGGCCACATTCACTTGGCCATTCTTTTTTCAATAAGGTGAGGCTGACTGCCTATAACCTCTCTGGTGCCATCACTGAACTGTGTCTTCTGACACTCATCCTGAATGTTGGATATGAACTTGTTTTCTGTTTTTAGTTAAATTTCTAGCATATTTTACTCACTCACTACCTTCAGCATGCCAAAAGGTTCCCTTAGGCTTAGTTTGCTAATTTTGACTTGTCTTCTCCAGCCATAGAAATAGCTTTTAAGATTTGACCATTCTGATGTTGAGGGAGTATTTGCTTCTGCTGGGATAGCAGATCATGTTGCAGCCAAGAGCGTAGTTGGGGCTCAGCTCTGCAAGATTAGAGTGGGAGTGGTAGGAGAGAGCTGTTATCTCCAGGGATGTGAGTCTTTTAGGGATGGTAAGACCAAGCAGAACATTCCACAAGCTGATTATGAGTAAATGGTGATCACTTCACTGCCACCACCCCGGACGAGAAGGACTCGCTCTAATCCCTCCGTGAGTACTTCTAGGAATTCCATGTCTTCAGAGGTTGTCAAGGAAACAAGCAGACAATACTGCATTTTATAGAACTGCAAACTCAGCATGCTTATTAATTATATACTCCAAATAGGAAAAGCCTGAACTTAGGACTCAGTTTCCATCTGTATTCATTCAGTCAGCAGTGCTAATGCATCAAATCTAGAGCCTTGTGCTTGCTAGGCAAACACCCTATTATGTTTCACCTGCTCTGATTTTAATTTTTTAAAATTCTGAGACAGGGTCTTGCTAAATTGCCCGGGCTAATCTTGACTTGCCAAGACACCTACACAAACCTTTATAATTTTTCCTTACCTTCCTAAGTAGCTGAGATTACAGGCTTGCACTCCCAAGCCTGGAACTGGATTCAGTTTTAAACTTATGAAATTATGCTGGGATCTAGGCCATTTGCATATTTAATACAGTATTTATTTTCTCCCTTCCTCCAAGTACTGAGAACTAAACCAAGAGTCTCATACATGTTAGGTAAACATTCCACCACTGAGTGATAGCCCCAGCCCTTTTTTCTTCTTTTCTTTCTTTTTTCTTTTTTCTTTTTTTAAGATTTTATTTATTAAGCTGGGTGTGGTGGGGCACGCCATTAATCCCAGCACTCGGGAGGCAGAGGCAGAGGCTGTGAGTTCAAGGCCAGCCTGGTCTACAAAGTGAGTCCAGGACAGCCAAGGCTACCCAGAGAGATCCTGTTTCGAAAAACCAAAACTATTTATTTATTTATTTATTTATTTATTTATTTATTTATTTATTATTTATACAGTGTTCTGCCCCCAAGTGTGCCTACATGCCAGAAGAGGGTACCAGATCTCACAATAGATGGTTGTGAGCCACCATGTGGTTGCTGGGAATTGAACTCAGGACCTCTGGAAGAATAGACAGTGCTCTTACCCTCTGAGCCATTTCTCTAGCCCTCTTTCTTATTTTCTTTCTTTCCTTTCTTTCTTTCTTTCTTTCTTTCTTTCTTTCTTTCTTTCTTTCTT
>OU015742.1:35978348-35991490 GCA_907169655.1 Acomys percivali
CTTTCTTTCTTTCTTTCTTTCTTTCTTTCTTTCTTTCTTTCTTTCTTTCTTTCTTCCTTTTTTAAATATTTATTATGTATACAATGTTCTGCCTGCATGTGTGCCTCCCCTCCAAGATGAGGGCACCAGATCACATTATAGATGGTTGTGAGCCACCATGTGGGTGCTGGGAATTGAACTCAGGACCTCTGGAAGAGCAGACAGTGCTCTTAACCACTGAGCCATCTCTCCAGCCCCCTCTTTCTTATTTTCTAAATGTGATTTAAAACTAAATACACAGTGAGATGCTCTGCTGAAGGCATTTGTACAAGCCTGATAGCCTTGAGTTCAATTCCCTGGAATAAGTAGGGAGAGTACACACACAAATAGAAACACAAACAAGAACAGTCTTGAGACAGACTCACTGTGTAACACTAGCTGGCCTGAAACTCAGCATGTGTACTAAACTGGCCTTGAAGTCAGTGATCTGCCAGCCTCTACCTTCTGAATGCTGGGATGAAGGGTGTGAGTCACCATGCCTGGCATAAATAAAGTTTTAAGTGGCTGAAGAGATGTCTCAGTAGTTAAGAGCTTGCTGATCTTGCAGAGCACCCACCTATGAGTTCCCAGAATGCATGTGGTGGCTCATGACCATCTATAACTCAGTTCCAGGAAATCCAACCACTTCTTCAGACCTCCATGGGCACCAGGTTCACATGCACAGACAACACACACATGGGGAAAAAAGGCAAAGGGGGACAGGTAAAGATACTTGCTGTGCAGCCTGACAACCTGAGTTTGACTGACTTAAAAGGTTGCCCTCTGACTTCCATATACATGCTATGGTGTATAGGTGTATGTGCATCTATATGCCTGTGTACATGTGTATTCACATACAACTGAAAAAAAAAGAAAGATAAGCTGGGTATGGTGGTACATGTGGGGGGCAGAGGCAGGCGGATCGCTGTGAGTTTGAGGCCATCCTGGTCTATAAAGAGAATTCTAACACAGCCAAGACTGTCACACAGAAAAGCCCTTTCTTTAAAAACCAAATAAAAAAATGTTATTATTTTGACAAAAATGCCAAAACAGAGGGAAAGGGCTAAAAGCTGGGCACGGTGATGCACAAATTTAATTCCAGCACTCAGGAAAGCAAAGGCAGCAGGATAGCTTTGAGACTGAGTATAGCCTGGTCTACAAACCAAGTGCAGGACAGCAAAGGCTACACAGAGAAATCCAGTTTCAAAAACTATAAACCAAAGCAAAACAAATCAAAACAAAAAACCCCCAAACAAAACAAAAGATACCAACTCAAAATATCTCTAAAGAGAACCCACATAATTTCTAATTGAAGCTGGGTGAGCCAGGTTTTCTTTTCTTTTTTCTTTTTCTTTTTTTTTTGGTTTTTCGAGACAAGGTTTCTCTGTGTAGCCTTGACTGTCCTGGACTAACTTTGTGAACAGGCTGGCCTCGAACGCAAAGCAATCTGCCTGCCTCTGCCTCCCAAGTGCTGGGATTAATGGCATGTGCCACCACCGCCCGGCTGTGAGTCAGATTTTCATACCATTTTCTTCATTAACAAAACAAATCACTCCTCTTTTTCCTCAATGGTGTTGCTAAGATGGGCCAGTCTGTGTCACTGCAGGGCTGGAGGCGCCCATAAAAATAACCCCGGGATGAAGAACCTTTTGTCTTTTTCTCACTTTTCTTTAGAAGTCTCAAGTGTGTCTCCCCTAACTCCATCCAAAAGACAGAAGCCTTGCAGAGTAAGGATCCTGAGAAGGAGGATGGATGTGGGTATTCTGCCCTAGGTTTATCACTGAAAACTACAAGTCATGTTTCAAACTTACACCTTGGTGTACTTGAGTTCAGAAAGAACATGATAACCTCCTCTCCAGCTTCCTGAGAGGAGATCAATTAACCTCACAACTTTGGAAGCATCCCTCCCTATGACATGAAGCTCCTTCTCGGTGGAGGAAACTGGGGAACAGACGTTAATCACTACCTAGCTGTCTTGAGAAGAATTTTTTTCCTATTGGTAGTTTCACTATTGGAAAGGATACAGTTTTCATCACCTTCAGGGTTTCGGGGTGGTCCTGGCATATTCAACAGAACCAGCTTTGCGTCATGGGACTTATTAACTATAACTTCATTGAGCTTCACTGCTGTGTGCATCCGTCTCACATTGGACTGGTCCCTGAGTGGGAAGAAATCATATAGTTAAGGCAAAAGCCAAACAGTTATAAGTACCCTGTACTTTGAGGCCCAGGAAAATTTTACTTGATTATGGATAATGTTATAATTTCTTTGCTGTGTTAACATCTCTAGTTTTCTAGTTTTTTGGCAGTTGGCTCTCCTTTCACCAGCTTATGGGAGATGAGTCCTGGTAATCAAATTCAAGTACTAAGGCTTGACAACAAAGCATCTTTATCTAACAAGCTAATATCTCACTGCTCTGGTTTCTTCATTCTGTTTTCTTAATTTTATAAGAATTGATAAACAATATAGAAGTTAGCTATGTGGAGGAGAAAAGGATGGTTAGCTTGTCCATGTTTAATTGGGACCTAATCTTCATAGGCACTAATCTTCCCATGTGACTATGTTCAGGTAAAGTCATGTATTTACCACTGTCTAGGATAACTGGATAACAGGATAAGCTTGTGAGTGGAAACACTTACGGACGCATATTAAGTAGGTCCTGGAATCCTTCCATTGACTTGACCTTTTGTCCTCGGGATGCCATGTATTTATCCTTGGTCCAAGTCATGTGCACCTTCTCCTGGTAAGTTTCTGTCTCTTCATCCTCGTCAGAACCAATGCTAGTTAAGCGTAACATTGAGTTTCGATCTTTCACCAGTTGTGCCTGGGGAAGGTCAGATATAGTTATTCTCCCAATCCTTTCCCTCATTCTTTAACTATTTAAAAGACAGGAGGTTTTACTGGAATAACTGACAGAATGAGAGGAAATATTTGTCTCTATCAATGAAAAGCCTCAGAACAGATCAGTTAAGTCAGCAAGGTCTCACCTCTCTGTCTCGTTCTGTTTTGGATAGCCGCATGTGCCGGAGCATCTGGGACCTCTGCTCCATCATCAGGGTGCGCTCATAGGTATAGGCAGATATGTCACTGTCGTGCTGCCAGACAGCATACAAAGTAGGCACAAAGAAGGGTTAACCAAACATTTATTGTTTTAAATTTATTTATTTTTATTTTTAGTGCATTGTTGTTTTGCCTATATGTATGTCTGTGTGAGGCTGTCAGATCCCCTCAAACTGGAGTTACAGACAGTTGGGAGCTATCATGTGGGTGTTGGGAACTGAACCCAGGTCCCCTGAAGAACAGCTAATTCTCTTAACCACTAAGCCATCACTCTAGCCCCCAACATTTTTATTTTTTACACACTGCCCTAATTTAGACAGACTGCCACCACAGCAACCTTTCACTCCTATTTTGTTTAGTCGAGTTGTAAGGGCACATGATTTGGGGGATGCAGATTAAATATAGAGGCTTTGAGTTTTTTCTAGGATCTAATCATTATTATTTCCTTGAAACAAGACATACTGTAATTTTTATTTTCCACACAAAACTAGTTGTGTGTGATTTTTAACATGAAATAAACATAATAAGCAAGTAAGAATTTGGTACATATATAACAGCTGTGTAGCAAACAAAAAACAACCAGAGGCAGGAAGATGAGCCAGTGGGTACAGGCACTCGCCCCATGTCTCATGCCTGAAATTCAGGTCCAGAGACTCAAATGATAGAAGGAAAAATGGACTCCTGAGAGTTGTCCTCTGATCCATACGCACGTGCGCGCGCGTGCGCGCGCGCGCACACACACACACACACACACACACATTCCCTCCACCTCTCTGTAATAAAAACATAAGTTTTAAAAAGAAAGCAAAAAACAAACAAAACCAACCAATCACAAACATTTACACATTCTACTTACTTAGGTCAAGGGAATTATTAGGCCTAGGAAATTAAACCACACATTTATAGGTGAGTAATATCCCACACTAGATTGTAGGAAGAGAGCTGGGGTTGAGGGAGTGCTGGCCTTCTCTATGTCCAACTACTTCCTTACCATCTCCACCACTTCCACTTCCGCCTCAATGCGCAGATGGTACAGGAAGGTGGCCAGGTCCTTCTTCATCTGGATGCTGTTGTCTTCTAGTTGGGCTACTGTGAAGATCCGAATGCTGCATTTTCGCCACACCTGACGGAATGCCATGTGTACATGGAAAATTAGATGCAAGAAGGGAAAAAGTGATTTCCTAAAATGAGACATTTGTGTCTAGAACAACCTCGCTGTAGTATCAAGTATTGGTTCCTTGCTTCCTGATTGGTACATTTTTGTAGTAGTGTAAAAGACTGATTAAGCTACACATTAAATACATTCTAAGTTAACACTGTAGTTCAGGCTGGCCCTGAACTTTGATCTTCCCATCTTGATGGGATTACAGGCATATTTCACCATTCCTGGCTTTAAATTCTTAATTTCATTACAAGAAAATACTTGCTCACATAGTATTGTGAATTGTCCCTGACTCCTGGCATAAAACGTGCAAAATCCCTGGAAGGATGGGGGGGCTGAGAGTGCAGTTGACCACCAATGGTGAATGAGGCCTATGCATGAAAGCCCCACAAAAACCCTACTAGCCGGGACTTTGGGAAGCTTCTAGATAACTGAGCATGAGCTCATGCTTGGAGAACAGTACCTGCCAGCAGGGATACAGAAACTCCGTGCCTCTTCTCAGATGCCTTGTCCTGTACATCTCCTTATCTGTATGCTTTGTAATGTTTTATAATTATAAACCAGTAAAGGTAACAAAGTGTTTTCCTTGACTTCAGTAAGCCTGTGCAGTACACTAACTGAATCTAGGAAGGGAGCCATGTAAACCCCTAAGTCAGAAGTATGTGAGAACAATCGGGGCTGCAGCCAGCATCCTCTGTGTGTAGACCAGTGTGCAGCCAGCATCCTCTGTGTGCAGGCTGATCATCTATCTGTGGGATGGAGAGCATGCTACTTCCAGATAACTAAGTCAAAATTGATTTAGAGGATACCAAGCTGCTACCCACTGAAGAACAGCGTCTGGCTTCATATGGGGAGGGAAGACATATCTACATATTCTCACCAGGATACACTGAGAGTTCTGTGTTCAGACAGCATAGCAATATGACAGAAACTTATCAGAGAATGAGCATACATTGATATGACATGCACAACACACACATACTTACCCCTGAAACTGATGCATTCCTATCTTTTGTTTTTTCCAAACACTTATATGGAACTTTAGTAAGCTTATAGGATTTCATTTAATATGGATTAGTATAAAACACAACAACAAAACCCAAAAAAACCTAAACCCATTCTACTTCTCATAAGGCTGAAGCTGGGATTATGGGATAGTCAAGAACAAGCCCTACTTCATTGGATTTTAAGTCCCACCAGTACATAACAATAGCAACAATAATAATACATCTAGTGAGCCAGGACAGTAAGAGGAAATGCTTTAAAGAGAGCGGTCCAGAATACCTTGTGCTGTTTCAGTAGGAATGGTAATAGCATGAGCATGCCCCCATCATGCACAATCCACCATACATCAATGTTGCCCTCAGAAAATTGTTCCACGTTGCTGGGAAAGAAGGAGACATTTTTAGCCACCAGCAGGGCTAGGTGGGCAGCAGTTGTCACGCGAACTGTGCCTATGGAGAGAAGAGGGAATCAGAATATGCAAACAAGAACCACTGGGATGCTTTGCTTCCCACCATCCCTGAAAAGGAAGGTAATGCTCACTGACATTTCTTTGAATTAAGTGTACATCATACATTATACTTTACTAAGAAACAGAGGCCACTGAGTGAAGAGTGGGGAGCTAGTAAGCAAATGGGAAGCCATGATTTAGGTAATAGGGGTACTCAGTGTACTGGGCAGGCTTGCTGAAGTCAAGGAAAAAACTTTGTTACCTTTACTAGTTTATATTTGTAAAACATTACAAAGCATGAATTTAGGAAAAATCTAATGAAAGATACACTTTCTAGCTCCTGTGAGGACATCACAATGAAAAATGACAACTGAAAATGCGAATTGTGAACATAAATGTACAAATGGAGACGGCAGGTAACATGAGGTTACCAGTTTTTAGGTGGCCTTCTGACAGCATGCTTCATGGCATGGTCTCCACTTTAGGAGGGTTAGGGTTAGGGTTAGGGTGACAGAAATTTTACTTCATCCCCCTCTGGGCCCTCAGGTTAATATAGGACACATTTTGTACCAATGAAAGTCTTCCACGCACGAGCATCTTCACTCTGACGCCAGCCATTGGGCCAGCCCATCACCACGGTGTTGTGCTTCATGCCCCCAAGGCCACAGGACTGGATAAGGTGGGAAATGCCCTCTTTCAGCTTGGCAGCCACCACCAGCTGGCAGAATCCTTTTACCTTTTCTGCCTCCATTAGGTGCTTAATGGTCTGAAAAAGATACAAACCTTCAACGGCTTTTCTGAACCTTTCACCTCATCACTGTGACTTGCCACTGTATTCCCATCTCTCTCCACAGAACAGTCCATGAAGTTAAACGTGCTGCACTGAGGTGTTCTTACTTTATCAGTGCTTTTGCCTATATTCATTATCTATAGCTGTGTCCACATGTAGTTTCTTTCCCCTGCCCTCTATTCTGCTCACTTTCTTTTCAGGTGAAGGACTGAGCACAGGGATGTCCAAAAAGTCAATACTAAACAGTACTATAACCACCACACTCTTGTCAGGCCCTGACTTATTTCTCAAGAAACCTAATCTGATGATCCTGGAAGTTTCACTTCAGAATTTCCTCAGGTAAGGCCCTTGCCCCTCTTCTGATATTTACTGTGTCACATGCATTTACTTTATTGGTGCTGCACTTAGTCAAGCTAACTTGGTATCATCTGCCTATTACTCCTACCCTACTTCTTTGTTGGAAATAGAATGGGAATAGATATACAAGGTGGGGATGATTCCCCAAAGACACAAATTAAGTCAGTGGTTGTCTAGGATAAGAATCTTAATTTGCAACCATATGCTTTTTAAAAAAAAAATATATTTTTTGCCATCTGGGTTAATGTTTCTGGATTTTCTAGTATTTTTTTAAAGACTTAATTTTAAAACTTAATTAAGTGTTTGTGTGCATGCAGGAATGCAGGTACCAGTGGACACCAGAAGATGGACTCGGACTCCCTGGAGCTAGACTTCCAGGTGATTATGAGCTTCCCAACATGGGTGCTGGGAACCGAACTCAGGGTCTCTGAAAAGCAGTATGTACTATGTACTATGCTTTCTACTGTCTAAGAGTTCCAACATATTCCAAATGAAATCCAGGAATAATTTTGAGATACAGCTGACAGCTTCTGCAAATGACAAGATTAGTTCCATCACTGACAGGGCTAGAACAAACACTTCTTTGTTAATGCACAAGAGTCTGCTCTGCACAGCTAATCAGAAACAGCACACTTTAAGTTTTCTTGATTCCATACAAAAAGTAGTAAAAAGAGAAATCACCAATGCTACCTCTGTTGTAAGGTTAGGGGCCTTCTCCACAGTCAAATATAAACACCCACATGGTCTCTCTTACTTTCAGATCAACATTTGTTGTCTAACTGGAAATTGTGTTTGTTGATAATCTCACAGGCAATGCTTTACATGGGAAGAACAGATGTTGATTCTAGCTCATGCTGCTTGGGGGAATATGCTGTTCAAAGGCCAGCAGTGGGCTGGAGGCCTAGGCCACACAGGCCAAGGTGTCACTTACAAGTCTGAGGTCGTCTTGCTTACTTGAACCTAGCTTACAGCTTTTGATTAAGCTGATACGTCTTTTAAAGTATTACTGAACCTTATGTTCAAAGTCAGTCAATAAACACATAAATACATTCTTTTTTTTTTTTTTTTTTTTAAAGATTTCTTTATTTATTATGTATACAATGTTCTGCCTGCATCTAACGCCTGCATGCCAGAGGAGGCTACCAGATCTCATTATAGATGGTTGTAAGCCGTTATGTGGTTGCTGGGAATTGAACTCATGACCTTTGGAAGCACAGGCAGTGCTCTTAACCACTGAGCCATCTCTCCAGCCCCCATAAATACATTCTTTTAAACTAATTTTTTGTTTTGTTTTGTTTTTTGAGACAGGGTTTCTCTGTGTATCCTTAGCTGTCCTGGACCCGCTTTGTAGACCAGGCTGGCCTCAAACTCACAGCGATCCACCTGTCTCTGCCTCCCGAGTGCTGGGATTATAGGCGTGCGCCACCACGCCTGGCAAACTAATTTTTTTTTACATCTCTTTACCATTCAAATGTTCTATTGTCCTCCATGATTTCCTTAGAAATCTGTTATCAAAGGCACATATAGAAAACTTTTTTTTTTTTTCGTTTTGTGAGTCAGGGTCTCCCTATGTAATTCTGGTGTTCACTGCAAAGACCAGGCTGGTTTGAACTCACATCTGCCTGACTCATGAGTGCTAGGATTAAAGGTGTGCACTATCATGGCAGGCTCACAAAAGCATTTTTAAAAAAATAAATAGGAATAGAAGGATTTTTCAGCTTTTACTGTATGATAATATAAAAGGTTTACCTTTTGGGGAGAGAACTGCCACGCTTTTCCCGGCAGCAATGTGGCCTTTTAAGCCAAGAGAACACAAATGCTTGCGAAGTGTGGACCAAGAGACTGTGCTCCTTACCTGCTCCGCAGCCAGCGCTTCACCATAGTTCTCCAGGAAGTTCCCCACAATGACAGAGCCCACAATAGTGAGTCCCTTTCCTGCCTTAAGCTGGGAGGCAAAGGTGAGGAGGCGCGGGTGCTTGACATGCAAGTCTTCATCCAGCTTCAGCAGAACAAGCAACTGAGGCCTGTGAAGAGGCAAGGGAGAAGACAGCTACGCGTGGCAAACAGATGGCAACCCGATCCTTCCCTTCACGGGGTCTTTACAAAACATTTAACTTGACAGAACGGTGGAATCAGAGGAATGGTCAATGAGGTGTCTGAGTTATTTCAAATGTTCTTAGTATTATCTGAAATTGACCAGTCTTCACAGAATAGCAATGAACAATAAATACACAATAACAGGTAAGGCAGCAAGCTTGGGGATAGTTCAAAGCTTGACAGCGACAGTTCCTCAAGCCACAGAGTTCCTCTATCTGATCAAGAGAGCACAGCTGTGTGTGTGCACGCTCTGCTTAGCAATTGCTTTACCTCCAGTTTTTAGTGTGAGGAGGTCCCTCCTCTAGGCGGAGCAAAGCGAAGCGGGCTGCGCTGAGTGACAGCCCACGGATACCATCACCCCATTCTTTCTCAGCCCTGGGAGAAAAAGGAGAAAAGAGGAGCAGTCAGTTACAGTATAGTGAGTTGAAGTTTTAAAACAAACAAACAAACAAACAAACAAACAAGCAAGCAAGCAGGATTTTCTGAATCTATCAGTGAAATATGTACAAGACAGAAGATTAAAACTCATGGTGTGGTTTATGAGCTGTCCCTACCAGCATGAGGAACCCACTGACATCAGCCACCCTACAGATGGTCCGCAATAGGGGCTGCCAGAGTTACTCAGTCCCCAGGGTATCTATTCAAAAGCAACTATGTGGAACAGCAATTCAGATTAGGAAATTACTTGTAATTGTGATTTTGAAAATAATGGAAAGTAAAGTCCAAAGTAATCTTCTGAGTCAGAATATAATTTTTTCCTATCTTTGGAGGCTGTTTGAGGTTTTCGTTATTCTGTCATTACTCGGGATTAACTGCACTTCAGAATATCCTTGCTTGAAAACGTTAACTGAAGATGTTTACACTTGCGTTATACTTTTAAACATGTATGTGTATGCATCTTTGTGTGGACATGCTCATGCATGTTCAAGTGTTTCTATAGGTCAAACAGGTGTCAGATTCTCTGGGGCTGGAGTTACATGTGATTGCGAACTGCCTGATGGGCTCTAGGGACCAAACTTTGGTCCTGTGGAAGAGCAGTAAATGCTCTTAACCACTGATCCATCTTTTGGTTTTGTTTTGTTTTGTGTGATAGGGTTTCTCTGTGTAGCCCTGGCTGTCCTGGACTTGCTTTGTATACCAGGCTGGCCTCAAACTCACAGAAATCTGCCTGCTTCTGCCTCCCTGAGTGCTGGGATTACAGGCGTGCACTACTGTGGCCAGGTCGCTTTGTATTTGCAATCTTCCCACCTCAGCCCCCTGAGTACTGTGACTCCAGGTGTGTGCATCGCCAAACCGGCCACCCTTGGCTGACCCTTTCAGCAGTGATCAAGGTAAATCATACTCACCCCTGATACTCAATGTACTTGTAGATCATACCAGCTATTACCATAGCTACAATGGCATAATACCAGGAAGAAATGAACATCAGAGCCAGGCAGATACTCATTCCCATGAAAGAGAGGGCCCTGGAAAATGAAAAACAAAATATAAATCAAGAAGTGACCTTTCTAAGCAGGAAGGAAAGACACCAGTTCTGGGGTGCTTCCTGGACAAAGGTGGAGATTGGTACATATTTATTTAAATTTCTAGTCAATTACAGATAGAACTTATGTTAAATACAATGAAAATAATTATTAGAAAAATGCATCATAGGCCTTGAAAGCTGTGGCAATGCTCTTTCTTTTTGTTGTCTTCTTTCTGGTGCTGTGGCTCAAACCCAATGCTTTGCACAAGCAGGCAGGCCACTATCACTGAGCCTTTACAGCAGCCCAGATTGGGGGAACCCTGCACCTTCCAGTTGCTGGGCAATCATAAACGCAAGGACAATTAGGACTTATCTGGAAAAGCAGGGAGTGAACACAGCCAGAATCTGAAATGTGATGCTACATTTTTCTCTTTTAAGTATTCCTAACATTTTTATGGGCATTTAATTTCCCATAACTGTAGAGTCCACTGATGAAAAGCTGCCATTACCTTTTTATAGCACTTAAAGAGAAACTGGTAGACAACTGTTTTGAGCAAATAAATTATGTAGACAATGTATTATTATGTAATTATAATTTTAATTATAAATTATACAGCAGGCCTTATGTGTGAAAAATCACCTTTCTAGCTCTGTGATGGATGTTCAGGTATAAAAAAAAAATTGCTACCTTAGAGATTAAGATATAACACTAAAGCTGTTCACCACAAACTTTTAACTGATGTTAGAGCTAGGAGGAGAATGGGAGGTGTTAAAAATCAGTTGAAGATAAACATTTTTGCCACATAAATGCCACTTTGCTAACCATTACTAGGAAGTGAAGCCAGAGAAGGCGTAAGGAAAGTTAGGAAGTTAGAAAACAAGAGCACATCAACAGGCATACACACGAACATAAAAACCCACTATCATATAACACAGGAAGAGATGTATGTGGTAGTGCCCATAACACTTGGATGGCAGCTGGGAGGTGGTGGTGCACTCCTTTATTCCTAGCAATTGGGAGGCAGAGGCAGAGGCAGGTGGATCTCGGAGTTTGAGGCCAGCCTGGTCTACATAGTGAGTTCCAGGACAGCCAGGGCTATTCAGAAAAACCCTATCTCAAAACAAAATAAAACAAAACAAACAAACCAAGGAAAAAACCCCCAACTAACCAACAAAAGAAAACCAAAACCAAAACTAAAAACAAACAAACAAAAACAAAACTCCACCAAAATACAAAACAACCTCCTCAAACCAACCAACAAACAAACCCTGGATGGCCTCTTCAGGACTGGCACCACAGCACCATGGGTTTCCACTGAGAGCTGTGCTGTGTGCCAGCACTGTATTACCGCCCACTTGAGATGCATTACGCTCTGTTATGAATTAGTAAACAGATTTCATGTAAAAGCAGGTTACAGGGCTAGAAGTAATAAAGTGAAGTGAGGACTTGGGTTACCTAACTTCACAGCTCACGACTCTCAATTACTAAGTGAAATTCTGATAGCAGCGTGCGAATGGAAACTGATGAGAGTGAAGATAAGGAAGGATGAAATCCAGTGCTCAGCTACGAGAGAACAGAGAGGCAGGCATGCCAAGGGAAGGTATGAGCCACAGGACTGAAGTAGCCTGTATGTAAGTACTATGTCTCTGTGGATGCTGTATAAAGTAATACATCCAGTTATGAAAGAATAGGAAAGAAGGAATTCAACCAACAACTGAACATCAGGATTTGCACGAATGGTTGGCAAAAAAACAAAACAAACAAACAAAAAAACCTATTGAAAACCTAGAATATTGTAGATTTCTAGAAAGATGAGGAAAAAGATAAAGACTTACCAGTGATAGTAACGGAATCGGGGCCTCCAGTTGGGGGTTCGGAGTAATGTTTGCAAGGCACATGCCAAGTTCACAAAGAGGTAACACATGAGAAAAAACCTGAAGGAATAAAAACAGTAAGAGGAATTATTATAAAATGATTCAGTATTTTCACCTTAGTTCAGGCTTTTTTTTTCCAACTTCTATTTTAATATTATCTTCTTCTAGTTCTCCCACTCAACACACACTTTATTTTACTTTTGAGACAGTCATTTATTCAACTTTGCTGTCCTGGAACTTAATGTCTAGGTATATAGACCAGGCTGGCCCCAAACTCACAGAGATGTGTCTGCCTCTGTTTTCTGAGCTGGAATTTAAAGGTGTGTACCATTGTACCGAGTAAAGATTGTTCGTTTTTATGTATGTGAGTGAGCATTCTGCCTGAAGATGTGAAGGGCAATACACTGTGTGCTTAGTGACTTCAGAGGCCAGAAGAGGGCACCGAGTTTCCTGGAGCTGCAGACTTAGACATACTGTCGCTTTTTTTGCTTAGCAAATAAGTTTCTGCAGAAAACCCTCCTGTGTTTAGGTGCTGTAGCACCCAGTGCTTACTTTTCTATTCTTCATTCACTGCACTAAATGGGGAGGTCTTGGTTTCTGCATCTATCATCAGTTCCCTAAGACTATGTGCCGTATACACCTTTATATTCCCAGTGTCAGCAGACAGTGGTAAGTCACAGGTAAATTAGTAGAAGCCAACAGTGAAACCAATTGCAAATGACTCATAAAATAAAGGCAGGGGCTGGAGGATATAGCTCAGTGGTAGAGTGCATGCCTAGTGTATACAAGGCCCTGGGTTCAAATGCCAGCATTAAAAAAGAAAGAAAGAAAGAAAGAAAGAAAGAAAGAAAGAAAGAAAGAAAGA
>OU015742.1:35991500-36010642 GCA_907169655.1 Acomys percivali
AGAAAGAAAGAAAGAAAGAAAGAAAGAAAGAAAGAAAGAAAGAAAGAGGAGGAAAAGGAGGACCCTTCTCCCTATAAAATCAGAGTCATTTATAAAAGCTAGCCTTACATAAAAGTTCTCAGTAATATTCTCTTAAACATTTATTTTAGTTGTGTCTCTATCTGTCTCTGTATGTGTGTATGTGTCACACGAGTGCTCACAAAGGTGTCAGGTTCGCTGGAACTGGATTTATAGATGATTGTGAACCACCTAACATGGGTGCTGGGAACTGAACTTACGTCCTGTAAAAGACCCAGGACACACTGTTAAACACTGAGCCATCTCTCCAGCCCTGTAGCAGGAGTATTTTTAAAGTGAAGTCCGTATTTGGTCAATTCTGTCATAATCACTACTTTTAGATGACTGATAGAAATCATGTTATATACCATTAAGCAACCATAGTTGAAGAGAATAAGGAGCTCTTACATAGAAAGAATTGGGGCTACAAGATCCAGGGAGGCGATGAGGATTCCTAGCTCTGCTATGGCAGCAGTTAGAAGTAAGGCCCAAGTCGGCTCCCCATTGGCTTTGCTGTGACCAAAAACCTGTACACATGAGGAAAAATATCAGGCATGGGGGCTCTGACACATGTGCCAACTTCAAACATCTGAAAAATAAGAACAACTTTACAGAAATCATACATAAACATACAAATGATTTTGGGGGCCTTGTACTGAAACTCTACATGTCTCTACATTAATGATCACCCAATTCTTAAGCTGAAAAAGGCAACGTTTTCCATAAGGCCTGGGAGAAAAGGAGAGGGCACAACAAAGCATCACTCACCCTAAGGAAAGGGATGATGTTATCCTTGGCAATGGCCTGTAGCAGCCTAGGCGCACCCGTGAGGCTCTGCAGCCCAGCCCCGCATGTTGAGAAGAAGGAGCCGATAACAATCACCCACGGGGAGGGCCAGGATAATGTGCCTACAACCAGATTACCTTTCACAGCATCCCCGAATCTAAGGAAGACATTAACAGTGGAGAAACTTAATTTGAAAACAACTTTAGATTAAATAATTAGGAAGACATTCAGTGAACTTCTCTTGCTGGTAACTTCCACAGATTCAAACTGAGATAAGCGTGAGTACTAGAAAATGTAAAGGTACAGTGTGTTCACAAACGGCACCATCAGCAGGCAGGAAGCCATATGCCCATCACCCGTCTCAGCTCTGAGGGGACTAGGCCAGGAGGATTATGAGTTTGGGACCAGGCAAGGCTACATTTTGCATTTAAGGCTAGTGTAGTCTGTGCAGGAAGTTCAAGGCCAGCCCAGGATGCGCAGCAGGACCCTGTCTCAAAAGTAAGTTACTAGGCTAGGGATAGAGCTGTTATGTCATTTATTAGCATATTTCTGAGGTTCAATCCCAAGCACCACTGTGGAGGGGAAATTAAGAAATATATTAAGAAAACAAATGAAACAGTACAGTTGTAAAACAAGCCAAGCTTTGTCTACAGATTTCTCTGTAACAGCAATGATTCTGCTTTGGAGTCGAAATTGGAAAAGAACAGAAAAACACAGAAAGCAGGAGGTCTGGAATCATTTAAAATATCCACTGATTTTCATTTTGTGTGCATGCATGTTTGTGTACTATATGTGTACCTGATGCCTGGGGAGGCTAGAAGAGGATGTCAAAATTGCTGGAACTCGAGTTACAGACAGCTTTGAGCTGCCAGGTAGGCGCTGGGAACTAAGCTTGAGTCCTCTGCAAAAGCAGTAAGTACTCTTAATCACTGAGCAATCTCTCCAGTCTCAAGAGGTCCATAATCCTAACATGTTAGCAGTATGCATATTTTGCATGTTTACATCTATTTATAACATTTTTATATCATTCATTATTCTATTGATATTCTCTTATTTGAAATACTATAATTAATATATTTATGAACATATACACATAAATATTTCTCCTTGAGGAAGGTTCCTAACAGTGAGTAATTGCAAACATTAATATATTAAAACATTTTAAGACCAAGAATACATTTTATTATATAAAGCTTGATAACAGAGGTCTCAGGATAAGAGCACTTGCTGTGCAATGATGAAGACCTGTGTTCAAATCCTCAGAACCCATATAAAAAGTGGGATATAGCTGTGCATGCATCTGTAACTTCAGGTTCACGGAGAGATTCTGTCTCAAGGAAATGAGATAGAGACAGTGATAGAATAGACACACAACATTCTCCTCAGGCCTCTGAGCAGGCATGTGTGCACACACACACCTACCTACCTACCTACCTACACACACACACGCACACGGACAAAGAAAACAGGTTAAACAGCACAGTATTAAAACTCAGAACAGTGGATTCTTGAGGGAAGTATAGACAAATTTTTGGAAGTAGGAATAAGAGATGGCGCACGCCTTTAATCCCAGCACTCGGGAGGCAGAGGCAGGTGGATCGCTGTGAGTTCGAGGGCAGCCTGGTCTACAAAGCAAGTTCAGGACAGCCAAGGCTACACAGAGAGACCCTGTCTCGAAAAAACCAAAAAAAAAAAAAAAAAAAAAAAAAAAGAGATTTCTGTATGCCGTTACTACTCTATGAGACAAATACATACATTTTGTGTTTGATTTCTCAGCATTCAATTTATGTGTGCGTCATTTACTTTCACTGCTTTATGCATTAGTACATTATTTATGCATTCTACTTCTGTTGGGTATTTGGGTTTTGTTTGAGCCACTGAAGAATACTACCACTACCACTATGAATCTTCTTCCTTTGTGGGGGGTGTCTTGCAAGTCAATGTTTCTCTGTGTAACAAGAGCCCTGGCTGTCCTGGACTCACTTTGTAGACCAGGCTGGTTTCATCCACCTGCCTCTGCCTCCCAAGTGCTGGGATTGAAGGTGTGCACCACCATGCCCAGCTACCACTATGATTTTTAATGCATATGCACAAACATTTCTGCTGAATATAACCAGAAGTGAAACTGCCAAGGCACAGGCATGGACTTGTGGAATGTTAGAGGAGATAGTGACCAGAAATTTTTCAAACTACCACTGAATAATTTTTATATTGTGTATAATTCACTACTGTTCCCTTCCAATAAAACAGTACAGTGATACAATATGCCTTACACACACACACACACACACACACACACACACACACCTATTTTTCTCAAAAGTATTTCTAATAGCATGTGCTAGGATTCCAGCCCTCAAAGAGCTCAATCAGGGGAAGGTAATATGAAAATGAGTAGCTGCATTACAGTGCGGTAAGTATAATGCCACAGTATGTTCAAATATACTGGACAGACAAAAGGAGGAGTAATTTTATCTTGGAGGTAAAGATGGAAAACTACAGGAGATAAGACCCTTCACTTAGTCTTAAAGAGAATGAAGTGAGTCTCCCCAGTAGGAAAAGCCAACTGAGCAAAGGAAACAACACAGACAAAGGTATGGACAAATAGCATCTTGTGGCAGTATGGATGAAGGCAGTAAAACTCAAAGGGAGATCATTATGTGATTATATCATGTGAAAAAAATATAAAGCCTAGTAGAGAGTGATGGGACCACTAAACAGTGAAAAATAGATAGAAGTTACAGGGCTTAAAAATGGCTTGGATGATAGATAAAAATACTTAGGTTAGGATGATTCCTTTTTGAGAGGGACTGAAGTGATGGTATTAACCAAGATGTGAAAAATGTAAGAATTAGCAAGTTTCAGGGAGAGATCTGTCCACAAATATCTCATAAAATGTATTTGAGAGAAAAGAAGCAGTATATACTAAGTAGCCACCATGAAGGGAAGTAGCTTCGAACTTCCATCAGACACCAGGTGTGAGCAAACAGACGCCTTTCTCTTGCAGAGTGGGTACTGGAGACACTACACAGCTTCTTGAACTTGCTCTGCTTTCGTACAGCTCTCTAGCAGTTGATGGTATACAGGACAGTACTTAGTACTTAGACAACTTTGTGGGGTTTTTTGGGGGGGGCTACATTAGTTGTGTCTTATATAATAGCATCGGTCCTTATTACTTAGTAATAACTTACTTATTTACTAATTATTTACTGCTTGATATAGGAGGACTGCTTAATCCTAGGAATTTGAGGTTAGTTTGAGGAACATTGCAAAAGACAAATCACAGGATATTTTATCTTATCAAAGGCTAAATTATGCACATGTATTTTAATCTCTCTTTTTTAAAACTTTGTTTTGTACTGCTGAGATCAAACCTTGGGTACTGTATGTGCAACACAAGCTCAGTGATTTTATATAAATAACTCCATCAGAGGAATATATATATTCCTCTCTGTGTGCTGTCTACTTTCTCTCTATGTACATATACATACACAGACACACATTTTAGCTCTATACACACATTGTCTATTTTATTAATTATAGTTGACACTTTGGCCTGGTTTCTTGATATTATATGTGTTGACACTATGTGTGGAGTGATGAAATGTCCTGGAAGATACACATATGGTTGCTATACTTACTTGTCTCTGAGAACGACTCCTTCAATACATGCACCAAAAAGGACAACATTGCTTAAGTCTGTTATGCTGAGAGTCAAGGAAATTGTTGTTGTCCTTTACCTTCACATAGTAACTACACTCAGGATGGTTCTTTTATCAGTAAATGAGTTGTTATACACACTACTATAAAATCCTTCTTTAATGATGTTTATGAAGCAGGCCGAGTATGGGCAAGTGAGGCAGCAGTAAGAGGAGGCATCAATATCAGGTAAAAATAGTGATCGTTTCAGTTCTAATGCATGATCCCATCACCATGACTCAACCTAGATTAACAAGAAGGATACACACGAAGGATGTGGTCAGGATGGCAAGGACAGTTCCAATGGGAATGGACTTCTGAGCATCTTTCAGGTCTCCGGATCTGTTGGACCCAGCCATGATACCTAGTGAGAGCAAACACCAAGTAACTTCTAGGCTTTCTGGGCACTCTGATGTTCTTATTGACACTGAAGACTAGGGGCAGACTAAGAACACTGAGGACACAATTCTGTCTCCTGAGAAAACCCATTCACTGTGGCTGCTGGCTTCTAAAACAGGTCACAGCCCCATGCCCTTACCTGTGACAGAAGGAAAGAAGATCCCCACCAGGAGAGTGAAGGAGGTGGTGATATCAGCAAGGACATACTCATGGTTTAAGTTGCCCACGACATCAGATGACTTAGCTGATGGCTTTTCAATAATCTCACCCTTTGGTAAATAATTACTCCAAAGGTTTTCTGCAATGAGTGGAGGGATGGGGTGGGCAGAAGAAAGAGAATGTAAGGATATATGCAAGATGGAAACAATGGAACTACACGATTTCTCACCCAAACAACATTCAAAGAGAGACACCTATCTTTATTTCTACTAGAGAATGATGGAAGAGCCTTTATGTGCTAGGCAAGTACTGTACCATAGACCTACCTCGCTTCAGCACTTACGAGAATTTTTAGAGAGCCATTTTTTTTTTTAATATGAACACATGTATACATGTAAGTACTGTAGAATAAAACACAGTGATATTTCTCATTTGTTACAATATAATTTTACAAAATGCTTTGGTATAATAAATACAGTTAACTTTTCTAAAACAAATTAGTAAAAGTTATGCAGACTAAAATCAAATGCCCCATAAAGCCTATTTTTAAATTACTTATCAAATATAAAGCCATTTAAAAAATTAGTATCAAAGCAGTTTTAACCTTAGTATGAACTTACTTCAAGGGCAAAGAAATTTGTGGAACAAAACATTTAAGGTGGACATCACTTAAGAAAAGAATTTCAGAAATTTAGCTGAGCTAGGAAGATGTGTGTGTGTGTGTGTGTGTGTGTGTGTGTGTGTGTGTGTGTGTTGACATTAAATCAGTTCTATTTTAGCTATCCCTACAGGAAGATCACTGGCAATTTTTCAAGAATATATTAAGTCAGACATAAAGGCAAATCCCTGCAGCCCCAGCTGGCCAGGAGCATGAAGTAGAGGGACTGCTAATGCTCAAGAGTTTGAAGTTAGTTTGAGGAACACAAAATATTTGATCTTACCCTAGGCTAAAAAAATCATTTGTCTGCCTCTGTTCTAAAAAGGCAAATTTTAACAGCTGCACTCCATAAAAGAGCTCTCTATATAGATAATTTCACTAAGAGAAAAACACAAATATGCTGGGCATGGTGGTGCATGCCTATAATCCTCCCAGTACTGAGGAGGCTGAGGCACACAGGCTGTGAGTTTAAAGCCATCCATAGCTACATAGGGATCCACACCATGGTCAACATAAGAGTCTTAGACAGTGGGGTGGGTGTAGCTCAGTGGTAGAGCATGTGATGCTCTCCAGACACATTCCCTGGGTTCAGTCCTGACTACTGTAATCATAACCACCACCAGTAAGGTCTAGGCAATCAGCCCTAGTGGGGAAGCTATTGCCTGTGTTTGATAAATGGAAATGCCTGTCAAATTGCCTTCTAAGCAACAATGCTTATACTTATACATTAGTGCTGCTATCAGCTTTGATCAGAGAAGTTTCCTTTTACAGTGGGCAGTGGTAAGTGTGGAGGTTCATTAACAACTGGTCACAGTGATAAGAATAATTCACTACTTAATGCTGAGTCATAAAGGTATCTGTATGACCCCTTCAAGGCCCAGTAAATATTGTGGAATTGGTGCTGGAAGAATGGAAAATCCAGTGGGAGAGAGGGAATCGTGTGCAATGGTGACTTCTGGTGGTTGCCTTTGCATGCTTGAACTCACAGCAGCTCTGACTACCTGCACACAACCTTCCAAGACTGGCTCTATCACTATGTCATAGGACCCCACCCATCTCTGGCTATATATACTCAGCTAATGAGGGAAGGAGAGACATTTTCTTCAGTCCTGTAGCCATTGTAAGGTGCCAATGCTGCTATAAACATGTCACCCATGAACCTATAAGCAGTTCTAATGAAATTTACTGTGTATGCGAACATATGAGAGAATAAGGGGTTGTCATTTGACCAAAATACATAATATACATGTGTAAGATGTTATAGTAAACTCACTGTTATGCATAATTAACATATAATAAAAAACAAAAGATAAAGGAAAAAAAAAAAGAGTCTGAGGTGGGAAAGCCTATTTTCCCCTACTGTCCTTAAAGAAGAAATAGCACAAACCAAGTCTAATTAAATTCTGACTTACCAGTAATAATCCCACTAGCCAGCCCAGGAATGCCCTGGATTGAGGTGACGTTATTGTGCACAAAGTACTCATCACAGGTGGCATTAAAAAACTGACTTGAGTTGCAGAAGAATCCCCACAGCTTTGATGGCACTGTCATGTTGTTAACTTCCTTGGTCTTAAAGCAAACGTCAATATGTCTTGATGACAGGGTACGGTTGCCCAGCATGCAGACCCTAAATCAAAGCAAACAGGAAGAAGAGAAAGATCAAAAAGGGGGTGAAACAGAAAAAACTAAGTTTTAAACTGGAAAAGGTGGCTAGCAAAGGATAAAATGTCACTTCTCAGAGATTTTACTGCCATGTGTTAGGAAAGACAAGCAATACTGGCTAGCACTTGAAACATGGTGACTTGCATTTTCTGCCAGTGTAACCCTCACAGAAATTACAATATTTTAACATTTGTCTTACATGGATGGAGGCCCTGAGGGTTACAGAGATTCTATATGGCAGATGTAGGTGTTATGACTCAAACACAAGAACTATACAAAGAAACTATGCTCAGTTGTCTTCCAAAAGTATTTGGCTATTCATCCATTTTCAGGACAAAAAGAATGCTGGAGCGGCTAGGGATATGGCTCTGTGGTTCAAGTACTTGCTATGAAAGCATGAGGTCTTGAGTTCTGACCTCTAGCACACAGGTAAAAGCCTGGTGTGGCTGGGCGTGGTGGCTCACGTCTTTAATCCCAGCACTCCTGAGTCAGAGGCAGGCGGATCACTATGAGTTCGAGGCTAGCCGGGTCTACAAAGTGAGTCTAAGACAGGCAAGGCTATGCAGAGAAACCCTGTCTTGAACCCCCCCAAAAAGCCTGGTGTGGTTATACATGCCTGTACTCTCAACACTGGGGATGGGGGTTGTGGAGGAGGAGAGACAGAAAGCCTGCGGCCTGCGGTCTGCTGGCTAGTGAGTCTGCCTGAACAGTGCAAACAATGGTGAGCTTCAGGTTAGACTAGAGACTCTCAAGAGAGTAAGACAGAAAGTGATAGAGGACACCTGAAACCTTCTGGTTTCCACACAGACACACATGCGAACACCCTCACCCACACCCCCATACACTATTACAACCAGCAGCAATGATAAAAATCCCAGAGTACTTCTGCTCTTATTTTTAAAAAACATGTCCCAATGCCCATATTTTCATTCGTTTGTTTTCTTTCTAGGCAGAGGGAGGGAGGGAAAGAAAGAAGACAGGGAATGAAGAGAGAAGGGACTTAGTTCAAAACCTCTTGGAACTGCTAGTTCTGCTGAGCCTCTGACTACTGCTGTAGGACAGCTTAAATAGAGTTAACAGAACATCCTTCTATGGCCTAAGAGAAAAAAAATGGTTTTGATCTTAAACCTAGACCTAGTGGTAAAGAGGAAACTTAAGAATGATATAAATATTAATTGCAGATTTATTTTTCTTCTATCCAGAAACATAAACAAAAATGGAGTAATAGAACCATAATGAAATACTTCCGAGCTACAACAAAATACAGTTTGGAATCTGCAGAGTGATTTCATACATACATAATGAGCCACGTATTTATTACTTGGCTTCAACATTGCTTAATAATCCCTAGTTTTGTTTCGTGTTTCCTTTAGGTGTGTTTTTTAGAACATATTATGCTAGAATTTTACAAAACAAAATAACTTGCACTGTGATTTTTTTCCCAACCAAACAGAAGTGGAGATGTCCCAAAGGGAAACCTGAAGCAAAATGGAATTTTCCGAGTTGAGAAACAGCTAAAATATTGCATCTAAAACTTTGATAGCTCTGAAAAGGAACTTTAATTATTGGCTCCTAAGCAAGCAAAATGAAAATTTATGGTGGGCTCTATTACTGATATCACACAGAAGTACCAAACAGCAGGCAGAGTAGGGCAGAGTTCATGTTCTGCCCACCACTTTGAGGAAAGTCATTCATCTTCACTGGATCTGGTTTTTTTCCATCATGAATTTTTTTTCCTGTAACCTGTTTAAATCAACATGGTACCAATAAATCTGATCCCCAGCTGATCCATCTGACATCAAAGGCAACTTCTGTAACAAGACTACAAATGACCAGTGCCAACCAGCCTGTACATTATAAATCAAAGGGAGAACAGGTGAGTGTAGGAGTGACAGCTCTACACAAATCCATCAGTTCACCACAGCACCACTTACGGCATGTAACGCTCAGGGACACAGACATGTGTCATTCACATTCCCTTTCTTTACACCTAATAACTCTTAGCACTGAAGGTACCAAGAATAAAGAAAATAAACAATTTAGGTAATTATTTTTTTAAAAAGTTATTTATTTTATATGTACGGCTGTTTTTCCCTACATGTGTATCTGTGTGTGCCAGTTGTGTGACTGAAGCCTGCAGAGGCCTGAAGAGGGGCCCAGATCTGGAACTAGAGTTAGACAGTTCTGAGCCCCTTAGGATTGAACCCAGGTCCTCTGGAAGACCAGCCACTGCTCTTAACTACAGAGTCCTCTCTTTTGACCACGACTCTACAATTCTTTTGTATTGTTGTATTTTTATTTTAAAAGCAACTGAACACTGTTTACAAAGGTTGCTGGTAATGACTACAACTGCAAAGTCCTTCCTGAATGGTTCACATAAACACAATCATTACGGGGGCACACCTAAATGCATGTACCTTAGTGATGGCTACAGCTGTTAGGTCCACAGTTTAGAAGTGAGGAAGGGGATCAACAGGACAGTATATCAGGAAGCTTCCTGCTGGGAAACTGGGCCAATAGGGAAATCACTCCATGAAATTCCGATAGAAGTGTTCACATTACCACACACTGCCACTGACTACCCAATGACAACTAGGTCAAAGCATAGGTACATACGGGAAGTGTGGTGGAGCAAAGGAAGACTTGATTGCACCAGCGTAGATAGCCAAGATGGACACAATTACACAGGCCAGGAAAAGTGAGGCAAACTTATTAACATAGCGTACGCCGATGAATACCACCAAGACCATGAGGACCAAGAAGGCTGTGCCATAGACACGCATGTTATTTAGCATGGCTGCTGATTCCTTGAGTGCATCGTCACTTCGAAAGATGGCAGCTCGGGGAACAATATACACCTGTTAGAAAAAAAAGTAGTAGAGAAGACATGAGGGCATGTCAAAATAATCAAGTAGAGGGGCTGTATTCGTCTGTTACTTTTATGAAGGGAAGGAAAGCTAAACAAAAAAATAATTAAAATATTAACTTTTTATCCTTTCTTCTTTTTGAAAGTGATGTTATTTTTATTATTTTTATGTGCATTGGTATTTTGCCTGCACCTGGGTCCGTGTGAGGATGTTGAATCCCCTGGAACTAGTGTTGTAGACAGTTGTGAACTGCCATGTGGGTGCTGCGAATTAATCCCAGGTCCTCTGAAGAGTAGCTAGTGCTCCTAACTGCTGAGCCTCTCTCCAGCCCTTCTGTTCTTCTTAATCATTTATTCTAGACAGGGTGTGATTATATAGGCCTAGTTGGCCTGGAACTCACAGATCCACCTGCCTCTGTCTCCCAAGTGTTGGGATTAAACTTATAGACCATGCCTGGCTGCAAATTAACCAAATTTTTATTTGGCTTTGGAATATCTATAGAAATGTTATATCATAGATTATTTTTGTCTTCTATTTACTACTCTGAATATCTACATTTCCAAATGGGAAAAAGAAAAAAATTAATAATTTCATTCAAAAGGCTATAGATTTATGAGTAGAGAAATTAAAAGCTCTTTCATTAGGATAAAGTTATCAAAAAGAGCAGTTAGGGATACAACTCAGCCAGTCAAGTGTTTGCTGGACAAGAGTACCTGAGTTTGACCCCCAGGCTAATGTAAAAAGCTAGGTGTGGTGGTGTGTGCGAATGATCTCAGCATTGGGGAGGTAAAGACAGGACGAGCTAAAAAAAAAAAAAAAAAAAAAAAAAAAAAGACAGGACGAGCCTGGAGCCTGGCTGGCTGGCTAGCTAGAGGTGATGAGCTCCAGGTCCCAGTCAAAGACCCCAGCTCATAAGACAAATTCTACACACATGTATTCAACACATTAGAACACACACACACACAGACACACACACACACACACACACACACACACACACACACACACACACACACACACCAAAAACAAAACAAAAAACTCCAACTTATAGCCAGGCGCAGTGTGCACACATGTAATCCTAGCACTCTGGGAGACAGATGCAGGTGTATCTCTGTGAGTTCGAGGCCAGCCTGGTCTATAAAGTGAGTCCACAACAGTCAAGGCTACACAGAGAAACCCTGTCTTGAAAAAACAAGAAAACAATAACAACCCGCCCCAAACAAAAACAAAACAAAAAAAACCCTTTAATTTACTTTTCTCCATTGGTGTAAGTCTTTTCTACTTAGATATAAACTCCCTGGTTGAGGTGATGGGAGTTGGGAATAATCAAATAGCAGGCAAAGAACACCTCAACCTTTAAGCCTCAGTGTCATTGAGGAGGACAGTGCCAGCAGTCATCACCTGACTGGCTGCCACATCTGACCTCAGAAACCTTGATATCTAAGAACAAAACAAGCCCTCAAAGCTTCTTCACTGCAGACCACAATTAATTCATACTTACCAGAAAAATTTCAATGGCACCAAGAATATACATGGCTGCTGCAAACGTGGTGCCAAGATAAAAGCAGAGGCCCACAGCCCCACCAAACTCTGGGCCCAGGGCCCGGGAAATCATGAAGTATGAGCCCCCGGCTACAAGACAAAACAGAGTGTGAGCAGATTAAAGTGAGGGTTTCACTATGAGGACTGTAAACATGTCATAAGTAATAATTCTAAAATATGTACAAAAGGTGTTTCAGACTTTGGGAACCTGAATGTACCAAAGCACATTTGCTAATGGGACTATGGTGTGCCCAATTCTCTACATTCTGTCACTATTACGAAAAATTTAGAGTATTTCCTACAGAGATAAGATTGTCTAGTAAAATATATTTTATAGGATAAGAATGTGGCTGAAATTAGAGCACTGTAGTCCAAAAATAATGAGAATTCAAAGATAGTTTCCTTAAGCTAAACAGTATTTGTCTCTCTGGCTTCTAGAAGGTGACTCTGTTACAGTACTCTATGAACATCAGAACAAAAAATACGTTTCTTTGGAAAGGCAGAAACACAGTGATTAATCACTGACTGATCTCTGAAATCCAAGCTTGGTCTACTGACCTGGTACCACTCCATTAGTGGCGATGGCACTCATGGAGATGGCAGTCAACATTGTCTGGAGAGAGAGAAAGGAGTTTTATTACCCGCTAGAGCTGACATTTCTCTACTACTTCCCCATGTGTGATGTTAGAGCACTTAGCAAACATTTAACTCTACCTACTGTTATCAAAAGTTGCTGTATAAAATATTCAAAAGAAACGGCTAGGGAGACATCACTGCAAAGTAGGCTGGAACCTACCTACAGACTAGCTACAAGGCCAAGAACAATATATGGTAAAGAGAAAGAGAGAAAAAGTGAGATTAAAACACTATCTAGTAACAGTACAGAAAGGTCCTCAAAGAGTCTGGAGGCACAGTGACTAGCTAGTAGGCTACTGTAGTACAAGTGAGATGTAAGCCTACAGCCCAAGAGTGGGATTATTCCCTCTATTTTAAGAAGGAGAGGCTGCATATGAAATAGCGTGAGGAGAAGAGATTAGCCACAGTGAATGGAAACAGAATCACATATGACCTAGAAACTTCAAGCTTGAAAAACTTGGAGCGGGAAAGGCCACTAAGTTATTAATGGCATATGTTATGTCTGCTTAACCTGCATGATGCATACGGAGGGTGTAATGGTTACTAAAACAAAGGGGGCAGCAGAAACGGGTAGTGAGGTTGATGGACAGGCTTGGGACATAGAAGAATGAGCAGTTTGAAGGAGAATCGAATGGGCTGAGTGGGAGTGGGAGAAGTCCAGGAAAAGACTGAGTAACTTCTGGGGAAGTAACTAGAAAGGAGACTGCAAAGTAAACCAAACCCAATCCAGACTTGCCTCACCCTTCCAAGGCACCATCAGTTTTATTTTCAGTGCATTTTGGAATAATGTATACATTTCTAGCATTTTCTGTTACAACAGCAGTATTTGCAAGCTCAAATTATGCATATCTTGGACTGTTTGAAGACCTGCATTTTGCTTTCTATTTCCAAAAATCTAGGATACCATATTACTACATAGTCAGTAATGAATAACAGCACTTAATAAAAATCTCTTAGATTTTAATATCTGAAATTCTCTCTCCTGTTGGGTAATGAGTCTTTTCACATATTCTCTATGCTTGTTCCCCAGGAGATCAAGTGCATAGACTCCTGGCAGCGTGAGATGTCGCTGGTGAGCTCTCAGAGCTAGCGCAGGACTTACACAGCAGCAGCAGATAAGGACAATTGCAAAGGCCTGGAGGACTCCGGCTGTGCCCACTACCCAGGTAAGACGCAGAAAGAGGATCACTCCAAAAATATTCTGTAGACATGGGAGGTAGACACCCATGAAAGTACCCATTTGGGGGCTCTGGAAATAAAAATGTAAGACAGAAGGAAAAAATACAGAGTTAGCCATAAAATATCACTTTGACTCACTGTATTCACCTCACAGTAGAGACAGGAATTTTAAACATTCTCTTCAAAAGTCTCTTAGTGAAGTCCATCACTGTACTTGTGATATCTATACGCATTTGCAAATTTGGATAAGTTACCACGTTTTTATTATACCTAAGCAATGGACCATTCAACAATTGAAAAATGTCTATTCTTCAAAGTTGTTAAATTTGTTGTTTAAAAACAGAACAACTACTTGTGGAAATTCTTGAGAATTAGGCTCAAATTCTTCACAATAGTTGGTAAATCAAACAGATGGGGAAAGTAAAAACTTGAGGCTATTTTGCTCCATTGCAAAGAGGTGACCTAATTGCATGCATTGGCATAGTTTTATTGTAAGAAAAATAGTAGTATTAAAAATATTCTCTAACAATTGCTGGGTATCATTACCATGGTGCATGCCTATGATTCTAGCACCCGGGAGGCTGAGGCAGGAGGATTCTACGTCAAAGGCCAGCCTGTGTTATATTTAGGATACTATCTCAAAAACAAAACAAAATAAAACACCCCAAACCCAAGTCTCGGGCCAGGCAACAGCATGAGCAGTAGGGAGGCTATACCCCTCCCTACTGGTGTGCTAACTCTCTTCCTGCAAAGCTGTCACTCACAGGGCTAACTTCCTCACTTGGATGTTTCTGCTCAAATCCCCCATGTCAGAGGGCTCTCTATGCCTGGCCAAGCAGGTAGCAAAGCCTTCTGGCAGGCTCTCATTAATCTCATTCCTCTTTACACTCTTCAAATTTTTGTGCAAGTCTTAGTTGACACTGAAAATGCTATATACTTTAACAGCTTAAAGAGCTTCACGTGGGACTGGCTTCCATTGTGAAGCTAAGATACTGTTCATTCTGCCTGGCCACGCTGACAACGCTCAGAATGGTCCTGGGTATATCAAGCATTTAATAAAGTGAATACCTGGATAAAGCTTCCGCACTTGGGCTGTCTGGGTGTTTACCCTGGATGTTCTGCGGCCTCACCTTGGTCGGCTTCTTTTTCCCTTCAGTGATGTTCTCTGCCTCTTCATGTTCCTTTGCTCCCTGTGTCAGATTAGTATAGTTGGCCATGCGGTTGAGGAGAGAAGACACCTTTGGTCTGGTGTCCATTTCTTCCTAGAATGCCAGAAGTAATTCATGAAGGATACTGAAATATAGCAACAAATACTCTCTACCAGGAAACGATAAAGTAGATGATAGAAGATTTTACAGATAAATATTTTAAGACAATTCTTCAGCAAGACAATTTGTTCCTCACATTTGGAAAATTGTACAGAGCTGAGTGCAAAGGCCAGTGAGGGTGGCTGCCTGCATGCTCAAGGTCCTGGGTGATCCCCAGCACTGAGAGAGTGGGAAAGACCACACTCCATGAGGGCACAGGTTAAGGCAGGATGCAGAGTATTGGGCTTCATTGAGGTTTTTCATACAAATGTGTGATATTGCTTGTGTTCTGATTTGTTCCCCTCCTCCTCTGCCTTCCTCACTTCTTCAGACCATCTTATAGACTAGGCTCCCTTCCTTCATCATAAGTCTTACTTTTGCTTTCAAGTGCGATGTTTCTATTACCCTCTCTGTCTCCTTAACATCTCTTTCTCCCTTCTCATAGTCTGCTTTCCCCCTTCCCTCCCTCCCTCCCTCTCCCTCTCCCTCTCTCTCTCTCTCTCTCTCTCTCTCTCACACACACACACACACACACACACACACTTAGATACACATACAGGGGAAAACATGCACTATTCAGTATTTGGCTTAGTTTGATTAACATAATGGTTCCCTTTTCCAATTATTTTTCTGCAAATGTGACGATCTCATATTTCCTAGTGGTTGATACGAATTCCATTGAGAATTGGTTCAGTGGGAAAGAGCCCTTGCTATATTTCCAGAAGCCTGAGTTTAGTTCCCAGCACCATATTGGGAGGCTCACAACCACCTGTAACTTCATCTCCAGGGAAACATGATGCCCTCTTCTACTCCCCACAGACACACACATAGGCATAATTAAGATGTTACCTCAAAGAGTGCCAGATTTTTATCAAAATACTCGTCTCCTTCTTCATAGTTGGAATTATTGAGATAAGCATTTCGAGCTTTCTTATGTCCGTCATCTGAAGAGAAAGGCAAACATTCACTTTTCATCAGTACTAGGTGTTGGCACCAATAGTTATGCTGTCTCTGTGTTAACAGAGACCACTTCAGACTCCAGTTCAGCCCGAGTGCCAGATCTCAGTTAGCACTGCTTGGAGAATGTGTTCTTCTGGCAAAACCAAATAAGGAAAACCAAAGAAATAAAATTGAAGAATCCCTTTTCTTAATATAGAGACCTCTGGAGACAACTGATGCCCTATTGTTAAACTTACCCACAAATAAATTAATAAAACCACAGAGCATTTCTTAGTTTGTTATACTGCTCTAGACATGGGCTATTTTATAAATCATTGATGCTGACAATGGAGGGGAAAAAAGCTGTTTCCACGGCTGTCTGACATTTAAAAGTGTGTGTGTGTGTGTGTGTGTGTGTGTGTGTGTGTAACAGTGCACATGTGGAGGTCAGAAGACAACTTGGTAGAGCTGGTTCTCTCCTCTTTGCGAGGTTTGAGGGTAGAACTCAGGTCGCCAGGCTTGCAAGCCACGTGCCTGCTGAGCTACGTTGCTGACCTCCTTCCTGGTGCTTTAATCAATTACATTAGGTGGTTTAATCTACAATGATGGTTGGTTTTTTTTTTTTTAATTTATTCTTGTTACATCTCTATGGTTATCCCATCCCTTGTATCCTCCCATTCTCCCCTCCCTCCCATTTTCCCCTTATTCCCCTCCCCTATGACTGTTCCTCAGAGGGATTACCTCCCTCTGTATATGCTCATAGGGTATAAAGTCTTTTCTCGGTGACCTGCTGTCCTTCCTCTGAGTGCCACTAGGTCTCCCCCTCCAGGGGACATAGTCAAATGTGAGGCACTAGAGTACGTGAGAAAGTCAAATCCCTCTCTCCACTCAAGTGTGGAGACTGTCCTGTCCATGGGCTAGATCAGGGTAGGGGTTTATATTTTACCGCCTGTATTGTCCTTGGCTAGGGCCTTAGTTTGAGCGGGACCCCATGACCCAAATCTGCCTATCATAATGTTCTACTTGTAGGTTTCTAGAACCCACTGGATCCTTCTACATTGCTATTCTCCCATTGTTCTCTCATCTAGAGTCCCAATAGGATGTCCTCACCTCAGTCCCAGTTTCCTGGTAAGGGGGTCTTGGAGAACTTCATAGGATGTATTTTGAATATATTCAACTCTCCCATTGCTTCCTTCCTTTTGATTGGGGGGGAGTGTCTTTCCGGTTTGTGTTGCTCCGCTGGTTTTGGCACTGAGGTAAATGACGGCCTGAATCTCCCTCCCCCGGACATCATCAAATGGTCACAGCTCTGCGGCTGGTGCTGGGGTTACATATCCACTTCATTCCTATTATGCTACAATTTTCTCTGGCTGGAACTTGTGTAAATCCTGTGCACACTGTCACAATCTCTGTGAGGTCACATGTACTTCTGTCTGGAAAAGTTTCCTTTAAATTATCCACCTCATTTGGCCCTGACAGTCTTTCTGCCCCTCCTCCACAAAGATCCCTGAGCCTTGATATAATGTATCAAAGTCCAATTTGGGGCTAAACACTGTACAGTCTTTCCTCTGCACACCAAGCAGCTGTAAGTCAGTAGTAGTCTTTCAATGAGTCTTGCTATTAGGCCCAGACTGGTCTCAAACCCTTGACTATCCTTCCTCAGCCCCCAAAGAACTAGATTACAGGTGTATATCTTCACGGCCAGCATCCGATGTATTTTGTATGAATCCTTCCTTATTATTTTTATGTTGAAGGAGATACCTAACTGGAATGAATGAACTAGCTGTAAACACACAAAGGAGAACTCGAGTTCCTGAGACAGCAAAGTTTGTGTTATATGAATACCTACTAATCTTTAGCTTTTAAAATTGTACATAGTTACATGATTGTACACAGTCTGGTAGGAGACAAGAGAAAAATGTGTAAATGCTATTTAAAGCTAAAATTTCCTTTACTGAAAAAAGATACTGACACAAGAATTAAAATTAAAAGTGCTATTTATTACTTTAAACACGTAAGATGGGCCTGGCAAAAAGACAGCAAACTAGTGCAATAAGCTGGTCATCTGAGAGGACATGGGGCTGACTTGAAGGAGTTCCTGATGGTTGTGAGAGGAGTACAGAAAGTGACAAACACATGAGATAGTTAAAATAATATTTTTTAAGAAGTCAATTTTGTCAAGTTTTAAGGAAACAATATACAACTCCGAAAAATAGTAGGAGAATAAGTAGCTATGCTGTTTTGTGCTAAGTGTATTTCAGGACAATTACACAGGTAAAGACTAGTTCTTTTTTTTTTTTTTTTAATAGACACAGTGTAGCTAATTTATGATACAGGGAACAGTACATAGGAAACCCCTGCCAGTTTGGAAACCCTAGTGAAGATAACAGATCTAGGCACTCATCATCAACAGCTGTGAAAACCACTGATAAAGGGCTGAGGCATCACCTTGTAGTGGGTAAATGAAGGTGATCATATGCCTGTTGACTAACACTAACATCATTGAGGGCAAGCCACTCTTCAACCTACATCTTCTTAGCAAAAGAATGGGAATTCAATCTATTAAGCCTCCCCAAGACGGCAGACAATGCAAAGAAAAATACAAAAATACATGTAAGCATACTCAAAGATAAAATCACCAAAGTCAGAATGTAGAGTAATCTGCAAATCACAAGCTAAAGGGGTAAATGCTGACAGATTCAAGCTAATGATGGGATTGAAGTTGAAACAGGATCTTTGTTAAAATCCTGGCCCAAGTAAACATGAAAAGACACTTCTAAAACAAAGAAATGTTGGGCTGGAGAGATGGCTCAGCTGCTTTTCCAGAGGACCTGGATTCAATTCCCAGCACTCACAACCACCAGTAACTACAGTGACAGAGGATTCAACCCCATTTTCTGGCCCATGGGCACCAGATACACATGTGGTGCACAGGCACATATGTACGCAAAGTACCCATACACATAAAATAATACTAAAAAATTAAAAACAGGGAAATTTAAATATATGCTAGGGGCTGGAGAGATGGCTTGGTGGTTAAGAGCACTGGCTGCTCTTTCAGAGATCTGGAGTTCAACTCCCAGTAACCACATGGTGGCTCACAATCATCTATAATGTGATCTGATGCCCTATGCTGCTCTGCTGGTAGGTTCTGTACACGCAAAGAGAGCACTCATATACATAAAATAAATATAAATCTTGAGAAAGAGAGAGAGAGAGAGAGAGAGAGAGAGAGAGAGAGAGAGAGAGAGA
>OU015742.1:36010652-36062711 GCA_907169655.1 Acomys percivali
AGAGAGAGAGAGAGAGAGAGAGAGAGAGAGAGAGAGAGAGAGAGAGAATGAGAATATAGTTTAGGTGTGTGTGGTGGTACACACCTGTAATCCCAGTACTCAGGGACGCAGAGGGAGGTGGATCTCTGTGAGCTTGATGCCAGCCTGTTCTACAAAGTGAATCCAGGACATCCAAGTTTACAAAGCAAAACCCTGTCTCAGAAAAAAAAAAATGCTAATTTGTGAAAAAACGTACCTTACCTTCAGGCTTCTAGAGGACCAGAAAGCACTTTGGAATAGGCCACTGGCTCCACTGGAATCTGAGAGCACTGTGCAACCAACGTTTAGGCCCAGTTGTCTCAGAGTTCAGTGAGGGGCCTGAGCCTAGGCTCCAGTGTGCCCAGAGTCCCCTGAGAAACTGGGGCTTTGGTTTCAGGGGTCTTTAAGATTAGTGTGTATGTGGAGTTTTGAATTCTGAGGTACAAGTGGTCACTGCAGGACCTGGAGTCTACACTACTGTGGTCCCCCAGAGGTTACTTGGAGCCTACAGTTTTAGTCACAACCGGCAGATTATACTAGATTTCAGTGGGTCTGACATTTTCTGTCCTGGTGCCTGGTGGATCTCCAGACCTCATGAATGATGGAGGTCCTGCATCCGTTTGGCTGCCTTGGTCTTTGTGTGCTGACCCATGCTTAGTCCTGCTGGCTCATAAATATGACAGATCCCTTCAGCGACTACACTTGACACTAATTTCTCCAGCCCACAGAGTTGAATCTCATGCGCACAATCTTCCAGGTAGAATCACAGAAAACACAACATAATATGCTCCAAATGTGGGGAAGTCAGAACTTAAAGTCAAACATACTCTAAGAGATGCACACAGAACAGCAAAGCAACACCACGATAGTGACTCAGCCACCCCTTGTGACCCATCCCAACCAGCGAACTCCCTAGTGAGGGAATCCTAAACCACAGAGATAGACAATGTCAAAGAAAGAATTCAGAGTCTTACTTTTGAAAAGAATTAATAATGATTCTATAGAAGATTCAAACAGATGGACAAATGAAGATCTAGCCTAGACTTCAACAAGACAGTCTGAAAGGTGAATCAAACAGTAAATTGGAGGTAACGGTCTAAAATATGAAGTAAAAATTTGAATAAAATGGTCAATCAAATAAAACCCACAACAGATGCCATCAGGGACAGACAAAAAATGAGCAGAAGAGCGAATTTCAGAGACGGAGGGGTAAGCCAAGACAACAATACAAACATGTGTTTGTGGTGCTAGGTACATAAAAATGAATTGATAGGAAAAGTGTAAAACACTAAGTGAACTTTGGAGTCAGAAAAAACTATTCTAACTGCATGGTAGTGTTTGGGACTGGACAAGTGCTTTGGTAGGCTCATTAATAATAATAAGATGATTTTTTTTTTTATCTTTGAGAAAGGGTTTCTCTGTGTAGCCTCGGCTGTCCTGGCCTCGAACCCATAGCAATTTACATGCCTCTGCCTCCTTGAGTGCTGGGATTAAAGGAGCGTGCTAACACATTCAGCTATCTACGATGATTTTATTTGTGAGTTTATTACAATAATTTCTTTTGAGACAGGGTTTCACTATGTAGCCCTGGCTGGCCTAGAACTCACAATATAAACCAAGCTGGCTCTCAGACTCACTGATCCACCTGCCTCTGCCTCCTTGAGTGTGGGGATTAAAAGTGTGTACTACACTCTTGGCCCAATAAAGTGTTGGGGTTCTTTGTTTGTTTGTTTGTTGATTTTTTTTCCAGACAGGGTTTCTCTGTGTAGCCCTGGCTGTCCTGGAACTCACTCTGTAGACCAGGCTGGTCTTGAACTTACAGAGATCTGCCTGCCTCTGCCTCCCAAGTGCTGGGATTAGAGACATGCACCACCACAGTGTGGCTCAATAACGTGATTTTTAAAATTACATTAATTTACTTATCATTGGTGTTCATTTGCTCACATGTGGGCACTTGGCATGTATGTGGAGCTCAAAGGACAATTTTTGGGAGGTGGTTCTCTCCTTCTATCATGTGAGGCCCTGGGACAGAACTCAGGCTTAGCAACAAGCACCTTTACCTGCAAAGTTCTTGCTACCCAATGCTAATTTTTTAAGTAATTTATTCAGATTACATCTCAATTGTTATCCCCTCACTTGTATCTTCCCATATCTCCCTCCCTCATTTACCCTATTCCCCTCTCCTAGGCCTGTGACAGAAGGGGACCTCCTTCCCCACCATATGATCACAGCCTATCAGGTCTCATCCTGGCAGCCTGCTTACCCTTCCTCTGAGTACCACCAGGCCTCCCCATGAAGGGGAAGTGGTCAAATAGGTGGCACCAGAGTTCATGTCAGAGTCAGTCCCTGCTCTCCACACAACTGTGGAGAATGTGCTGCCCATTGACCAGATCTGGATAGGGGTTCTAGGTTTACTGCATGCATTGTCCTTGGTTGGTACAGTAGTTTGAGCTGAGCAGACTCCCCTGGAATTTGCAGGCAAATGGATGGAACTAGAAATGAACATCCTGAGTGAGTTAACCCAGACCCAGGAAGATACACATGGTATATACTCACTTATAAATGGACACTAGCCCAACAGGGATGTCCCCTGAAAGTCCACTTAGCAGGAGATTGGGATAGATACTGGGACTTGCTACTGGCACTCCAGGTGAGAGAGGTAAGGGAGAATGGGGAAATGGAAGGATCTAGAGGTCCTAGAAACCTACAAGAAGACCATTAAGGCTGGAGGATCTGGATCAATGCTAATTTTTTAATGGTAAAACAAACAAAACATGGTATGTGAAAGTGTCTTTAAAATATTCTAGGAAACTGTTGAAGAATAAATTAAAGGTTTTAAAATCTAGCATTAGGAACACCCTGTCCATTCTGCAACTGCTCTGTTTGGACACCTCAGTCTTAAGTCCTAGGCGAGTCACCTAATTCATCAGACAAGCTGGTTCAGGCTGTTTCTGTGCCAGCTTCCACTTGTTTGACTATATTGGAAAAGAAAACAGCTTCCCTGGAGACTTTGCATCATAGAAGACAATGATGCTTATGAGACCCTATCAATCCTGACAATCATGAAAAGTAGAGAGGAAGATACAGTTCTTATTTAGATTTGGTTATACAAAACAAAACAAAAACATGAATCTAAAGTACTATACTGAAAGGCATGGGTCACTTCCCAGATATAATTCGGTGTTGGCAACCAGCCAACTTTTGTAGTGTGGGTTACACAGGAATGCCAAACACCATGGGATTTCTACATGTTCCAAGTAAAAACCTTTTTTGGGAGGTTGGGGGACATGAACTCAGAGCCAAACATTTCTCTGAACTCTTGAAGATTATACAGAATTCTGTGGCTGGAGAGATGCTTTGCTGCTCTTGCAGAGGAGCTGAGTTTGGCCCCAGAACCCTCAGTGAACAGCTCACAACTGTCTCTAACTCCAGTTCCAGGGGACTGGATGCCTTCTCCTGGTCTCCACGGGTACCAGACACACCCATGTGGTATACAAACTCATGCAGGCATCCCTAAACACAAACTTTTTAAAAAAAACCATACTAAACCGTAAGATCACTTTATTTAATATACCCACGGGGCTGCAAGACTGGCCGTGCAGTGCCCTGCTTTCAGCCTGCCACTGTCATGCCATGCTTCTTCTCTTTTATTTTTCTAACCAAACAACATAGATACCACAAGGAAGTGGCTGTGTTTCATGGCATAATTAAAAACACAACTGATAAGACCTTGGAAGATTTTGTTTCTGCTTTCTGTGGCACATTTATGTCCTTGCATAACTTGTGTTGCTCCTTTTTGTGCGCACTACAGACTGAACCCAGATTTTGCATACACTGTCACTAAGTCACGTTCTCCTCCTTTTCTCTGTAATCAGAAAAGTGTATTGCTAATATCTTGATGTTTAAATAGCTTTATTATTTGGTTATTATTTCTACAATGTTTCTCTTGTCAATTACCAGTTATACTGTATTTTGGAACTAAGATAAATTTCAAAAATAGTCCTTCAGCCTCCTGACCTTGTGTCATATGGTCTTTGCTAGCCCAATCTGGGCAAAAATGGGACATTAAGAGTACTTAATTTCGAGCTGGATGCGGTGGCGCATGCCTATAATCCCAACACTCAGGAGGCAGAGGCAGGCAAATCTCTGTGAGTTCAAGGCCAGTCTGGTCTATAAAGTGAGTCCAGGGCAGCCAAGGCTACACAAAGAAACTCTATCTTGAAACTGCCTCCCCCCCAAGAAAGAGTGTTTAATTTCCTGTGACATACATCTATGTTTGAGCCACATCTACTAGAAGAGGAAAATTATCTCAAATGCTATTTTTAAAAAATTACGGTTTTTAAGTTTGAAAAACTGTGAGATTTTCTGAGCAGTATGTTAGACATCTAAGCATGTTAAGTATTCTGAGAAATATGGTGGGTACAGGTTTTAACTAGTGAGAAAGAGAAGTCTTTCAGTTTTTCTACCTTTTTCTGAAAGGGATGCAAAAGAGGTTCATAGGATGGCTGGTTTGCTTGTTTATTTCTGCAGTGCTGAGGACTGAACCATAAGAAGACCCCGATGGGCACGCATGCATGGGTAAGCAAGCCCACACTGAGTTATGCTGATGCCCTCTAGGGGATGCTTTTGACAGATGGCAGCACGTTATGACTGACTGCTATATTTCTTCCAGCTGGAGTTTTCTTTCTCATCCATGTGTCCTAGAGTTTCTGAAGGACTGGATTCTGATGATGACATCAATATGATGCTGTGTGATGTTTTGTTTACCAAAGTTCCTATGAATTGGTTGACAGCTGAAGCTGGAGGTTGAATCACATCACATTGTTATTTTTAGGGGAGAGAAGAGAACTGCTGCATAATTGCACAGTGACACTACCACGGCTGGTTCTTTCTTTTTGAGACAGTAACAACCACTGATGATTACTGCGCGGAGCCATTATCTTATGAGAGGCAAAATGTGATGATAATTTCATTCTCTTATTAGGTACATACTTCAAACAAGAGACATTCTTTTTAGTCCTTTACTTGGCTCTCAAGTGTTCCAGTTCAATATAAAACAGATGATCTGTTCTTCTCCCGCCCTGAGCAATGAATAGGCTCACAAGAGCACTCCAGCTATGAAGAATTAGTTTTTAATTTCCTATCAAGTGCTCCATTACCTATATTAAAATGATTATATACTCCTTTAATAGTAATACAAGAAGTATATAATTGTATGCATTTCTTTATTTTTTGAGTGGAGTCTATGTAGCTCGGGTTAGCTCAAGTCCCTGTTCCTCATCCTTCACCTTCCTAAGGACTGGGATGACAGGTATGAGCCACCATGACAGGGGCATAAACTTATTTTTGTTATAAAGCCTGTCATGTATTTTTAGCAACTTGATAATAGTATTTGTTTATTTCTGAGGCATTGGGGATTGAACCCAGGGCCTTATGCATGGTGGATAAACACTGAGCCAAACCCCAGCCTGTGGAGAGAATCTTTGAAAATGCTACATACAAGAAATCCTGCCCAAGATCAATCGGGCCAACCTTCCAGCACGGAAGGGGGAATGCTCACAGGCCTCAAGCCCTCGCTGAACAGTTCCTGACAGGTGATGTTTCTGGGGGAGAGAGAGTCCTCTTTTAAGGGTGTGACCCCTGGCAGGTCAACCACACTACACTAGGTGGCCCAAGATCCATGAGTATGTTGGCACTGCAAACTGCACTCAGTGAACTGCTAAAAAAAAAAAGATAGAAACTTCAGAGCAAGTAGGAATAGATCTGGGAGGAGTCCGGGAGAGGAGCAGGGTGAAATAATCAAATCCCATTGCATGCATGCATGAAATTCTCAAAAAATAATACAAATAATAGATTTAAATCAAAATACTACATAATTCATATTAGAAATACTTTGTTTAGGCTGGACAATGCTTTCTTCATATTGCTACTGTTAAGTTTTGGTATCAAGGCTACAAAAGACTCAAACTGATTTAACAGTGTTTATTTGGTATCCTATGGTATGGAAGATATTGCACAAGACTGGAATTTTTTAACCTTGCATGTTTAATAAAAATCTGCCATGACTCACTGATGTTTGCTTGCTTGCTTTCTGAAATCTTTGAAATCAAAAATTACACACATACACACAGGGGAAAGTTCATAAATTGTTAAGTACAGACTTTGGTTCATTATCACAGAAGCAGTTTCACCTCCCATACATTACCTCAGCCTGACCCTGAGTTTTGCAAGAGAGCTGATGAGTCAGTGGGAACAGTAAATACATGAAAATAACTGCAGCCCTTTGGCAGGAGCAGCACTTAGCAGCTCTAGAAGATGCTGTTTTAAATCCCACTTGGCATGAAAAGTATGAAAGATGTTATTATAAATTGAATTCATCAAGCAAGACAATTGAGCCAGTGTTCCCTGCCAGGCAAACTCACTTACAGATGCTTCTTTGGAAGACCCAGGGGTTGTGTTTCAGCTGTTGGGGGTTGTTTTTTGAGGTGCTGGGGTTAGCCCAGGGTAAGCTGCTTGCTAAGTTAGTATTGTATCACTGAATTACATCCCCAGTTCTGAAAAGTGGGGCAACTGTAAAAAAACATTACAAAATACAGTCTTCCTCTACTTCAGTGTAGTTTGGTAATTTTTGAAGAGTACAGATTCCTACCTGTCCTTTTACTTGGGAAGGCTCCCCCATCTCCACTGCACAGATAATAAACCAGTCTCAGAGTTCGGAGCCTATCTCGGCAATTTCATAATTCAGGGGAGAAAAAAATTAAGGTGAGGGCTCATGTAGCCCAGGCTGGCTGTGTAATCTTGATCTTGCCTGTGCTTCCCATATGTTGAGATTATAGGAATGTGCTACCATGAGATGACAGATAGATAAATAGATAGATAGATAGGCAGGCAGGCAGGCAGGCAGATAGGTAGAGCACGAATGTATGCCCAGCTTCTTCAATACTCTAGGGCTTTCCTGTAGGCAAACAAGTCATATCAATTTCCTTCCCTACTGTGGACTTTCTGATAACATTTTCCACAGCTGCTACTGTATATTCTAATAGCTAAAAGCTCAGCAGTGTACAAACCCAGATAAGCATACCATCATACAATACTAACTGTTAACATACAATAAAGTTCTTATTCCCACCATAAACAAGTATAATATAAACTAGAAATGGCATTTTACCTACTAGTAAATGTAAAAGTATATAGATTACTATCAATCTGGGCTGGAGAGCTGGCAAGCTGACAAGCTGAGTTCAATGTTTACAACACACATGATGGAAGCAGAGAGCTGATGCCTGAAAGTTGTCCTCTGACCTCCACACATATGCTATGGCATGCACATCACTCCCTATATAAAATTAGTAAGTAAGTAAATAAATAAATGTTTAAAAATAACATCAGTTTTTAATAATAGAGAGCCAAGCATTCCATACCCAGATCAGTGGGAGTTTATAGTGACTTATCTTGCTGAAAATGTATAAACTCTCTGAGAAAAGTTTGTCTGCAAATATACTGACAATTTTGACTACACAGATGCAAGTACAAGATGCTCATTGCAACATAATTACTTTAAAAAAATGTATGTGTATGGGTGTTTTGATTGCATGTTTGCCTGTGTGCCACACACATACAGTGTGTGCACAGGCCAGAAGGCGGCACTGGATTCCCTGGAACTGCAGTTGTAGATGATTGTGAACTGCCATGTGGGTGCTTAGAATTGAACCCAGGTGCTTAGAAAGAGAAGCCGGTGCTCTTAAGCGGTGGAGCCATCTTTATGCCCTTCAACATAATTTCTTTATCCGTGTTGTACAAATAGCCTAAATGCTCATGAAGAGGGGGAACTGGCTGAGTAAAGCTGCAGTGACAACAAAATCCTACTGCAGTCTAAAATAAAGGAATAAAGCAGATCTCTTTGTACTGATATGAGACACCAAGACAAAACAGTAAGTGACAAAAGGCCACTTGAATAATACAACACCATTAACATAAAGGAAAATAATCATACATAGCATGAACATTTGTAAATAAAATTTCCTAGAATTCCTAATAAGCAGTCAACATTAAGTAGTTGGGGAAGTAGAGTTGAGGTGGTGGGGAAAAGAAACCTTCTAAAGGATTTGCCCTTTTAATGCTGAGCTTTTGTGCTGCTTGGATTCCTCATTGCAGTGTTTAGAGAAAGGAATCCAAGTTCAAAGTATATGTTTTGAAATCTAAAACTTCTGAGAGCTTTCAAAAATCTTGTTAAATTATAATTTCATTAAATAAATAATACCTAGAGGAAATCAATTCACATCTATAACTTGCTTTATAGGTAAGAAACTGGACTGCCAAATTTACGGGTTATTAAAGGCCATGTTGTCTATGAAGGTTTTCAGTAGTTACATTTTTATCTTGTAGTTACATATTTATTTGTTGTACGTGGGGTGGTGGGTGCAGAAATGCTGCAGCGTGCTGTGGACGTCAGCGGACAACCTGATGGCATCAGTTCTCTCCTTCTACTATGTGGGCCCCAGGACTCAGACTTGGGCTGTCAGTCAAGTGCTTCACCTGGTAAGCATCTCACAGCAACTGAATGGCTTCCAGCAATTAAAATGTGATTCAACACCAACACAAACAATAAAAGAGAAGAATATCTGTATGTTCCAAGATACTACATAACACTATAATCTTATTTATTATTGTACATGTTCATAATGAGGTGTGTGTGCATGTGCCACACTGTAACGGTGGAGGTTAGAGGACACTTTGTGGAGTTGGTCCTCTCCTTCCCTTTCTCCTGTACATGGTCCTGAGGACCTAACTCAGACCATCAGGCTTGCATGGCAAGTACTTTTACCTGATTAGCCATCTCACTGACCCATTTTAACCCAACTTTTTAATATTGTGTGTCTACATGATGTATTTGTGGGCAAACCTGCCGCAGCACATGTGTGGAGAATAATGTCGTCTTTTCAATACTATCCTGAAAAAAGAAGTTTTTTTTTTTTTTTTAGCTACCGACTACGTAAAATTACTTTTAAAAATTTAATTACACTGAGTTTTAGTAATTAATTACAAAAGCAGCTTCCTCTAGCTTACCAAGTTGGAAATTAATAGCAAAAGATTTAAGGGATGAAAAGCAAAGTAAGCTAAAATAGCAACAGAGAAGCAGGTGAGTAATATCTGTCAGTCCAAATAGGTAAGGTGACTAGAGAGTCACTCCCCAGAGCAATACTATACCTAACAGCTGGCTGTGCTCCCCTGTGACGGAGTTCTGACTCGGGTCTGAAAAACAAACAATTGAAAAGGATAGAAAAAAATGAATGATCAAAGCAAAGAACTACTTAAAACTCAAGCAACAAAAGTCAAACAAGGTAATAAGCAAAAACTTAAAAAAAACAAAACCTGAACATCACAAAAGGGTTAAAGAAAAAAAAAAAGAGAACAGAATGAACTATTGTAAAACAATAACCACATTGGTCAATACATTAAACACTGAGTTTCTACAGGACCCAACAATTCATATCTATCCCCAAAGCCCTGAAAATGGGGTCTTAGATACATATATACCCAAGTTTCGAGTGGCTTTATGCACAAGAGTCAACGGCAAAAACAGCCCAAGCTGTCCTCCAGTAGATCAGTAAAGGAAATGTGGTACCCATGTAGGCTGGAATCGTACTCAGCTATAAAAAGAATGGAATTCTGATCCACTCTCTGTAAAACCCAGATAAAACTTGAAAACACCATGCTAACGGAAATAAAGGCCGCCACAAAGAACACAGATTATATAATTACATTTATACACAATATTGATCACAAGCAAATTTACAGACAGAAAGATGAGCGGCTAGTGGCACTGGCTAAGTGCTGTATGGGTATTATTGCTAGATAATCAGAGGCGCTGTCTGGGTGACGTGAAATTCAGGAAACTTAGGAATAAGAACAGGGAAGCACTGCTGTAAAAACAATTGCCAAGAAATACATGCTTAAAAACTGACTAAAGCAGTAACTTTTTGTTGCATATGTGTTGCCACAATAAAAAGTAAAAAAAAAATCACCATGCAGATCTGACCAAGCTACAGTAGTTCTTAAAGCAGAAGTATAAACTGTCAGGACCTGTTACACAAGTTACGTTTTCCACAACAACTTAAAGGCAAGGCATGACCAGAGCTTTTATTACTACCAGAATACTCTAATATGAACTGGAAATTAAGTGACTAAGCAAGATTTGATTAAGAAAACCAAAAAACCTGTTTCATCAATAATCTGAAAGCGGTGACAAGTCAAATTCCTAATGCAAGAGAGATTGACAATCAACCACTTAACCATCAACCATGTGCTTATTTTAAGGTCTTGAAAAGCATTAAGGACTAAATATGGAAACAGCCCTAAGCTCTACTTTCCTCAAAGACTAAGTCTCTTGAGATGCTAAGAATTGCATCTGGCTTCCTTGCAAGGATCTGAAGGAATAAAAATAAATGTAGACCATGAGTCTATAAACAATGAGAAAAAAAAAAACCCAACATCTTTAATTTTAATGATTTCTAATTGAAGTTTTATATTTTCTCCAATTATTGTGTCAGCAAGAAGTTACACGGAAGTATTAGTGTTTTTTGGGCCACTGATAAATATCACATTTTTAATATCATGCTATTAATACTTTACACAAAATTCATATAATATTCTCCATGCTTCATATATATGTCATATTAACACTTTAAAGTAAAGATCCCAGGGGTAGGGACATGGCTAGTGATAGAGTGGGTTTGACCTCCAGTGCTTCTGTAAGCAATAATAAAAAATAGCTACAAGGAAGAATGGATAAAGAAACTGTGGTACATTTACACTATGGAAGACTATTCAGCTATTAAAAACAAGGAATTCCAGAAATTTGTGGACAAATGGATTGAACTAGAAATTATCATAATGAGTGAGTTCACCCAGAAGCAAAAGGAGACAAACGGTATATACTCACTTATATCGAGACACTAGCCCAAGGGGCATGTCCCATGAAAGACTTTACTTGCCAGGAAAGTGGGTCAGAGGGGAGGACATCCTATTGGGATTTTAGGTGAGAGAAGCATGGGAGAATGGGGAAATAGAAGGATCCAGAGGGTCCTGGAAACCTACAAGAAGAACATTATGACGGGCAGATCTGGGTCCAGGGGTCCTTCCTGCACAAACTATGGCACCAGCCAAGGAAAATATAGGCAGTAAACTTTGAACCCCTACCCAGACCTAGCCGATAGACAGGACATTCTCCACCATTGAGTGGAGAGGGAGGTCTGACTTTTATACAAACTCTGGTGCCCCATTTTTTACCACGTCCCCTTGATGGGAAGGCCTGGTGGCACTCAGAGGAAGGATACCAGGTCACCAAGAAGAGACTCGATACCCTATGAGCATATACAGGGGTAGGAGGTCCCCCTCAGTCACAGACATAGGGGAGGGGAGTAGGGGGAAGCAGGAGGGAGGGAGGAATGGGGGGATACAAGGGATGGGATAACAATTGAGATGTAATACGAATAAATTAATAAAATATTTTTAAAAAAACAGCTACAAGACAGAAAGAAAGAATAAGAACTCGTAACAAATTCTTGTTTCTCATGCACACAACAGTGTCACCGCCACCAAGGAGAAATAAAGTAGACACTTTATTTCCACAATTAAAGTTGCCCCCCACCCCATCCAGACAGGGTTTCTCTCTGTAGCCTTGGCTGTCCCGGACTCACTTGGTAGATCAAGCTGGCCTCAAACTCACAGAGTTCCACCTGCCTCTGCCTCCCGAGTGCTGGAATTAAAGGTATGCACCACCACACCCAGCTCTACAATTAAACTTTTAAATGCTGAATGGTCATTTATATTTTCAGAGAATTTTCTTCCTTGATTTGACTTTGGGGGGAAAAAATCTAAACTTGTCTATTCACTGACACTGCAATACATCAGCAAGTGAATAACTAGCTTTTAGAAGATGGATCTTCTCATTTGAATAGAACCATGCACAAGGCCTGCACACATTCAGGCCAGACAAACTCAGCACTGAGAAAGAAAAGTAGACTCAGAGTCCCACCCTAACCAAAAAGCTATCTGGAACTGACACATGCCAGAGAGGGAAAATCAGTTTTCTCCAATGGAGTGACACTGGGTAGATCAACCAAGCTCCTGGGCAGGCCTCCTGCTCACAGTAGTTGACTAATACAAGTCAGAGGCGCCATGGGTTTTGCTGTTGTTTTTTGGTGTGTGTGCGTGTGCTTTTTTGGTTTTGTATTTTGTCTTTTGGGGTTTTTCCTTTGTTTCTGAGAAAGAAAGGGGTGGAGAGGGGGAGATAAAAAGAACATGAATGGGTAGAGAGGTAAGGAGGGTCTGGGAGGACTTGGGAGAGAAAAAAGAATATGACCAAAATATATGAGAAATGAAAAAAAAAAAAAGAAAAAAGAAATCCAGAAGACAAGGAGTCAATCTGCCATGCACCTTTGAGCGCATAGAGAAAAGTGTCTGTGGGTGGTGGTCATTAATAGATATTTTTTTCTGAGGAGCCTTACCACTTTACTATTGCCCATGCAATAACTATTTTCTAATAGTCTGTTGAGAATTTCTTTGCCTGTCACTCATAGTTGAGAACAGATATACCATGAGGTTCATTCCAGACCACAACAATAAAGTAAGTTGTATAACTTATACTTTTTGCTTCCCTGGTGCATTCAAAACCTGTATTTATAATACACCGTAGTTTCTATGAAGTGTGAGGTCACCTTATATTCTTCCTCAAACAATATACATAGCTTAATTACAAAGTACTTTCTTGCTAGAGAATGCTAACGATTACCCGAGCATTTCATGAGCTTCAGTCTCTTCACTGGGGGAAGAGCTGGTGGATAGTCGCCATCAGAGTGCTGAATTCTTAAGACTGGGTGGAGGTGATGGCAACTTTTAAAAAGAGGTATGAAATCTGTGGTGATTGATTCTTCACCCAAAAAAGTCTCTGGGTGTGATGGTGTTTGACAGAATTTCTGTTGTTGTGTCTCAGGGAAATAAGGTCTCACTGGGTAGCCAACAGAGGTCTCAAATTCACAATACTTTATTCTCAGCCTCCCAAGTGCATGAACACAGGCATGCTAACTGCAGCTGTCAATTATTTGGCAGCACTTAATCTGTAGAATTTTTCAAATTTGTTAATCTTCCCAATCTCCCCAAATACTGCCATTTCTTTATTTTTCATTCATTTCAGTTGTGTTCATTAATTTTACAAAACCATGTGTTTTGTTCATGTGTACAGTATTTATCTGATCATATTCTCCCATATAATTAAAGTTTTTCATGTCTTATTCATGTCTTAAAGAAAACCTAGATTCCCACATACAGGAAAGAACCTATATTATCTAAATCTGGCTTATTCTACTTAACATGATAATGTCCAGTTAATCCATTTTCCTGCAAATAACAATTCAGTTCTTCAACATAGCTGGATAAATGCCCATTGTGCATTACGTATGCCGTATTTTCCTTAAGCATGTTTGCTGATAGGCATGTAGGATGATCCTAGAGCTTGGCCACTCTGAACAGTGCTACAGTAACACAGATGTCTTACCACTGCTCTCCCAACAATGTTTGTGGAATATTTGCCATCATTTGAATAATGTTCAAACCATCTTTACCATGAATAGGTATTATCTTAAGAAATCATTCTTTGCTCATCCATAAGAGAAGAATTCCTTACTCATTAAAGCTTTGTCAAGAAGACATGTTCCCTGTCTCTACTCCAATCCTTGCTCTCTGCTGTTTCCATATCGGGATTCTTCCTCACTTGAGTCTCAAACCTCAAAAATGAGGGCAGGAACCAACTACTCCCAACTCTTGATAGTGATGAGGCATCTATCACCATGGGCCATAATTATTCTGAAAGGTGAATCCCTATCACAAGGTTTTCTATTTACCTTGCTCAGAAGTCTCAGAGGAATCACTTTGCATAAGTTACCAAGCTAAGAAATGTATTTCCTAAGAGATCTGAAAGTCAAATTATTCTTTGATCTTCAGGCTGCAGGATAGATATTGTGTTAAACAGGCATGAAAACTATTTTAATCTTGCCTGTCTCCACTAGAGTTCTTTTTAAAAAAAATTATTTATTTAATCACTTTATAGTCTAATCATAGGCCCCTCACTCCTCTCCTCCCAGTCCCACCGTCCTCATCCTACAGGAAAGGGAGCCCCGCCCCCCTCCATGGCTACCAACCCACCCTGGCACATCCATCAGCGTTCTTAGGTGATTAGGAACATAATTGTTAGTTTGAAAGGAACCTGGTTTTCTCCCCTTAGGAGTGGTCTCAACAGTGGGCTGAAAACAGGAGTAAACTAAGTTGAGACAAATATACTGCAATTTAGGCTTTAGTTTCATTTACAGGGTACAAGCAAGATACACTTAGCATACTTTTTAAGAGCTATGGGATTTTTCAAATGACAAATGAACACTGGCTTCAACCTAGTCACTTAAAAGGGCCAGCCCACCCTCTGCTGCCAGACATTAAGTTCTCACTAGCTACAGAAGATCCACTTGGCATCTTCCTCCTGTCAAGGGCTGTGCTGTCTACACTACCTATCTGTTTTATGTAGCCACTGTCTGCAATTACCTTCACTCGATTTTCCATACAATTTGCTTCTATATCAGAGGCTGATGCTTCACTGTGTACTTTTATGATATGGGGACAGCTTCTTTCCTTAAACCCCAAAAACTGTTCACTTCAAGATTTTCTTCTGACCCTTCTTTTCCTCTTTTAGTTAATGTTAGGGCCTTTTACCTATACAGATCAGTAAAGCTTTTCCTCTATCGGCAACAAAGCTATTTTGTTTTCTTATGACTTAAGTCATTGGAATTTTTCATTTTCCGTAAGAACTTCTCTTTCATACTTATCACTTTTCTACCTTTCAGAAAATAAAAAGGTTCCTGTCCTCATACAGAAAATTAATAATTAAGATAACTTCAGTTCAACTCTCAGCACTGGAAAAGAAAAGTTATCATTTCAGTTTGTAAGTGATATGTACGGAGAGTACAGAAGGGCACTGGAAAGGCTATGCTGAGGTAACTGGACAAACCTCTCTGAGGAGGTAACCTCGGTACAGAGGGGCAGACAGGAATGGTAGAACGGGAAGGAGAGAACTGGGAAGGGTTAGTAAAGGGTAGAAGAGAGATGTAACAAGAATAAATTAATTAAATAAAAAAAATACAGAAAAAAATTTCTTTTTGGATCAACTCAAATAACAGATACTTGTAACGGCCATATTTAACATTGCTCAAGTTCTGCTTTTCAGATGTCGTGTATAAGCTTTTAATTCCAGCTACTCAGGAGGTGGAGGCCAGAGACTGCTAGTTCAAGACCTGTCTGGGGTACAGAGTAAGTTCAAAGGCTGTTTGGGCAACCTAGGTGAACCCTGTCCAAAATTAGAAGTAGAAAAGGAGGAGGTCAAATATGGGCTCCAGAGTTCGTGTGAAAGTCAGACCCCACTCTCCACTCAACTGTGGAGAACGTCCTGCCCAATGGCTAGATCTGGGTAGGGGTTCGAAGTTTACTGCACGTATTGTCCTTGCCTGGTCCCATGGGGAGGCCTGGTGGCACTCAGAGGAAGGACAGCAGGTTACCAAGAAGAGACTTGACACCCTATGAGCATATACAGGGGGAGGAAATCCCCCTCAGTCACAGTCATAGGGGAGGGGAGTAAGGGGAAAATGGGAGGGAGGGAGGAATGGGAGGATACAAGGGATGGGATAGCAATTGAGATGTAATATGAATAAATTAATAAAATATATTTAAAAAGAAAAAAAAGGGTAGGAGAGAGGAGAGCAGAAGACGGAGTAGGGAAAGGAATAAATAACCCTGAAGACACTTTGAAGAAGTCTATGGAAACCTACTCATGTAGAAGCTTCCTAAAATACATCTAAAGACATGTTAAAATGGAGTTACTCTGTAACTGGGTGACAAACACAGGCCTGGTCTCTGGAATGAGTTACTTTCTTTGAGCTGCTGGCCAGCAATGTCCCATAGACCCTCCCCTCAAACATTACAGGCTACTACCACTGCTTTTGGCTACCCTCCAGAACTTGATGAGTGAGACAGTACTGCTGAATATACCACCTATTTGAGTCACAGAATATGGGGAAAGCAAGCTGGTAAAAGCTTCATCCCTTTGGCTAGTTTTCATAGTGCTAGGAGGTACTGTACATGCTACCAGAATAGAAAAGCAACCATCAATCATACCCAGATATGAAGTCTGCCAGTTAAAATAGTGACTGGCCTGGCAAGAAAAACCCACTGGTACAACAGTGACATGATCATCATGGGAGTAACCAACCACTTTCTGGATGGCTGCTCCCCAAGAACTGGTACCATTACAGGACCATAGCTCATAGAAGCTACTACCATTATTCTGGTAAATAGACACAATATTAAATCAATTCCTAATGAGTTATGATTGCATCAATGGATCAATGCATTTCTCAACCTTCACCTGAAAATTTTCTATCTGCAGTAGATGGTGACTAACTGGCCAAGGTATATAGAATAAGAGACATAATTAAATAATAAATATAAACATTTTTAAAAGGCATGTATAAAAAGAAAGTAGGCATGACAGTCTTGAAAATGACTGCTTGGGGCAGAGGAAGGCTGCAGAAAGGCCTTACAAGTGTAGTGTGCAGCATAGTGGCTAAGAGAGCTCAGGAAATTAGGTGGCAGTTACTCCCAAGATCCTGAAGACTATGATAATGAATGTCACTTTTACTATAAACAAGGTCTTGAGTAGCTGGAAGGTTATAAGTAGCCGTGAAAGATGTCAGGAAGACTGATGGTTGGATTGTAAAGGGAGTGGGAACAGAAACAGGGGCTGAAGCAATGTCTCAGCTGTTAAGAAAGCTTGCTGCTCTTGCAAAGGACCTGGGTTCAGATCTTAGCACCCTTAGTGGTAGGCTCACAACTGCCTATCACTCTGGTCCTATGGGATTTGACACCATCTTCTGGCAAAAAAATAAAAATAAAAAAGAAAGAAAGAAGGAAGGAAAGGAAAGCAAAAGAAAGAAGGAAGGAAAGAAAGAACACGACAGAATACTTAGAAAGGTGTGAGCTGTCCTGTTCAGTGAACGTGTAAACCAGGTTGTCTGCAGCATAAACAGGGAGTGACAGAACATGAGATGAGCGCAGGCAGTGAAGAAAGGACACGTATGACATGAGGCCTTCTGGGACACAGTCAGGACCTATGAGTTACTTCCAGTATGATAGGAAGCCACTGGAAGGCTTTAGGTCTCCACAGGATCACTAAAGCTGTTATCAAGAGAACAGACTTCATGATAAATAAGAAGGCACCGGAGAGAAAGTTAGAAAGCTAAACAGATGCAATAAAAGAAATCACACTGTGAATAAGGCCAGAAAGTATTGAGAACTAAGAGACGTAGTCAGAGGTGGGTATGAGGGCTGTAGAAGGTGGAAAAGGGCAAGTAGCTGGACGTCAGCTTTCTGCCGTTTATCAAGGCCGCTAGGGGGAAGAGTCCATATGACAGCCGGGATGGGTCCTTTGGTTAGGTGTGAGGTTTCCCAGCAGCCAGTTAACATAGGGTCAGGGAGGAGGTCCCCTTCTGTCAGAGGTGCAGGGGAGAGCCGTGCTAAATTCTGCATGTCAGAAATCCCGTCCTTAGGCTGTGACCTTCCAGTTGCTGAGCTTTGCTGGGAGGAGATCTTTGTGTTCCAGGCCATCCTTGGACTATTTACCTTTGAGAAGTAGGGAAGTCCCTACTGAGAAACGCCCAGAGGGTTAAGGAAATCCTTTCAGAGAGCTACTCAGTAATAGGAAGTTCTTATAGGGAGCTATTCAGGCTATTGTGCTCTTGCCTTGGGAGCTAGGGAGAGAGGGATCAGAACAGACCCTATTGACCTTGCTATATAAAGTCTTACTTGTCCGCATTAAAGGGAATTTTTTTTTTTGTTTTTTTTTTTGTTTTTTTTTGTTTTTCGAGACAGGGTTTCTCTGTGTAGCCTTGACTGTCCTGGACTCGCTTTGTAGACCAGGCTGGCCTCGAACTCACAGCGATCCGCCTGCCTCTGCCTCCCGAGTGCTGGGATTAAAGGCATGCGCCACCACGCCCGGCCTTAAAGGGAATTTTGGTCAGAAATTTCCAGACCTGACTCGTTATTTCTCGTGTCTCTGTACCCCACTTTCAACTCCCACTCTCACAGGCTGGTACACATCAAATAAGGCAAAGGAGGGAGGCAGGGGGGGAATGAGAAGACGCAAGAGGGAGGGTAACAATCGGGGTGTAATGTAAAAAACGTTTAAATTCATTGAATGAGAAGCACTTCGAATGGTGATTGCTAAATGGATAAACTAAGTATCATATATATGTACAATTAAATATTTGACCTTTAAAAGGGAAGTAATTTGTACACAAACTACAGGATAGATAAATCTTGAGAACAACATGATAACGAAATAGCTCAGTTAAGCAGACACAAAGCCAAGAATCATATGAATCTCTTTGTCTGAAGATCTAAAGCAGTCAAACTCAGAAACAATGGTGGTTGCTAAGGGCTGTAGGTAGGAAAGTGGGGAGTCATAAAATGGCTCACACAATGCAAGTGTTCTGAAGCTCTTTTGTAGAAAAATGCAAATACACTTTATACAACTGAACTGTATATTTAAAAACCATGAAGCAGGAGATTCTCCACAACTGAAGAAGCTTGGGATATACATGTTGAGAGTCCATATCCGAAAGACAAAAATAAATAAATGTAAAAACAAAGTAAGCCTTATGTTACACTGTGTCACAAATCAGAAAAGGATAGGCGGTGATAATTTTTGCCTTGGGGGTGGTTTTACGGAGATAGTGAGGACTGGTGCAGCAGGATTGAGACAGACACTCACATGAAGCCCAGGCCAGCCTCAAAACCTCCTGCCTTGGCTTCCTGAGTGCTGAGATCACCTTAGTGTTTTGATAAACAGACTGTGGTTTTTATTCACGGCATTCACAAGTCTAAAATAAGGGCTCAGTTTTGCTGTTGTTAATATTTTCTGCGTTCATTGGTTTTTCAGCAGGCCTGTCTCCCAAGTCACAAGACAGTATGGCCTCACGACATGCTTCAGAGAGGATGACGCATTGTGCAGCTTAAATGTAAAGCTGTCTAATACAGCTACAAACATCCCTAATGCTATTCCAGTATTTCTGGAAAAAAGCTGAGGGAGCAAACTTAACAACCGCCAACGTAAGTCCTTCATTAACTTTGAGAATTATGACATGATTTTAAAGAGAACAACCAGATAAAACAAACTTAATAGGACTTCTATCCATTGCTATCACGACTGACATTTAAATTAAAAAGCTAGTGAAAGCAGAGATTGTAAAAAATTACTTACAGGGCTGTGGAGATGATTCAGCAGGTTAAGATACTAGCTGCCCAACATGAAGACCTGAGTTCCATCCCCGGAACCACATAAAGGTGTTGTTCTCTGGCCTACACTATTACAGCATGTGCTTGTCCATGAACAGTTTAAATGTACAAACTTATGTCTTGATCAACCAATCATTTGATAGGAGCCTTACAACTTTGCTGGTTGAATTTCCTCTCTTTTTTTTCTTACCCAAATCACACCTATTAGGCGGGCATATGCCTACCATTTCAAATTTTGGTTAATGACACCAGTGAGACAATATTTGTATCCATCACCCCTCTCTTTCACATACCTCTTATTTACTGCTCATTTAAATAAAAATTTGCCGGCTTGCATGAGTAATTCATGTTAGCTTTCACAGAGATGCTCTACTATCTCTTTAGGTATTTTATCAATCTATGCAGTGTTTAATCAGATTATCAATTTATGATATAAATATATATGTCATGACATTTTTGGAACCAAATACAACATTTTTTGTACAAAAAATAACAGCAATGGTTATCCACAGCAGTTATTATGACAGACACCTAACTGCCTTCTCTATGTTATTTCATTCACAGCATTTCCATCCCAGCCTGTGGCTACTCTTGCTGTCATCACACCTTACAAAGAAGTCACTACCCATTGGAGAAAGGCATCATCAACAAACGGTATTGCTCAAACTGGCTTGCTACATTTGAATGAAACTCATTATCATTTACTCTGCACAAAACTCAATCCCAAATGGACCAAGGACTGAGATGTGACCTGATACCGTGAATCTGACACACAAAGTGGGAAATATGTCTGGACTGATCGATGCAGGAAAGGACTTTCTGAACAAATCTCAATAGTCTAGCCACTAAGACCAACAATTAATAAATGGTTGCTTCATGAAGCTAAAAGTTGTAAAACAATAGACATTATTTGAGTGAAGAAAAAGCCTACAGCTAGACACAGGAGACAGGGTTGGTATCTAGAATATTTTTTAAAAAGTCAAAAAATTATAACAACAAATAACACAATTAAAAATAATATGTGAAAATAAAAATAAAAATAATGTGTGGTACTAAGCAGAAAATTCTCAAAAGATGAAAAAAAGTGTCTGAAAAATGTTTAAATTAAAAAAAATGATGGCAAATGCTTGCTTGGATGTGGAGGAAAACAACTTATTTACTGATGAGGGGAGTAAAAACTAGTGAAGCAGTTATTAAAATCAGTGTGGAACTTCCTCAAAAATCCGAAAATAGATCTACCACAAGATCCAGCTATCCCGCTCTTAGGCACATACACAAAGGACTCTCTATCCTACTGCAGAGACACTTGCTTACTCACGTTCATTATTGCTCTATTCACAAGAGTCTGGAAAGAGAAACAGTCTAGACCAACTAATGGGTAATGAAAATGTGGTACGTTTATACAGTAGAATATTATACAGCTATTAATCATGAGATTCACTGGTAATTAGATGGCGCTGGAAGCAATCATTTTGAGTGAGATACCCGAGGGACAGAAAGACAATATCACATTTGTGGATGTTAGCTTTGAGTCTTCAGATATGTGTGTTTCATTTGGAATCCCAGAGAGGTCAGGAAATTACTAACAGTAAGAGAGGCTTTCAAGAGAGAGGAGAGAGAATGCGCCAGTATAAAGGGTTTGAGGGGATTATGAAACAAAAGGGGGTAAATTAGGGGAAGGGAGGGCAGAGAAGGAAACTGGGAGGGAGAAATAACATCAAAGACTTTTCAAAAGAGTCATATCGAAACTTGCCACTGTAGAAGTTTCCTAAAGTGGATCTAGATGCTTACAAAAAAAAGGGGTAAGCATAAATGGGACAATACCCCTACTACATACCAGAGGCTAATAAAAAGCCCAGTTTCAGGAATGGGCTTCCTTTGGAATTGTGGGTCACTTACATCCCATAGACACTCAAATGTAACAGGCTACTGGCTGTGCTCTAGGTTGTCCTTCAGAGTTTGGTGATAGGATGCTACTGCCGAAGACACCACGTATGAGAGCCATAGAACATAGGGAGATGAAGCTGGTACAGACTTGAAAGCTTCACCCTTCCTAGCTAGTTTTCAGAGTTTGGGGAGGTTATGCATGCTACCAGAGGAGAAGAGTAATCATCCATCACACCTGGGTAGGAGTCCTGCCAGTTACAATAGTGCTGGACTGGCAAGAAATGCCCAGTGGTGCAATAGTGGTATGATCATCATGGGAGTAGCAACCACTTCTGACTGGATCTAAGGCCACTCCACAAGATAAAACCTACACCTGACACCATTACTAGGCCAGGAACCTGTGGCTGGACAGACCATAGAATATAGAAGCTACTACAATTATTCTGCTAAATGGACACAATATTAAACCAATTCCTAATGACTTATGACTATACCCACAGAGCAATTCATTTCTCAGCCCTCACCTGAGAAGCTTCTACTTGTAGTAGAGGATGACTAACAGAGAGACCCACAACTGGCCAAGGTGCAGAGAGTAAGAGATTATGTTATGTTCAGCTCTAAAGGGAACATATATATTGCACCCTCGTCTCCAAAAGCTCAGGGATAGCTTCAGAGTTGGACAGAATGTAGGAACCAGAGGCTACAGATGACTACAAGAAAACTGTCTTTCAGCCACAAGCAGGGCAGCTGGACTTACAGATTCACAGTGGTTGGGATAAGATGCACATGATCTGTACAAGGTCAAACCAGACTGAATCTCAGCATGAAGAGAGGAGCTGGGCATAAAGTTCCACTCATAGCAGAGTAGGAACTGGAAGTCACTAGCTGCTGGGAGAGGAAGGGTCAGTTTTCTCTGACAGTGCAGCCCCTGTTTAGTTGACCATACTCTCGTTGAAGGACACACAGCCAAGAAATATTGGAGCAACACAAATTAGCTTTGATGGGGAACAAAAAAAGGATACAAGGGAAGGGAAGAGTTGGAGGAAGGTGGGTGAATACGATCAAAACATGCATGAAATTCTCAAGCAACTTATAAAAAATATTTTTAAACACCCAGATTATAATAATAATAATAATAATAATAATAATAATAGTAGTAGTAGTAGTAGTAGTAGTAATAAATTTGAACCCAGATTATGACTTTCCTATTACATTATACTGGTTATAAATGTAGATATAAAAGTGAATTGTTATTAATATAGGCAACTTTATTGCTAAGAGATGAAATAACTAAGTGTAAAGGACATCACACAAAGCTTTGATAAAGTAATATTACAAGTCATATAAGAAGCTACCCAATGTGTAGGAGAAACTGCACAGTGCCCACAGAAGATCATGTGGTGCCTCCTGTTACCAAGTTCAGAGACACTGTGTACTCAGGTAAGAGAACTTCATCTCCCATCCAAAGGGCATGGCAGAACCCAGGGAGAAGAGGAAGCAAGCTCACAAGGCCATGGAGTCCAATCCAGAGCCAGATGAAGAGCTGAAGAAGTTAGGAAGACACTGAGAACAACTGCATAGAGGAAAAGTGCTTCTGTGAAGTCACTAATCTATTGTACCAGTGCGAATACTTTCTGTTATGTCAATAAGAATACAAAGACCAGAAATATTTGTTAATTTAAATACAAATAAACATTTACAATATTTATTAAGTTCATTTTATAGTGAACATCCCAATCATTGTTATGTGTGATTTTAGACTTCAGAGTGTGATCCCACCTTCTTACCCCCATCTTGACACTATTAAATCAATAAACTGAGTTGAGACATTTTATCAAATATAATTTTTATGTTAGAATATCTTTAAATATATCTTTAGAACTTGATAATCTTTTCTTAGGGCCTATGGTTGGCAACAGTATCTAGCAAGATTAATAATACTTGTACTGTGTCTATTTTTAATTTATACTGTATGCATGGCACACAAGCTGATATTTCACTTTGTGACAAATTTCCTTTGTTAAAAGAAGACATGAAAGCTATGACTCAATAGAGGTAAAAGCAATAAATAAAATGTGAAGATGATTCATAAAGTCCAAATGACTATAAATGCAACCCCTAAATGATTTAATCTAGGGAAATTTTCTTACTATCAAGGAAGAATTATTATCATGTTCCTAAGAAGCTAATTCTGAGACAACTGCAATCTGATGACCAGGGTGGTGTCACCAATGGAGCTAAGGGCACCGTGGCAGAGCCAGGCCTCAGCTTCCCATCACCTCCTTGATAGTCGGTTGTGCAAAGGTCGAGGTAGAGAAGGATGGAGTGCATCAGTGTGAGCTGGACACAGGAATTTTTTAGAACCCAAACAACAATAAGAATTCTAAAACCAGAAGAAAAAACAAACAAACAAAAAAACATGTCACATGTCTGGGCAGTTTGGGAGGTTTGGATCATATTAGGAAAAGTCTGGGACAAAAAAGAAAAAGGGAAACAACTGAAAAATTCTGAGTGAAACAAAAATGAAGGCAGAATTTTAAGAAAATATGACGATTAGATGAACTCTCTATATATGAGACAGGAAGGTTCATCACACTCATTCTGGGCCACTGTAATTCATCCACACTAACAGCATCTCTGCTGGGCAGTGGTGGTGCATGCCAAAAACAAGCATCCAACAATAACAACAACAACAGCAACAACAAATCCAGCATCTCAACGGTGTTCTCCAGACAGCAGTATGTGTTATTCTGAGATTAGGTTTTACTGCGTTGCCCAGTCTGTACTGAATTCTTGAAGACAACTCAGAGTCCCACCTTAGCCTGCCTAGTGGCTTAGATTACTCAGCACACAGTTACTCCTAATTCAACAAGCAGATGGGAATAGAGGTGTCTTGGTTAAGCTTTCTGTTGCTGTGATAGACCAGTACAACCGAAAGCAACAAGGGGAGTATAGAGCTTATTTCATGGTACAGTTTATAGTCCATCATCCTGGGAAGCCAGTGTAGGGATTCAAGGCATGAACCTGGAAGTAGGAACTGATGCAGAGGCCATGGAGGGGCACTGTTTACTGGCTTGTTCCATTTGCTCTCTTAAATACACCAGGACTACTTGCCTAGGGTTGGCACCACCAACAAAGGAGTAGCCCCCCCCCACACATCAATTACTAAGAAAATGCTCTACAGGCTTGCTTATCGGCCAATCCTAAGAAGGTCTTTTTTCAATTAAGAGCTCCCCTTTAGCTAGGTAGTGGTGGTGCACACCTTTAATCCCAGGCAGAGGCAGGCAGATCTCTGTGAGTTCAAGGCCAGCCCTGTCTACATAGCCGAAGACAGACAGAGAAACCTGTCTAGGAAAAAAAAGTGTGGGATGAGGGGAGAAGATAAGACATTATACTGACAACTTTTCATTTGTGTGGACATCTACCTGACAAGCAATTTAAGGGGGGAAAGGTCTGCTTCAATACAGTTTCAGCTTTAGTCCATCCTGGTAGGGAAAATATGGTGGAGTTCATGGAGGCAGATATATGAGGCTTGAGTACCTTACAACTCTTTGTACAAGAAAACAGAGAACCTGTGCCAGAAGTGAGGGTTGGCCCCTAAAGACTTGCTCCCCAGTGACCACATCTACTACCCATGCATCCAAAACAAGGATTCCCCAGTCTTCCAAAAGAACAACACCAGATCAAACTAAGTACTTAAATATACAGGCCTGTGTGTGTCATTTCACATTCAGATCATAATGTTCTATCTCATAGCCATCTCAATACAAAATGCACTTAGTCCCAGTTCCAAAGTCCCTGTAATGCTAACAGTCCCAATACTGTTCAAAAGCCCAAAGTCTTCTTCTGAGGGTCTGAGAACATAGCTGAGTTGGTGGAGTGTGAGCCTTGTATGCATGACTAGGTTCAATTTCTAATACTAAAAAATGAACACATAAAACCACAGCCTTGTCTGGGACGCAAGGAAAACTCATAGCTATGATCTGCCATAAAATAAAAGAGAAAGTAACATGCTTCCAACCAATGACTTAGACATTTCCATTCCAAAAGGAAGAAACAGGAAAGTGGCAAGGAAAGACTGGATCAAGTAGAAATTCATTGGGCAAACAACCGGTAACTCTATGTCCAGCATTCATGTCAAATGGTAACATCATTTGGGCACCAAGAGCCTTGAGAAGTTATTGCCGCTTTTGCCCTACATGTGCAGCCCATGTGGGTTTTCTTGTGCTAGCGCCACTCTGAACAGGCAGTTTTCTTGGCATTTGTTCCACAGCCCTGGCATATCCAATATCCTGGGGTTTCTATGACAACTTACTTCATATGTGGACTACTCAGGGCCATCCTGTAAGGGATTCTAGTCATAATACACACTGCCTGGCCTCATCGACTTCTGTTGGTAAGTGAAAGCATCTATGACCCAGGGCCTACAAAATCAGCACAAATTGATGGCACAAGGTTTGGCTGTGACAGCTGGATCCCCTTCAGCTCAGCTACAGTAGCCTAGCTGAACCTAAGAAAGTAGGTCGTTTGGTGGTCCTGGTAGAAAAGCGAACAACCCCTGTTGAAATGCACTCTGTTCAGCCACTCCCCATTCCTCGCAAAAATCAAAGTTTTTCAAATAGCTCTGCATTTTGACTCCCTCGTGCAGAGCCTTTGGTGGAGAGCGTCTTGCCCCCAAGGCCCCTCTCCTTGTAACTGTACTAATCTCCTGAACCATTACAGCTTCCTTGTTTGCATCTACCTTTCTATGACTGTTAATGTGTCAACTTCTTTCCTTCCCAAACTACAATTTTTCATATCTTCTTGCGCCACCTTTTATTTTGAATTCCCTCTGTAATTTTACTACAAGCAGCCAGTAACAACCATTCTCCAGCCTCAACGTTATTCTGTCTTGATATTTCTTCTACCAAATTAATTAGCCCATGACTTTTAAATTTAGCCTCAGATTTTCAGAACACACGATAAAACATAGCCTGCTTCTCTGCTGGAATACAATATCAATGGCCTCTATGCCAATTTCCCAGAGTCCTTGTTCTCTTCTGAACCCTTTCATGAACATAATTTTATTGGCCACATTTCTTTCCCCATTTTTCCTCTTCTGACCCCTAATCACAACCACTGTGGGACTCTGCTGGTTTAGGTAGAAGTCTGGCTTCTCTGGATAGCCATTTTGCACACAGTCTATGAAGAAAGGACTCCCATTTCTCAGCAGGGTCCTCACTCCACCTGATCTGGTGACCCCAGATCCTATAAGGAGAATCACGGACCCAGAAAATAACACAGGCCTGACCCTTTCTTGATAACAAGCACAGGGAATTCCCTGAAGTACCCCACCCCACGCTGAAACCCTGGCCTCCAGCAAATGACTCTTAATTATACCTAGGCCTATCCCCTCATATATAGGATAATTAAGTGCCTCCTTCCTTCCTGTGATAAAGGCCCCATGTTACTGAGGCACTGTACCAACGTATGTAGATGAAGTATCCTGATACCCTTAGCCCTAGCGAATCAGGCACATTCACCCTCACTGCCCAGGGCTTATAAATACCTTATCTGCAAATAAAGTGTGGCTTGTTTTTCTCACTCCACCATGACTGTCTGAGACTCCAGTTATTGGGGATGGGGTCCACCGCTGGACACCCCGTGATCAGGAAGCAATGGCAGAACTGACTTTGCAGTTGCTGGGGCCTGCTCAACCACTGCCGATAGCTTGATAGCTTGCTGCTGACTGCTGGGGAAGCACCCGCTGGGCCTGAGTTTCACCTTGTCTGCCAGCAGGTCTCGGGCATCTGCCTATATCTCCTGCTGTGCTGGGAATGGTAGATGAACCAAAGTGTTGTAGCATTTAGATTTTGTGGGGTTCCTGAGTCCCCACTTCCTATTGAGACCTGCAGCTTCTTTCTGAAAAGAGCTGAGTGTAACACCCACTGTGGAAACTCATTTCCAATCTCCCCTTGGAGAAGCTGGGAACCTGGCTTTGTGCCCAAGCCACAAGCCTTACCCCTAAAGCTCTCTAGCTGCCCCTGAGCAAGAGATGGGACCTCTGATCTCAGGGTCCATCTACTCCTGTCCAGAAGTAAGCAGCACCCAGACTAACCTCCTAGGACCCAGACCTGCGGTGGGGCACTGGACTTTGGACCACAAATGACCCCATTTAAACTCTGCTTATAGCAATCAAGGGCTTTTCAATTCCACAGCTCCACACCCTTCCATATTCTTCCTGCTTACCAGCTCAAAAAACTACAAACTACATAGTCAGGTTTATCAATGCAATAGCTCCACTTTGCAGCACCAAATTTCTGGGGTAGTGACCTTTGCATCACTGTGACCAAATATTGAACACAAAGCGTGATTTTATCTCACAGTTTCAGTTCATCATGACATGATGAAAGCATGATCAAATCATGGCAATGGCAGTGTGCAGCTGGGGCTCCCCACATCACGGTGGACCAGGAGACAGAGAGCTCATTGCCAGCGACCCAACTCTATCAACCATAATTCCCACCCATGGGTTCCAAACCTCCTAAAATAATGCCAACAGCTAGGAACCAAATGTTCAAATACCTGATCCCATGGGGGGGAACATTTAGACTATAGCAGGAGTTACAGGCATTAAAGACAATACTGTGAACATTCTTGACATTTTAAGAGTCTTTATTGATTCCATGGCACAGGCACAAGACAATTAAGACAAAAGTTCCTGCACCCACCTTTGTTTGCTTGAGATTGCCAGCATTTGTCATCCTCCAGCAAATGAACTTAAGCTCTTATGAGGTGACAAAGAAAGGCAAACTACCTACGGAAACCAGGCAACAGCAAGAGAAAAACCACAGAATTAACAGTTGATTGGACCAGCTAAATAGAGAAGCTGCAGCAATCTCTTGAACCCAAAAACAATAATGATCACAGTGGTGCCCCCTTTGTCTGTACCAGGAATTGTGGGCCAGTGAGATTGCTCAGTGGGTAGAGCCTGATGCCTGACTTGATTCCAAGGACCCACATGGTAAAAGATTATTCTTCCAAGTTGTACTCTGACCTCAATACACACTTGCACATACTCCCTCAAGTTGTACTCTGTACCACCCCCACACACTGAAAATAAATATAATTTTAAAATAACTTAATTGCTTAATCTGTTTCTAAAGTTTCAAATACAGAAATTAAACAATTACTATATATGTAAAGTTCAATTTCTTTAGTATGTGTGTTACCAACATACAGTTTGATTAGTAAACGTATTTTTTGTTTCTGTTTAAAAAAATAACTAGAGGCTGGAAGGTGACTTGGTGGATAAGAGTGCTGCTGCTCAAGTATGGAGATGTGACTTCAAACCCCCAACACCCATGTAAAAAGGTAAGTGTGGCCATGTGTTCTGGTAGTAATGCTTTCGAAAGCTGAGACGGGGGATTGCTAAAGTTTGCTGGCTACAAGCCAAGTTTCAGGTTCAGTAAAGAGACACTGTCTCAAGGGAAGAAAGGAAAGAATAATGGAGGACACCTGATATCCTCTGGCCTCCATGCATGTGTGCACTGTAACATGTATTCACACACACACACACACACACACACACACACACACACACACACACACTGAATAAATAAATATAAATGGAATCTCATCACATATGACTTTTGAGACTGGCTTCTTTCATCAGGCATAATGCTGTGGAGATTTTTTTGCTGTTGTTGTTAATTTTGAGACAGAGTTTCTCTGTGTAGTCCTGGCTGTCCTGGAACTCACTCTGTATACCAGGCTGGCCTCAAACTTAGAGATCCACCTGCTTCTGTCTCCTGAGTGCTGGGATTAAAGGCCTGCCCCACCACTGCCCAGACTTATTCCATTTTTTGTATGTTATTAACAGTAGTAGCTCCATTACTACAAAATAAGGTGCAAGTCACACATTTGCTATGGTTTCAATGAGACTGGAAAGAAGGCGAGTACTTGAAACTTACGCCTGGACCCACCAGTACCTGGAAGATGGGCCTAAGCAAAGCTATGTCAAGCTATGGGGCACTGCCTTCCCAGATGGATTGGTATTATTACTGTGAAAGCAGGCTTGCTATAACAAGGTGTTTGGTCAACATCTTTCTCCTCTTGCTCAAGAAGGCTCTCTTATTTTTATCTTGACACTTTTATCTTGAAATTTCCAGCTCCCAGAACCATAAACTAATTTTTTTACACGTTTAATTTTTTTCCATTCTGGCCAGGCAGTGGTGGTGGCACACACCTTTAATTCCAGAACTAGGGAGGCAGAGGCAGGTGGATCTCTGGGCTTGAGTTCAAGGCCAGCTTGATCTATAGATTGAGTTCTATAGCCAGGGCTACACAGAGAAAAGCCTGTCTCAAACAAAACAAAACAATTTGAGACAGAGCATCACTGTGTGGCTCTGTATGGAGCTGAAACTCACAGTAATCCCCACCTGCCTCTGCCTCTCATGTCTGGACTCTGTATCCCACCTTATGTTTTTAGGTTCAGGAGACTGCTGCAGCTTCTCTATTTAGCTGGTCCAAGCAACTGTCAATTCTAAGTGGTTTTTCTCTTGCCACTGCCTGGTTTCCCTATAGTTTGCCTTTCTTTGTCACCTTATCAGAGCTTAAGTTCCTTTGCTGGAGAATGACAGGTGTTGGCAGCTTCAAGAAAACAAAGGTGAAGACTTGATACCCTATGAGCATATACAGGGGGAGGAGGTCCCCCTCAGTCACAGTCATAGGGGAGGGGAGTAAGGGGAAAATGGGAGGGAGAGAGGAATAGGAGGATACAAGGGGTGGGATAACAATTGAGATGTAATAGGAATAAATTAATAAAATATATTAAAAACAAAAAAAAGGTGGGTACAATAAAGCAAATCACAGCTACTCAGGAGGCTGAGGGAAGAGAATAGTGGGACACCAGCCTGGCAATTTAGTGAGACCCTCATATGAAAAAGAAAGGAAGGGGGGGGGAAGAGTAAGGGAGGGAGGGAGGGAATGAGAAAGGGAGGAGGTATAGTGGGAGGGAAAGCAATTTCAGCTTCTGTTGGTGGGCAGTACAGCAAACCACAAGCCTTGGTTGAGGGCCAGGAAGAAACCTCTCTACGCTCTTTACATCTACCTTCTTGCCTCTGAGATAGGAAGACCTCAGGGCCCTAGCTCTTCTTATTCCTCTGCAAGTATCTCTACAAAGTCAAGGTCCTTTAGAGATTTTGCCTTCTCAACATAATCTTGAGGCACTGAGGTTCTTATGCAGCACTTGAGGAACAAACCAATCCTGTGCCAGATTTTCCTGAAAGCTCTCAGAGCCTATTGCCTTACTTGTACCAAACAGTTCACTAAATCCAGTGCACTTCTGCTAACCAGAGGTACAAGCTGGAATTAGGAATGGATAAACAATGAGATATACAAATACCAACCTTTGAGGTGGGGTGGCATATACCTGTAATATCCATACTCAGTAGGCTAGGGTAGAAAGATACCAAGTTCAAGGCCAGCCTGGGATACATAACCAACATTTTTTTTTTGTTTGAGACAGGGTTTCTCTGTGTAGCCTTGGCTGTCCTGGATTTGCTTTGTAGACAAGGCTGGCCTTGAACTTACAGTGATACGCTTGTCTCTGCCTCCTAAGTGCTGGGATTAAAGGTGCGCACCACCTACTACCTTTTAACCAGATTTAAAAACATATTTTTTTAAACCCAGAATTTAAGGGATATATCTTGCTCCTAGAAGCTGTGAATGATTAAACAAAAATCCTAGTGTCCCTACTAAGTTATCAGTCATGGGAGCTCCAGGAGGCCCCCCAAACAAGGTAGACTCCTGCCATTCCTTTTGACTACCCATCAGAACTATATAAAAAGACACTATTGCCGAAGACACAACACACCTTTGTTGCATGATATAGAGGAATCAACCTGGAACGAGCTGGAAGCTTCCTCATGCTGACTAGCTTTCATAATCCCAGAAGGCACCATGCAGGGCACTCAGGGATAACGAACACCAACAGTCTCACCACCTCTAACTCTGTGAACAACAAGGCCAGTCTGCAAAGCAAGAGGGGCCTACATGTGCAATAGCAGCATTACTGTTAAAGGTAAACCAAGTGCTCTCTCATTGATTTGGTGGCCTGTGCCACAGGAGAGAATTGATGCCTGGTTTTGTAAATCCTGTTAAAAAACCCAGAGTGGAGATCTGCTTATTGTTTTCTTGCTAAACTGACAAACCATCAAGCTCCCTGAGAATAAGTAACAGATGAATGTTCAGCCCTCAGCGAGACTTTTATACCATTCTCTCTGAGGATCTGGGAACCTGACAGAAGCAGGAACGGAATCTAAGAGCCGGAAGACGGAGAGAAGGGTACAGCATGCCATCATCTGGGAGAGACACACCACCACAACCTCAAACCAAGCAGCTGTGGGTGCCTACACTGAGTCTGAAAAAGAGCAGGCCTGTTAGCAGGTATAGATGGAAGAATGCCTCAGGGGACCAGACCCCCCACTGATGAACTACTTGTTAATGACAGATTTAGGGAGGGAGGGACTCTTTGCCTCCAGTTGTGTATCTACTGGTGATCCTACCAGGCTCTAAGAATAGTTCCAAGACAACCCTCACACAGATGGCCCTTGTTAAATCTGGTGGGACACAAAACCAAACCAAAATTCAAGAATCCATGCAACGGACTGGGAAGGATGAGAAAGGGTGCCAGGGACAGGAGGTGGACAACAGAGGGTGTGGGGGAGGCAATACATCATATATGTCTGTGTATGTTCTGGCTATGTTGCCCAGGTCAGCTTCTAACTCTCAGGTTCAAAGGATCCTCCTGCCCCAACCTTCTCAGCTGTTGGGACTACTGGACGGCATCAATTTATCTTTCTGATTAAACATTTAAGGGTTCTCTGTTAAATCTACACATTTATTGATGATCTTGTTTTCAACCTTCTCCCTTGAATGTTAAGGTCTAAAAAAATAATAACCCAATATATAACGAATATGTTATGAGTAAGAATCAAAGGAGATTGACAAGAATGGGTAAATATAAAAATACTTATCCTGTATAAAAGAAGACAATACATACTCTATTATCTTATTCATATAAAATTCTTATAAATGCAAACAAGTGGATAGTGATAGAAAAAAAGCCTAGCTGTTGCTTGCAAACCGGGGATTAGGTAAAGTAGGTTGTAACGGGCACAGGGAAACTTTTGTGGGTAATAAAAATGTTCATTATCTTGATTATGGTGACTGTTTCACAACTACATGCATGTGTGAAAGCTCATTAAATGGCTACAAATATGCAGTTAATTTTATGTCAACTATCCCTCAATGAAACATTAAAAGAAGAATAATTGGGAAAATAATTCCAACATTTTTAACTGGTTGATATTTCCAAATACAAAGATTAAAAAAAAAATAAGCAAGAGAGAAGAGATAACAACAGGAAATTCACTGGAGTTTTTGGAGTTTGTAAATTTTTGCAATAAAAAACGCTTTTCTAAAAATATTAAGACTATCACCCATCCTCCCACAATTCACAATACAACTAAAGAAATAATTTAATTTCAAGGCTAAATGTGGTGGTACGTTCCTATAACCCCAGCACCTGGCGGCTGAAGCAGGAAGACAACAAGTTTGAAATCCAGCCCCCGGCACATCAATCAATCAAATACGACATATAGGTTTAATCACAATCAACTACAAATTGAGACATAGAGCTCAGGGTGTCTGAGTGCTGACAGATACTGAAGAATGGCATCATCAAAGCCAGGGACAACTGTGCATGCCATCCCAGAGGAAATGGAGATGGACCAGCCTGGAGGGGATGGAGGTCAATGCGGTTGTGTGTAAATTTTTCATGGTATGCAGAGAATGAAAACAAAGTTCAGGGCCGGAGAGATGGCGATGGCACTCGCTGTTCTTCCAGAGGTCCTGAGTTCAATTCCCAGCAGCCACATGGTGGCTCACAACCATCTACAATCCAATCTGATGCCCTCTTCTGTCCTGCAGTACATGCAGGCAGAGCACTGTATATATAATAAATACATTTTTTTTAAAAAAGAAAGAAAATAGAAGTTCAGATAAAAAAAATGAACTGCAGTAAAAAAAAAAAAAAGGAGGTGTCAGAAAGATGGAGGTGGCTTTTTAGACTCTTGCTCTAGAGCTGACATTTCTTTTTTTTTTTTTAACACATTTTTATTGAAAAATAAAGTAATTCATATTACATCTCATTTTCTATCCCATCCCATGCATCCTCCCATTCCTCCCTCCCTCCCACTTTCACCCCAATCCCCCTTCCGTATGACTGTGACTGAGGGGGACCTCCTCCCCCTGAATATGGTGCTAGGGTATCAAGTCTCTTCTTGGTAGTCCGCTATCCTTCCTCCAGTGCCATTAGGCCTCCCCAACAAAGGGACATGGCCAAATATGGGGCACCAGAGATCGTGTGAAAGTCAGTCCCCAGTCTCCACTTAACTGTGGAGAATGTTCTGTCTCTTGGCTAGATCTGGGTAGGGGTTTGATGATGACTGCACGTTTTGTCCTTGGTTGGTGCCTTAGATCAAGCAGAACCCCTGGGCTCAGATCCACCCATCATAATGTTCCTCTTGTAGGTTTCTAGGACCCTCTGGATCCACCTACTTCCCTATCCCCTATATTTTTCTCACCTAGAGTCTCAATAGGATGTTCTCACCTCTATCCCACTTTCCTGGTAGGTGAAGACTTTCATGGGACCTGCCCCTTAGGCTAGTGTCCAGTTATAAGTGAGTATATACCATTTGAGTCTCTCTGCTTCTGGGTTAGCTCACTCATTATGATCATTTCTAGCTTAATCCATTTGTCCACAAATTTCGGGAATTCCTTGTTTTTAATAGCTGAGTAGTATTCCATAGTGTAAATGTACCACAGTTTCTTTATCCATTCTTCTACTGAGGGACACGTAGGCTGTTTCCATGTTCTGGCTATTATGAATAAGGCTGCTATGAACATGGTTGAGCAAATTTTCTTGTTATGTGTTGGAGCATCTTCTGGGTATATTCCAAGGAGTGGAATAGCTGGGTCTTGAGGAAGCCCTATTCCCAGTTTTCTGAGATATAGAGCTGACATTTCTAATACCAACATTAGGATCTTCTTCCACACAAGGCTCTGCTGCAGTGGGAAGAACGCAGGAAGGGGAGTGAAGGGATGTGGGCCTTGCTGGATTAAAAGCCATTAATGTTACTTATGTACTTATGTGCCATATTCAATTTTCAGCATGTCCATGTTATACCTGTATGAAATTTTTCCTTTAAATAGGATTATTTTTCTATTATTTTATTTAAATTAAAAAACCCTAATAGAATTTCAGTAGTAAATGTAGGTTTTTCTTGCTTTTTAAACAGGTCTCACTGTAGTTCAGACTGGCCCTGAACTTGTAATGATGTCCCTGCTGGGTACTGCATTACCAGCCAATTACGCCCAGCTTCTATAATTTTAAAGTTATGCTAGAAGTCAATGATTTTACATTGTCCACATCCTACCATTAACCCTTAGTCTCTAAGGCTCCACACTGGCAAGTGTGTGTTTTCCTACAAATGTGAGCGGTACAGAGATTCCCTGAACAGTCAGATTAAGACAAGTTTCCTGCTTGTTCAGCTTTCTCAATTTTTGGCATCATTTAGAAATACTAGAAATATTCCATACCAGATAAAGGAGCAATGCAAGCCATGTAAAGTTTGACAAGGAATAAACTTTCGTTTAATTTTCAGGAATTTGTGTTTACAGAAGAAATGGAGCCTTAGAATTAGTGACTAAGAGAATTCAGCAGCCTAGTAGTAGACAAGCTTTTAAAAGCTTTTGGTTATTATCATTACACACACACAGGCATAAACATACACATATATATGTGGGAATGGAGGGTGGGGACATGGGAAGGTTTGAAGAGAGGAAAGGTAAGGGGAAATGATGTAAGGCTTTGCTGCTGTACAGACCCATTTGATTTCTGCACTGGCCACTTACGTAGCCTACACTTCTTCGCACCATACTTTGCTGCTGACATGGTCCAATGGTTGCCTGTATTGGTTGTTGTGGGAATTAAGTAAATCAGTATTGTTAAATGGCTATCTAGCACTGGCTCAGCTATTCACCTGGCTTAGCAATGGCTATTACTGTAATGCCAGTTGCATTTATATGTAAAATTTCTTCTTCTTCCAGCCCATACTAGTTTACCAGTTGATAATCTCCTTTCTCTGAATATCCAAATTTGGACTGAAATCTGAAAATGTTTTAAATTTTAAATTTCATTGGTGCATTTGGACATACAGTATAAGTTTTAAAAAGTTGTATAATATGCTAAATTATACATAATATACTCTTTACTCCCAAGTAAATATTGAGTATAGAACATAAAATAATAAGCAATATTTAAAATCAAATGAGTATACTTGTTTTTTATTTTAAATTTTTTATTTTTTGGTTCTTTCAATACAAGGTCTCTTTGTGTAGCCATGGCTGTTCTGTACTCACTTTGTAGACCAGGCTGGCCTTGAACTCACAGCAATTCACCTGCTTCTGCCTTCTGAGTGCTGGAATTAAAGGCATGTGCCACCACACCTGGCATATACTTGGGGTTTTAGTCTTGAGACGGGCTTTCATTAGTAGGCTCTTACCTCAGCCTCCCAAGTACTCTGCTTACAAGCAAGCACCACCACACCCACTTGTATGTGCATTTTTATAGAGGTTTTATCTTTATAGAGTTCAATCTGGTATGTCTCTTGTGGGCCAAAATAGCAGACACTACATGAGGGTTGGGACACTAAGTCTGGGAGTGAAAAATCCTATCAGACCAGTGGTGAAGCAGTGGATAAAGAGTTGGCAAATGTTCAAGGCCAAGACTGTAACATGCCAAATCCACAGTGTTTCAAGATGTAAAGAGCAGTAGGGAAACACATTCAGATTTTTAGTCCTTTTCCTTTTTCCATGTTCTATGTATGTGTGGTGTGCATGCCTATGCATGTTTGTGTTTTGCATGTGTGTGGACATGCATGTAGAGGCCTAAGATTGCAAGGTTGTTGACTAAATCCAGAACTCAGCAATGCAGCTAGTCTTGCTAGCTGGCATGTGCTGGAGATCCCGTGTTGACTTTCTGAGGTGGAATGACAGACATGCTGACGCGCCCAGTGGGCATACCAACTCTAGTCCTATGCTTGCAGAACCAGCACTTCAACCACTGACCCACCTCCCCAGCACCAAAGTCTCTATTCTTATTTTCAGGTATAATAAAAATCATGACAGAGTAGTTGAAAACATATTTGAGGGCCATGCAAAGTCTTTCTTATAATTCTGGGATACTGGAGTGTTGTGTAGGGGCAGAAAACATGTCTCACCTAGCCAATTCCAAAGAAAACTTCTAACTCAGATTTTACTACCTGCAGATCCATGTTTCTGTTTTCAGGGTTTGTAAAAATCCTATGTAAATAGTTAAAAGAAGGAAGAAAAATAAAATAAAGTTTTAAAAAATTTTCTTTTGAGACAAGGGTCTTATTTAGTATATGTAGTCCAGGCTGGTCTGGAACTTGCTATGTAGATAAAGCTGTCCTTGAACTCACAGAGATCCCTCTGCTTCTCCCTCTGGCTCCTGAGTGCTGGGTTAAAGGTGTGTGCTGAGGCAGAGGTCTTGCTGTGTTGCCCTGGCTGGCAAAGCAGGTATATGCCAGCATATCTCACTGTAAATCTTCACTACAGAAAATAATCTATATATAGAGAGAAGAATTTGTAGTTGTCTAGTTCAATGGATTTTCATTGTAGTCAATAAGAGCACATAGTCAAAAGTCACTGTTTAAAGAATATTTCATGGGCAATAAATACAACTAACATGTAGCTAACAGGTACAGCTTATGAGTTACTAAGATTTAGCCTTCACTTAACAGAACTCTCACAGTATGCTCTTCTACCACGTGCCTCCTACTGTGTCCATAAAGCCACTGACTGGCAACAACAGACTTCCACAGGTCTGTTTCTGAAACTCCCCTAGAGCAGCTCTATATGTACCCTTACGGAGCTCCTCCAATCTGCCATCTCTGTCCAGCGAGACACACCTAGCTGCCACATTTGCCTAATCCACAGCTGCCATAAACTGATTTGAGGAGAAGATTTAGAAGCAATTATTTAATGAAAATGTTTATATGAACTTAATATTTAAATCAAGAAATTAATGTAGCATGTATATCTGATTAAGAAAACGCAATGAAGAGTTAAGTTCTGTAACAGTCCTATAAAATAATTTACTTTTTTATTTACACTGTATAGGCCAGTCTGGCTTCAAACTCATTATCCTCCTGCCTGAGCCTGGGATTACAGGCTTATGCCACTATAGCTGGGGAGGGGGGGGGGGGAGAAAATATATGTGTGTGTGTTTCCAAGCACCGTGGGCCAAGTATATTAGGACTTAGGAAAATGACAGGAAACACAAGTAAGAGGACACCACCTCCGGATCAGATCATGTGGCCGCGGCAAGTACTGTCACTGGCCTGGAATGGGTCTCCCATAGAGGGAGGAGATGAAATTGATAGCACTTTGATAACCAGTCTCCCTCTACCTTCCTCCTTCACCTCTTCCTTACCACATGCCTTGTAACTGGCCTCAAGTTTTGTTTCTCAAGAGTGTTTAACTCTCTCGTGCTACCTTCATATTGCTCCTATTGCTGGTAATTTTCTCTGACCAGCTCAACAATCAGCTGGATCCCTTACTCCAACATTTATCTAGGATGCCCTCCGGGCCATTTAGTATTCCTCCAACATTATCCAAACCTGTTCCTTTTTCTCAACGAACCACTAATCAGAGCGTAAAAATAGGTATTCGTAGTCTTCCCAGCCACCTTGTGAAATAGGCACTGGATTTACCAATGAGAGAAACTAAACCACTTGCCGAAAGTCACTCAGGTACTAATTATTACAAATTGTCACTACAACTAATTAGTAGTAATTAGTAGGTCTGGAATTCACAGCCAGAACCCTGACTCTGGAGCCATTTTACTGCCTTTGGTAAAATGGACACCTATGAACATTTCGAGGAAAGTCCAACATCTGGCCTCAAGTCTGGTGAAGGGAAAAGGCAGAGAGCATGCCTAGTAACCGAACTGCTTGTTAAGCAGCTTAGGACCCTGAGATACCAATGACCTGACAAAGTCTCTCTCCTGAGGCTGCTTATCATCAGTGTGGTGGGAGGGGGGGCAGAGGGCAACACAGGTGTGGTAGTGCTACCTCCACAGGCATATTGCCAAGAAAACAGTGCATGGAAAGGGAAGAAAGGCAGATGTTACAGAAACCCGAGCTTCTGCTTACCTTATGAAACTCAAGCAGATCTGCTTCACTGCCCTCTAGTACCTCCTGCAGCAATAACTACTACACTTATTTAATTTATATACAGTTGTATGAAAATGTCCTTGTGTAAGCCAACAGCAGGTACAATCTATTCACATTAATGATAAAATAGAGTTATAGTTATTTTACTTAAAAATTAGTTTGGATTAGCTCTATTTTCCTATTTCTACTTTATCTCAAATTATTTTTATAGTTCAAATAAATATATCAATAATGTATTTAAAAAGTGATCTTCTAGCTGGGTGCTCTGGTGCACAGCTTTAACCCCAGCACTCGGGAGGCAGAGGCAGGTTATCTCTGTGAGTTCAAGGCCAGCCTAGTCTACAAAGCAAGTCCAGGACAGCCAAGGCTACTCAGAGAAACCCTGTCTTGAAAAAACAAAACCAAACAAACAAACAAGAATTGATCTTACAAGAGTGTTTGGTACTACATATTTTTCTTGCTATACTGATGCATAGGAAAAAAGAAAGGGTGGGGCATCTTACATAAATGGCCAGGGTTTGAAGTAATAAAACAAAACAAACTAGCTGGCATATTTACTAGCACATATTCATTGTACAAAATAGTAGGTTTTACTGAGTCAGTCTGTCTTTCTTTTAACATAGGAGAGAAAGGGGCTAAAACTCACTATATTTCAAGTAATGTGTCCAGGTTGGGAGAGAAATAAACTTTCAGTAACAAGTAAAAAAATTTGCTTCTTTTCTTCTAACTTAACCCTACAGTAAAGACATTTTAGATAATACATTTCCAATAGTTGTTCACTTGTCAAATATTAGTTTATTCAAGTGGATACCTTCTGGGATATTATGGAAAACACCTAATTAAAGAGCCTTATTAAACTCAAGTTAACTTATTTCTGTTGTTCCTCTTTCAAAGCAATTTTATTGAAGAAAATATATTAAGCCTAATAATGTCACATTATTAATAAACCTGGGTTCCATGAAAAATTTTATGGCTTTCTAGGTAGCTGTTAGTAGACTAAATGATTTTATTAGTCTGTTCTAAACCCTCTTCCCAAAAAGCAAGTTTCTCCAAATAATGAGACTAGTAAATGTGAAATAATCAAATAAATGTAAAGAAAAAAAAATAGGGACAAAGAAGTGAGAAATGAGATACTTCACTTGCATTTTGTGATATTATTGAAGACAGGAGACTAAACGCTAAAGGAATTGACAATATCAGCAAATGAGAAAGGCAACTTCAAGTCCACCCAGGCCTGGGAGAGTTTAGCTCTTCTGACCTAAAGCCATAGAGAATCAGGTTCAAGTTCAAGGTAGCTTAAACTAACTTTCACAGCTTACTGCTACGCAACAAAACAAAGTAACCTACAAAGAATTTGCATAAAAGATCTTCTTTACTGTCTCCTGATAAATTCATTACAAGGATGAGATTAAATTGAACATTTTTCTTAATACTCAAATAAATGAAACACGTCTCTATATCAACACATCTCTCCATCTCAACTTAAAGTTCCCTAACGCTTGAGATAGTAACAGCTACTTGTCACAAGGAAGACTTACAGAGGAATTCTGAATTTTCCTTAACTTTGCTCACATACCAAGACGTTGCTGCCGATTTACCGGTTTAAAAAAGGAAATTCAGAGTCTAACTATATTTAACACCACAGTATTAAGTAAGACTTTAATTGCCTGTTTAAAAATCTCAAACCACAATTCCCTGGGAAAGTGTAACTGTCAACACTCGGAGGCCACAACACAGATAAGCGCGTTCATCAAACAATTTAATGAAAGCCGAGGCTACGCATCACCACAACGGCCATCTATTGTATTTTTCTTTCATTAAAGAGTTATTAGGACATTTGTTACTGATTTTCTGTGTACGTGGCAAACTGAGGCAGAATTCTGAATAACCATGAGTTCACAAGTAAAAAGTTCACATAAATACTGAAACATGCTCCCTTTTTATATATTATATAAACGGCTAAGACTAAAAGGCCACTTATCCCTTTTTGTTCGAAGTCTTTTCTAGATAGAATCTAAGCCGCCTGAACGAAAACTGATTTCTAAATTCTGCATAAATGACTTTTACTGTGTCTTTCTTTTTGCCTGAAAACTCTTTTCATACAATGCCACCGATTCGATTTCACCTGTTGGTAATGGACACAGAAAACTCTTTGTGGGGGAAAAACAAACCGCTTCGTGTGGGCGGGGGGTGTTATCAGATATACGGGGAGTGAAACAACTGAAAAACAGCCTTTTCTCCATCGGCATCCGTAAACAATAGTTCCAAAACTAATAACCAAGTTACCACTTTTCTTGCGAAAACTAGTCTGTGGGTCCCCAAAGGTACAAGTGCTGGACTCACCTGGCTCTTGGGGATCCTGAATCCAGGCTTTTACTTGTGCTGAGCTGGGCTCCGGGCCCACTGCACCCTCCTCTGGGTCCTCCACTTTGGTCACGGTGAAGTGCGGCATTGTTCTTCCGGACCCTGCTCTCTCAGCGTTTAAATTTCCTTCCGAGTTTCCCTGCCTCCCTCCACATTCAGATCACAGCCTAAGGAGACAGTGGCTGGGAATCGGGAAGTACTGAGCCCACGTGACCACAGCCCCAAGGGAGTGGGGCCCACGAAGACACGCCTTCCGCCGTGTTTATCATTCTCTTGAAAGGCTTAAGCACTCCACCCCTGCTTATTGTTATTAACCTGCAGAACGGCAACTGTAGGGGCCGTTTCTCCAGGCGGCAGAAAGCTGAAGCCTGGGCACAGTACTTCAAGAGCTGTCCACCCCGTGTCTCCCATGTGTTTCCTTTACTTAATTTATTGTCACCTCTCTGGACTCCATCATCTTAACCACTGTCCTCGTATTTCATATGAGAGGGATTAGGGGACAGTTTATTTCACAAACTACCCTCTTTAATGAAGACTGGCACTGTGTCAACTCAGAAAACAAGGGACAGGGTTTCCATTGTTGCTTAAGTTCAAAGCATATGGGAAAAACCTAAGAGTGAGTCAGTGGAAGGCTTTTCTCAGCCTTCAGGTGAAACATCTATTTAGCCAATATTTAATGACACATACATATTTTATAAATAACAGTTTTATATGCCCAGATGCATACAGTGACATCCAAGAAGAGAAACTAATTTTATCAAAAGCACAAGTTTGTTTAAAATAAATGTTTAAAACCGTTTTAAAATGGTGTGTAAAGGACATACTGTTTTAAAGGAAAAGAACCTCCAAGAGATCCCTGATTGCGATGTCTGTAGTTCCGTTCGTTTGGCATACCTTACCATACATTACTCCACAGTAATACTGGATAGCTGACTGCACAGACTGGGAGATAAGTAAATTAAGCCCCATGTTACTTTCCATGCTGATGCTGATGCTGTAACAGCAAGACATTGTCCTTAAGAAATGTCTTCTACGTGACAAACAAGGCTGAGCAAAATGGACTGCACAGAGAATGAAAATGTGTGATCTGCATCCATTCAACGACACACAACCTCTAAAGAGGACCAGTCCAGTAGTCAGTCGAGGCCAGCCTGGTCTACAAAGTGAGTCCAGGGCAGCCAAGGCTACACAGAGAAACCCCGTCTCAAGATACAAACAAACAAAAAAGGATGCCTAAAGTCATGGTGCGTGTAAATGGTAAGGCAAACTTTAGAAAACCCAAAGCCCTGTGGGAGGCAACACGGACTATATTTAAAAGAAAGTTCACAAGTACTTAACTTTCACTTTATGTGTTCCTAATAGTCCCGGTTTGCATGCTTGGCTGCACATTGTATTCATCTGGGGACCTTTAAAATGTCTGGGTTCCATCTTAGATATTCTATTTAACTGCTTTGGAATAGAGCCTGGACCATACTAAGACTTTTAAATGTCCCTTCACACTGTTCTAATGTGCAGCCAAGGTTTAAATAGAAGACTGCTATAGAGGTTAAGTTTATCACCTGGGAAGTCTGTGTATGTCTCTCTTTAACAATATTTTCATCTCTCTCTTCCTTTTCTGTCTTCTCCCTGCTCCTCTGTGTGTGTCCTTTGAGACAGACCTCACTATGTATCTCTGCCCACCCATGACGTCAGCTATCCACCTGCCTGTGTTTCTCCAGTGCTGGGAATCAAGGGATGCACCACCTCACCTGGCCTAGTCATATCTATTTCCATCTTTGAAATAAGGTGTCGGGTGTTTTGTAACTCAGCTACTCCACTAATTTATTTGGAGGAACTTGAAAGAAGCACCACTGTAAAGATTTCACTCTTACATTCAGAGTCCCACATTCATTAACACTTGAGCGCCGGTCTGTTTTCTCGCTGGACCCTGCCTTCACATTTATCTTATGGAGAGCTCAACTCTGGCTAGTTTTCTGCACCTGGTGGACAGAAACAATGCTTACAAATGTGTGCATGCTGCTGTGTATACGGCTGGATCCAAAGGCTGCAGAGCGGCTTAGCAGTTAAGAGAGTATTCTGCTCTCGTGAAGGACTCAAGTTCAAATCCCAGCATCTGTATCAGGCAACTCACAACTAACCACTTGTAACTCCAGCCCCAGGTAACCTGACCCCTCTGTTCTCATGCACACACACCTGATGTATGCATACGCAGACAGACACATATACTAAAAATAAACCTTTAAAAAAAAAAAAAAACCCTGAATCTAAATATTATCCTCTTGCCCTCCTCCGCTCTAAAATTCCGCCAAACTAAACAAGTAGGAATGTGACAAATTCCTATTAATCTAGGATAGAAGTAATTTATTTACCAACTCAATGCTTTGTACCACAGTGGTCAGCAATTTTACAGTTCTATCCTAGGATGAACTGTTAAAGTGCAGGCCACAGAAAACTGAAGGTGAAGTAATGCTTAAGACATGAATGATGTGAACAGACAGTAACTATATAAAGAAGGTGGGATGTCACAGATACTTAAAATGCAATACACTGTCACAGAAAATACTATTATACGGCCACTAAGAAGACCGAATGTGGAGTGAAAGGACTTTCACACATTGTTGTTGTGGCTGTTAGATAGGGATACCTGAGGGAAAGAGCCGGGCAGCTGCCCCATCTCTCAACAACTCGACTCTCAAGCATTCACTCCTAACAATCAAAGTGTGCTCCCACAAAGTGATCATATTCCTAACATACCCAAAGTGGAAATACATTAGACATACATTCACAAGAAAAAAAAAAGCTATAGTGTCAAAGTATACTTACTATTCAAGAATTAAAATAGGAACAACCGATGAACACAACATGAATGTGTTTGTAATGTTGTAAGGTTTTAAAACTGACAGAACTAGTCTAAGGGACAAGAGAATCAGATGAAATCAGCCTAGGTGTTTAACAATAAATAACTGAATAAAGAAAATATGGGTTTAAGGAAAATGAATGCAGTCGGGCATGGAGGTACATGCCTTTAATCCCAGAACTCAGAGGCAGAGGCAGGCAGATTAATGTAAATTTGAGGACAGGCTGGTCTACAAAGTGAGTCCGGGACAGCCAAGGATACACAGAGAAAACAAGTCTCAAAAAACAAAAACAAATAAAAAAATGGGTGCAACCAGAAATCATCGCATCAAGCAAATAAGCTGTGCTCAGAATGACAGCATAGGCCTTTACCTGGTGTGTGGAATCTAGAAGAGGCCGTGTGCACTGGGAGGGGAGGAGAGTAGGAAACTATCCTAATAAAGTACATAATATACGGGAATGAAAATGTTAGAATACATCCCATTGCTGTATATGATGAATTCATGCTAATGGATAATGGTTGTTTCTGGAAAGGTGGAGTGAAGATGAACTGGTCTCTAACACGGGACAACTTCCTAAAATGATAATAATAAAGATCTTGCTGGGGCTAATGTTTCTGCATTTGTCAAATTCAGCCAATTCACTTGGAACATCCATTTGCATTTCACTGTGTAAGAAGTTTACTTTAAGAGAAAAAGAACATTGAGCAAATTCTAAGCCCAAGTTTGTGGGGCAGTGAACTGATTATCTCAACTTACTTAGAAATGCAAGACCTTGAACATAAAGTACACTTAGATTTCTTACACTCAATAATAAAAAGACAAGATTTATGATTAAGACAAACAATTGACAAGAGGAAAATAAACAAATGGCTAAGAAACATTAGGAAAAGTGCTCAGGGATCATCATGGAGATACAGACGAAAATTAAAAACACTGCTGAAAAATGGAGAGCAGATATAAATACCTTGGGGAAAGTTCTGCTGAGAGCTCTTTATAAATCTAAAACATACTTTGCATAGGACCCAGCAAATCCTCTTGGAATTTTTTTTTAATACTCTATTTAATTTTAATTTATGTGCATTGGTGTGAAGGTGTCAGATCTTGGAGTTACAGACAGTTGTGAACTGCCATGTGGGTGCTGGGAATTGAACCAGGGTCCTTTGAAAGAGCAGACGGTGCTCTTAACCACTGAGCCATCTCTCCAGCCCCTCCTCTTGGAATTTTTAACCAACAATACTAAAGATGTATTTACAAAAAGAATCAAGTATGTATATGGAAGCGTTCTTCACAATAACCCAAACAGGAAGCAGCCCGGGTATCGATAATCAACAGGATAAACACTTTAGTTCATTCAGACCGTGGGCTGTTACTCAACACTGAATAGGCACACGCTGCTAAATTCAACACCACAGCATAGGGATTATTCATTATAGGAAACACAAATTATATGCATATTAATGAGGGTGACATTTTGATTCCAATAACTTTTAAACGCTTAAAAAGTAGATTTAAAAAAATTATTTAAGTATACAGTGTTCTCCCTGCATGTAAGCCTGCACGCCAGAAGAGGGCACCAGATCTCATTATAGATTGCTGTGAACCACCCCGTGGTTGCTGGGAATTGAATTCAGAACCTTTGGGAAACCTCTGAGCCATCTCTCCAGCTCTAAAAAGTAGATTAGTGAAGGGGAAAGATATGGTAACATACAGAATAGAAATTATGAGTGCACATGCCCAAGACCTTTAAGTTTTCTGTAAATCTAAACATTTTCATAATGAAATATCAGGAAATACAATGGAAGATGAATTCAGCTTTAGTCACTGTGGGGTCACGTTCCTTTTCACACACAGGTTGCAGAGTTGTATAAATGCTTTGCTTGTGCTTTAGTTTTAGGGCCTTGGATGTTGAGAGAGTTGTTGTGAAGGTTTGAAATATTTATGCTGTCACTTTTTTAAAAATGTGTGGCATTTTAAAATAATAAGGTACCGAGGCCAGGCCAGGGGCCTTTATGCAGAAGGAGAATTTTTATGGTACTAGTCCCACAGTATTTTCTATCTTAAGCCAAAATTTTATACATTCCCTTGGCTAATTACAGTAAAATGTTTTATTTTAACTATATCTTTAAATTGTCAGAATTGTCATTCTTCAGAAAGATGAGACTATTTGGAGGCGATTATTTTGAAATTATAACTTACCATGCTACTCCATGCAATTATGTATTTTTAGGCTAAACTTACAATAACCAGTGTTTTATCTGATTCAAGCCATTTATTTAAAAACATAAATAAAAATAAAGATGAGTTAGACTTAGTGAAAAGATTGGAACAAGAGTCAGCAAAAAATATTTTCACAAGGATTATCAAATTATAGCACATTTTAATTATTCTATCCAACAAATCATATGTATTTTTATCTTGGTTCTTAGAAGCTGACAGTTGTATTACATATAAATAACCTAGACCCATATGAACTTTTTTTTTTTAGATGGGGTTTCACTATGTAGCCTTGGCTGTCCTGGACTCACTCTATAGCCCAGGCTGGCCTCAAACTCAGAGAATCTGCCTGCCTCTGCCTCCTGAGTGCTAGGATTAAAGGTATGTGCCACCTCGCCCAACCTAGAGTCATATGATCTTACTGCTGAAATGACTTTGTTGGTTTTTATTTTTGGTTTTGTTTTGTCCTTGCTTTGAGACAGGGTCTAGATATACAAGCTGGCCTGGAATTTGTGATCCTCCTGCCTCGGCCCCTTGGTACAGAAATAAGAGCTACCATTCGTATCCTGACACAGTATTAGGTTTCTTCTAGTAAGCACTCTTTGAAAGTTAATCCATGATGTAAGAAACTGTGAGCAGTAAGCAAAACCCCTGGATTTAACAGTGCTTTGGATTTTAAAATATGAACTCTGACAAATGTCATTTTGTGCATTTTTGAGAACATCCCACAGATGTTAAACATTTTGTAGTGTACTTAAATTTAAATGGAACTCATGTTAAAAATAAAATATAGGGGCTGGAGAGATGGCTCAGTAGTTAAGAGAGCCACCTGCTCTTCCAGAGGTCCTGGGTTCAATTGCCAGCAACAACATGGTGGCTCACAACCATCTATAATGTGATCTGATGCCCAAAATAGACACACATATAAAATAAAAATAATAAAAACACTTTAAAAACTGGACACAGAAAAAAAAAACCAACAGAGTAGATTTCATGAGCCCACATAGGGCAGGCCTTATCTGCATACGCCTGTTCACAGAATTCTCGCATTAACTCTGCCTTCTAGTTTCGTGTAGTTTTTAAATGACCCACTGAGGTTAGTTGGTGTTGCTAGTGCAAGCACGGAATGGGTTATGTAGTAAGAGCACAGACAACCTACCAGTGGCTACACACCACTGGAAAAGAAAAGAAGCCCCATCCACTTCTCCAGCAGCTGTTAGCTACCAAATAACTCTGCAGTCAGGCATGGGGCCTCGTGATGCTTCCCTCTGCCATTTATGTAAAATGTCTGAATTGAAGAATTTATAAAGTGTAAACTCCCCAAACAGTTTAACTCCTTACACTGTAGAGAAGAATATGCTACATAGATTAGAGCAGAGATCTTATGTCTATGGTGTGTGGGGGGGGGGGGAAGAGGTTCATATGTGTATGTGTAAGTCAGAAAAGGAAATCAAGTGTTCTCTTCTGTGTTTCTTGGTCTTATTCTCTTGAGACAAGGGCTCTCACTGAACTTGAAGTTTATTATTTCTGTAAAAGCAGGCTGGCCAGTGAGCCCTAGACACCCAATGTTGGGGTTACCGACACATGCAGCGTAGCTGGGCCTTGATGTGGGTGCTGGGATTTGAACTCAGATCCTCATGCTCATACAACAAGCACTCTCATACACTGAGTCCTCCTCCCAGCCCTAGAGCAGTGATCTTAAGTAAAAACACAGTTGCATGAAAGACAAATCTATTCCCAACTTCTAACCAGAAACAATAGTAACTACTTAAATCTCTGATTGAGTGTGGGTCAGACACACATATGAAAGATGACTAATCCCTGTTTTAGAATAGTGTTTTGCAAATTATTTCTGGTGAAGTCTATCTTTTTCTTTCGAATGAGACAGGGTCTCATAAGCTCAGCCCATCCTGGCCTCAAATTCATTATGTAATAGAGACTGGTCTTAAAGCCCTGCCTCCACCTTCTCAGGAGTGTACAACCATGCCAAGCAGATTTTTTTTTTCCCTCCGATTCATTATGTGCTAATAACCTTGTGAAGAAATAACAAAGGGCATTAATGGAAAAATGAAATGAAGATATACTAAAATCCCAAGAGTCATGAAATTCAACAAACAAGATTGCTCTATCAAGCTACTGTGCTGGCTTCTACCATGTCACTTTCTCACCTTACTTCAAGACAGGCAATAAACAGCTCATGATCCAGCACTGTCTGCATGCTCTAGTCTGAATGGCTGTTTTATAGAATGTTGTAAACATCTTTAAAAGATAATGAGCAGTTCACTACTTACATTTAGAGTTATTGTTATTGCGGGAGCCTACTAAGTATATTCTCATTCTCCAGTAAAAGATGTATCTATACTTTCCCTATGACCATATTCAGCAAACCCTTTCATCTATTGGCTACTGACAGACTGAATAACAGTTTACAGTATCAAAATGATGGGCTGGAAAGATGGTTCCATGGTTAATAGCATGTGTTCTTGCAGGAGAATGGAATTTAACTCCAGCACCACATGGTGGCTCTCAAACATCTGTGACTGCAGTCCCAGGGGATCCACTACCCGCTTCTGACTTCTGAAGGCTTCAGGTATGCATGAAGTGAACATACATACATGTAGGTGAAATATTCATACACAAAATTAAATATCTAAAAAATTTTACTATAAATAAAAAATTCTAAGTTGTATCTCATGTAACATATAAGTACAGAACGAGTGAATGAATTACTTTTGTGAAGACAGGATTTCATGGATGGCATGAACATTTTTAAACATACTTAATACTATGAAAACAGATTTCAATAAAACAGTAGTAGGGATTAATATTTAACAAACTTTAGGGCTGAAAGCCTGAAAGAAAATAGATTAAAGACATTCCTTCCTGGTGGATTCATACTGCTGTAGAGTACAGGCAGCAATAGTCCTCTGGTTGAAGCCTCAAGACTAAAGAATCACGCACTTATTCTATACCACTGGAGTGCCCACTATGTACCAGAAATGGGAATGAAACGGTGTAAGACACACACCCCGCCCTGCAGTCTTGTTAGCAAAGAAAGAAACAGGAGCACATAACATCCCACCCCTTTTCTCCACTCCTTCTTCAGGAGCCCAAAGCTGTGAATGTTCACTGGAAGAGGATGTGATGGCTAGCTAACTTCAGGGCAACTTCATCATTTTTGGCAGCAGTGTCCAAAAACTAAATGAGGAATTACTGAATGCCTCTGGGAACTAAGTTGTCTCTTAAAGTTTAATCCCTATTGTAACTTCCTGTACAGGGCTGTTGTCTCCTGGGTCTAATATCATTATAACCCAGGTATAAGTGGATTCAAGAACCACCAGGCAGCTGGGTATGGTGGCGCACGCCTTTAATCCCAGCACTCGGAAGGCAGAGGCAGGCAGATCGCTGTGAGTTCGAGGCCAGCCTGGTCTACAAAGTGAGTCTAGGACAGCCAAGACTACACAGAGAAACCCTGTCTTGAAAAATAAAAAATGAATAATAATCTAAAAAAAGAATAAAGAAAAAAGTAAGAAAAGATCCACTAAAACTAGGATCAAAATCTGAATATTCCCTAAATTTAGTGATGGACTACTGTAAAGTGTTCAATGACTTAGCAGCACACACTGTGCTAGACATGGGCTCATCACTTGCGCACGTAACAATGAGATATATTTTTAGGCCAAATTTCCTTTAAGAAACAAGGAGTTGGGCTGGGGAGATGGCTCAAAGGTTAAGAACACTGGCTGCTTTTCCAAAGGCCCTGAGTTCAATTCCCAGCAGCCACATGGTGGCTCACAACCATCTATAGTGAGATCTAGTGCCCCCTTCTGGGATGCAGGCAGAACACTGCATACATAGTAAATAAATAAATAAATAAATAAATAAATAAATAAATCTTTAGAAAGTAGAAAGAAAAAAAGAAAGAAAAGAAAAAGAAACACAGACTCAAACAATCAAAAGAACATGTAATTTTATTACCTTCTGTTTGTAGTTTTCCTCTGAGTGTCAGGTAAAATAACATCCCAGAGCATAAAAACTATCTCTTTCATGCATCTACTATATTACTATATAATTAAAATGTAATAAAGATTCTGGTAGGGTCAACCTATTGAAGACAAAAATATGACTACTGGAATCACACAGAACTGCTGGGCTCAAATCATTATTTTTTTAATCATTTGCATGAGCTTTCCAGGCTACTTATCTGCTGCCTCAGTTTAACTCCCAGACAAGAAAAAATTAATTTTAGCAGAGGAAAAATGATGCCGACAACAACAACAAAACCTTTGGTGAAATCTTTTTTCAGGAAAGGAAACAATTAGCCTTATATTAATTCTGGTTCCTACTTGTGCTTAGTATCTTAAGTGAAATATAGCACATCGCTCACCTAGAAAACAACATTCAGCTTGCGTGGTGGCGCACGCCTTTGATCCCAGCACTCAAGAGGCAGAGGCAGGCGGATCTCTGTGAGTTCGAGGTCAGCCTGGTCTACAGAGTGAGTCCAGGACAACCAAGGCTACACAGAGAAACCCTGTCTCGAAAAACCAAAACCACAACAAAAATCCTTAAAACTTGTGCCTGCATCTCAGGATGTAACTAGTCACTTGTGAAAATATGCATTATTTATGTTTAAATAAGGAAATAGATGCCGATCATCTCAAAGCAAAATAAATTCCAACTGGATTAAGTTTCTTATAACTCCGTAAGGTGAGAAAGTACACGTGTATGCACAACTTTTAAATAGTGTTTTTTTTTATCTTTAACTAGCAATATAAAACTAGAACAGTTTTTTGTAAAAGCAAAGGCAAATGCAACTGGTAAGGTGCAAGAAATTCAAATGCCATTTAGACAAAATCTTAAATCAACTAAATGATTATGAGAGCAAACAGATAAAGGTTATCAAGTGCTTTTGTGTACGGACTTCTCAAGGTTACCAGAAACATAACAAGTATTACCAAACGCAGCAGTAAACGTGCAAAGCAAAAGCTACCACTGATTAATCAGGTGAGGGACCTCGAGGATGGAATGCAGCGATCTCCCGATTAAAAAGGACATTTTATATAGAAAGGACTAAAATTAGGAGTGAAAAGTAAACATAAACGGTCAGGGAGGTGGCATAAAGGTCTCAAGCCCAACTACTAGGGACCCACGAAGTGAATCACCTCTCCAAGGTTGCACACTTATATGTCCCACCCTCAAAAATAAAATAAATACTTAAAAAAAAAAAACAAAAAAACACTTAACTGTAAAAAACAAAACAAAAAGCCCAAATACTTGCCACTTCTCAATAAGTTAACATAACTTTTTTGTAGTTTGGGCGGTGGTGGCACAGGCCTTTAATCCTAGCACTTGGGAGGCAGAGGCAGGCAGATTGCTGTGAGTTTGAGGCCAGCCTGGTCTACAAAGCGCGTCCAGGACAGCCAGGGCTACATAGAGAAACCCTGTCTCGAAAAAACCCGAAACAACAACAACAACAACAACAAAACCAAAAAAACAAAAACCACACATTTAAAAAAAAATGTTTATTTTTAATTGTGTGTATTTGCATGTGGGTGGGCGTGTGTATGTGCATGTCAGTAATATTTAATCCATGTCCAGAGTACTCTAGAACTGTCTCTAAAATAGAAAATACTCCTTACTAAACCAACTCATTTAAAACCTTTTTGGGGGGAGTGGGAGTGGCCCTGGGTCAAGCCAAAGGCTTGTGAATGCTAAGCAAACTCTACCATGAAGCTGGATCCCTTGACTTCGCTTTTCCTGACAAGGGCTTATGACGCACAGGCAGACCTTGAACTTGTGCTCTTTCTGCCTCTACCTCCTAAGTGCACAACTCAACCATTTAAAAGTTTTTATTTATAGAATAAAATCTTAGAAAATAATGAAATGCCTCTTCATGTACTTTTCACAACAACAAATTATAAACATTTTCCAAGCTTTTCTTTTTTTCCTCTGTGTGTGTGTGTGTGTGTGTGTGTGTGTGTGTGTGTGTGAGAGAGAGAGAGAGAGAGAGAGAGAGAGAGAGA
>OU015742.1:36071439-36084620 GCA_907169655.1 Acomys percivali
AAAGAAAGAAAGAAAGAAAGAAAGAAAGAAAGAAAGAAAGAAAGAAAGAGAGAGAGAAACCTTCCAGGGACAGGCACATTTGTTATTCCAGAACTCAAACTGTAGTGATGGGGGCTGGAGAGAGGGGTGCTCTCCCAGAGGACCTGGGTTCTATCCCTAGCAGCCACACAAAGGCTGGCTGTCACTGTCTAACTGTAGTCCCAGGGCATCTAACACCACACATATGCATAGACACATGTAGGTAAAAGACATATACGCACATACATTTTTCTTATATAAAAAAAGCAAATTTAGATAACTTCTTGGTCTAGAGCTAGCTCATCAGTTTGGAGCCCTTGCTGCTTGTGAGGACTCCGGTTCCAGTACCTACACGGTGCTCACCACCCATAACTCCAGTTCTAGGGGATCCAACTCCCTCTTCTGTCCTCTGAAGGCACTAGGCATGCATGTGGTGCACATACATACATGAAGGCAAAACACTCACGTTGGCTCTGTTTCTTAACAATTAAACTTTATTATACAACCCAACTATCTTACACAAGAGGGAAAAAAGGTTAAAGGGAAACAAGAGTGAACCTTCTGGTATCTGTTCCATGGGACGAATCCCTAGGTGTCTCTAGCCTGCGTGCTGGTCTGGCCAGTTCACTGATCCTTTTCATGATCTACTAGCGCTCAAGCCTGGTCTGAACCTGCTGCTCCTCTCTCCTCTAGGCCTGCCTGTCTCTCACGTGCAAGGGGTGGTCTCCCTCTCCCATTGAGGGTGGATTAGAAACACAATAGTCCCGGTGGAATCCCTCAGTCCCCCTTCCTGAATTCCAGGCCCAGGATGGCTCCACCCAGTCTGTCTCAAAATTAATCTCAGGGAGTATCCGTGGTGTGTCCAAGGGCAAAGCCCGCCAAGAATGCTTTCACCTGTGACAAAGCTTACAATCCTTCCCATACACTCATAAAATAAACAAATCTTTAAAAAAAACTTTCGGAAAAAACAAGATAAAGCTGTACCTCATCCCGAGCTACATAGCAATTTTGAAATTCACCCCGGACAAGACTTGTCTCAAAAATATAAAACAAACCAAGGCAATAAATAGCAAACCCACAACAAAACAGAAAATTCCAGAGTTGATCCTTTTTCCAGTCATTGGAAGCATTTTTAACATTTCTTTATCCTTAATATGATTTAGTCTTTAAAATCTCTCACATACAATACTAAAAGCTGTGTCCATGAATGGGCTAAGAAATAAAATTACTGGAAAGAAAAAATTTATCTGTGTGTATGTTGTGTGTATTTTCTTTCTCTCTAAACACAGATAAAATAAATACGTCTTTAAAAAAAAATTAGTGGCAGTAGGCATAAACACGTTCAGATCCAATGACACAATCCAGGAATGAGAAGACTGTTTAGTGAGCGGGTTAACTTGACAAGGAGAGGAATAGGCCAACTAGCCTCTTGAATACCTGAACACAACATTTTACTCACCATCACTCTAATATGAAGTAATTAAATTGAAAATCGCTTAGGTTAGCCTAGCATCCTGGAGAAAGCCTTTAATCCCAGCACTAGGGAGGCAGAGGAAGGTGGATCTCTGAGTTCAAGGCCAGCCTAGTCTACAGGATGAGTTCCAGGAGAGCCAGGGCCATACCAGAAAAACCCTGTCAAATGGGGGGGGGGGGCGGAATTACTTAGGTTGGTGGGCGTGGTGGTACATGCCTTTAATCCCAGCACTTGGATCTCTCTGAGTTCAAGGCTATCCTGGTCTACATAAATGTTTATCCCATGGTACTGGCTAAAATCCTAAAACTTCTATTATATATATATACACACTAGATTGGAAAACAACAACAACAAAAAATGTGTTTGGAGATAGGGTTTCTCTCTGTAGCCTTGCCTGTCCTGGACTCGCTTTGTAGACCAGGCTGGCCTGGAACTCACATCGATCCTGCCTGGGATTAAAGGTGTGCACTACCACTCCTGGCTCCAAGAAATCCTTTCTTGAATCTCTCAAACCTCTTCTAAATTAAGATCTGTGGGGTATTCCACATTGCCTCTAGCTGCCAAAGAGAATATAAATGAAGGGGCATCTATGGAAGCTAACTAGGGAGAAAGAGGAGTGGGTCTATTTCCAGGACAGTAAATTTGGTCAATGACATTCCCACTTATGACAGCTGAACAAACACTGTATGTTTATTAAGAAGCTCTACTACCACCCCCAAAACAGAGGACTAAACAATTTGGGTGCCTTCGCTCCTTACAGTAAGAGGGGGAAACAGCGCCAGTCCCCTAACTTCCAGTTCAGTCTTTATGCCTGTATTACTACACTTTGAGGACTTCAGAACGTTAAAGGGGCCACAATTTACTTCAGACAGTATTTCCTCAGCAAATTCTGACCCCAGTAATAGTCTTTCTCAGCTTTTCTTCCCGGACACCCTATGACATCACAGGGCTCTACTGCTACAGTGAGAACTTAAGATTTTCCTCAAGTGGCCTTGTACTACCAAACGATGCTACACACACACACACACACACACACACACACTTTTCCTCCAACAACACACAAAATGAACTTTCAAGTCATTGTATCTTTAATAACATGGCAGTAAGTCAAAACATGAAGGAAAAAAAAAAGGTTAAAATTGTTCCTTTTACTGGCGATGCCCATCACTAGACTCAGCCACGTAGTGAGATAAGAGTTCCAAACAGCACGGCAAGGCTTCACGGCTCAGGAACTGTCACCTTTGGTTACTGTTAATCGGCCTGGGGCCGGGCAGCACAAGAGATCACGAACCCTCAGAGGACAGGACGCGGTTGCTGGGTCATGAGAACCTTGAAGCGTTTCTTGATAGTGATTCGGTGTCTTGAGTACTTGTCGTCTGGGGAGAACCGAGCAGGATGGGCAGAGCAGGTCTGTTGTCCCATAGGATCAAATTTCTGCTCAAGGGGAAAAAAAAAAAATGATCTCAATATGTGAGTGGTGTGACAGGAAGGAGCAACAAGAAAAATGGGAAACCTGAAGTCAGGGATGTGACGGCCGCGCGCTGCCTGTATCTACCACGTTTTGGCTCCACATGGCTCCGTGTACCGAGCTGCGCAGGCCGGTGGCCAGTTCCAACCACTCCTCCCACCTAAATTTCTTGTTCTTCCGATATACAGCTGTTTCATTCCCTTACCTTCAGGGTATAGACGCGATCGCCCTGCTCGTTGAGGTAATACTGGAGAAACATGACTACACTTCAGTCGAAAGACGACAGCCTGTCTACCGCCAGCCGCGTTTCGCCGGAATACTCCGCCTCAATCAATTTCGAAAAAAAAAAAAACTTCCAGTCTGGCCGGAAGTCGCTTTATGGCATGCCGGGAAATGTAGTCCATTTCTCCAGTCATATCCGAGTGATCAGAAGGGGGCATAGTAGAGCAAGACTTGTTTGGCCTTGGACTCCAGCTAGCAGCAACCTTGCAGAGTTGTTAAGATCCATGAAACTGACCACACTGTGCCAGGCACTGCCAGGCGTTAGGAAGTAGGAATGGATATGGGTTGAATGTTGATGCCTCCAGTCCTGTCTTTAATCTCAAATTTTACACCCATTTCAGAGGCACTAGTTTTCTACTTCCTGGAGGAACAAGGGCTCCAGGATTCTCAACCTCCTATACCCTAGGGAAGAAGTAAGACTTTTTTTCGACCCCTACTTTTACATCCGGTTCCCCGCCCCATTTCAAAATATTGGCGGCAAATAGTGCATGATGGGTATTCGATATTATGCAAAGCGAAAAGAGCGTAAAGGTTTTCTTATGAAACTGGCGGACTTTGTTCGAGAGGTCGAACCAAGATTCAAACTCGGTACTCGTCCGCAAATTCAGCTCTTTCTTACATGGTGAGTAGCAGATAATAACACAATAAGGTACCTCCTTCTTGGAGCATTTCTAGTTTTTTTTTTTGGTTTTTTTTTTTTTTTTTGGTTTTTCGAGACAGGGTTTCTCTGTGTAGCCTTGGCTGTCCTGGACCCGCTTTGTAGACCAGGCTGGCCTCGAACTCACAGAGATCCGCCTGCCTCTGCCTCCCGAGTGCTGGGATTATAGGCGTGCGCCACCACGCCCGGCTCATTTCTAGTTTTTAAAAGAATGAAAAGTCTTGTAAAAGTCTAGTTAAAAGAAATACAAACTAAAATCAAGATATTGCCAAATGATCGTTGCAGCACTATTTATAGTGGCAAAAATATTATAGCGCATTAAATTTGTAGCCAGAAAAAAAAATTAAAGTCTTTTTTTTTTTTTAAGTAATGAATATAGTTGTTTTGCTTGCCGTTGCATAAGATACATTCAGAAAGCCAGGGAATTTAGCACGTGACTGTAACCCCAGAAGTTCGGAGGCCGAGGTAGAAGGATATCCAACATGTAGAAGGTTCAAGGCCGGCCTGGACCCTGTTTCAAACTGAGAAACAAGTGAACAAAATGCGCGCGCGCGTTTGTGTGTGTCGGGAGGCAGGGCCAGACGGATCGCTGTGAGTTCGAGGCCAGCCTGGTCTACAAAGTGAGTCCTAGATAGCCAGGACTACAAGAGAAACGTCTTGAAAAAATCAAAACAACAACAACAACAAAAACCTCAGCTAATATTAGTATCTTCTGGCAAGGGGGACTTGGGAAATGAATAGGAAGAGTGGTGATTCATATTTTATTTTGCACAGCCTGGATTTTTGTTTCTTCTGTGTGGTTCTTGTTATTGTTATCAACTGTTACACACACACACACACACACACACACACACAAATTATTTTTAGTCATTTTCACTTTCCCATCCCCTTTTCTCTTCCCCCTCAAAACTTTTCTTAGTCTGACTTTTGGTCCATGCTAATATATTAACTTAAATTTTTTTAAGTAACTTAATGAAAGGCCAGAGGTTGTGCACTCAAGAGGCTAAGGCCAGAGAGTCTTCAGTTTGAACCTAGGTTCCATAGCCAGATTGTCTCAAAGATTAAAAGGGGACTGGAGAGATGGCTCAGTGGTTAAGAAAAGCTTGAATCTCTTGCAGAGAAGATCCAGGTTCAGTTCACAACGCCCACATGGCAACTTAAAACTGGCCACAAGTCCAGTTCCAGAGGCTCTGACTCCCTCTGCTGGCTTCTGTGGGCACCAGGCATGCACCCAGCTACACAATCATACATCTGAGAAAATATTCATACACATAAAATAAAACTACATAAACCCTTTAAATGCTATTAATGGTATTTTCTTTCTTTCTTCTTTTTTAAATGTACAGTTTTGTTTTGTTTTGGTTTGGTTTGGTTTGATTTGGTTTGGTTTTTTGAGACAGGGTTTCTCTGAAGCCTTGGCTGCCCTAGACTCGCTTTGTAGACCAGGCTGGCCTCGAACTCACAGTGCTCCACCTGCTTCTGCCTCCCGAGTGCTGAGATTAAAGGCATGCGCCACCACATCCGGCTAAATGTACAGGTTTTAATACCAATACTCAGGAGGTAGTAGCAGGCAGACTGTCTGTTGAGTTCTGAGCCAGCTAGGGCTATAGAGTGAGACCCTGTCTCAAAAATAATTAATTTAAATTTTTCAGTTAAGGTTGTCAGCAAATGGAAAAAAGCTGTGGCTTTCATGATTAGCAGAGCTGTTAGCACTGAACTGTTTGGGTTTTAGGGGAAAAAAATTTTTTTTTTCAGATAAGCTAATCCCAATTTGTCGCCTGGGCTTTTTTCAAAACCTAACTTTCTCCCTTAGCCTGCTGAGTCCTAGAATCACAAGTGTGTGGCAGCTTTCAAGAAGGTGTGCTCACACCCCAGCCATTGAAATCTCTGGATCATCTGAGATCCTTCAATTTCAAACATTTAGCTTTCATAATCCTCAACTGTATAAATTGTGCACTCTGAATCCGGATCAGAAAATAGAGTCATGAGTGAAACAAGCCAAAGGTCTACCACCGACCTGTTACTAATGGCAAGCCAGTTACAGAACTGGAGAAACCGAAGGGTACAGGATTAGATATATTGCTGAAGAACAGAAAAATAAGAAACCAAAAATGAAAACTACAGTAGAATGCTGGGAATCTGAGAAACAGTGTATACATTGTCTTAGAAGAAGATGGCCAACAGTCATGTTATTAAATTCTGGGTTTTGCTTACTTACTAGAACCCACTGTGTAATGTCTCCCCATTCTCTCCTCCCCCCACTACAGAATGCCTGAGTTCAACATTCTAATTCTGTTTTGACTCGGCCTTTACCCTACCTTCCGTGGATATCATCTTTTGGAGCTAGGTTACTGCCTGGATCCTGGACCCAACCGCTTCATTCTGGACAGCCACTGTTGGTGTACCTAAACATCCAATGATGGCATCAGACGGAGGAAGTAAGCCTGAGCGTAATAGAGTGTAAAGTATCTGCCGCCCGTTCGTGTCCCTGGGATGTCAAATTTGCCACTTTTACCCAGGAACGAATGATTCCAACCTGTAGGGATTTGAGTCATTAGACCCCACACAGGCATTAAGGAGCCAGGGGAGTAGATTTTTACCATTAAGAATTGGGGAGAGCATCCTTGGAAATGAACCAGAGATTGTGAGAAGTAACACACTGAATGTTGGGATTGGATACCAATTACCAATTTGATTCCCAGGGAGAGGGACCACTTAAACACTCTTATGGTAGAAGCAGAGGTTTGTGTATAGTATGAGTGGTGGTGTCCAGGTTTCAGGACTCAAGATCCGTGTCCTCTGGTAACTGGTGCCTGCTCTAGGACTTCTCCATGAGAAGGCAGGGCTGAGTTTCTTGCTCTGCTTATGAGGGAAAGTAGGCTAAAGGATGGAGAAGTGGGATTGGGCCAGGGCAACAGCTTCACTCAGGGTTAAAACTCCTCATTGGGGGTTATTCACTCACAAGCCAAGTGAACAAGGCCAGAGATTTTGCAAATCTGCTTGTGCCCAGGATCTGATGGCTCCTACTAGCCAAAGGGGAAGCTTTTTTTTTTTTTTTCCAGTTCAGGCAGCAGGCTTGTTTTCATTGTAATTTATTATGCATATATCTGGAAGTCTGAGAGTCTAAGGTCAAAGTTCCATTTAATTACCGTTCTAGGGCAGGAACTTCCATAGATGATTTCTAAGCGCATGTATACATGTGTGCTGTCTCTCTCTCTCTCCCTCCCCACCCCTCTCCCTCCCTCTCTCCCTCCCTCTCTGCCTGTACGTACATATGAGATTATTTGTTTCTTGGAGTTGAATTTGGGGCCCTGCCTATGCTGGACGAACATTCTGTGAGCCGCAGCTGCAGCCCTTGTTCCATTGCGTAGCTAGAGGCAAGGTCTCACTAAGCTTCTCAGGCTGCCCTGGAGCTCCCTATGTAACCCACGCTGGCCTTGAACTTGTGATCATCCTCCAGAGTCATTGCATTTACAAACCTCCATGTATTTTAAAAGTAAACTAATTTTTTTGTTTGTTTGTTTTGGGGGCAGTCTTTCTTGATTTATCGGGTTGGAAGAGATAGCCACAGTGAGATGCTCAGTTTTCTTACCTATGGAACTGTGGAACACAGAACTGTGGAGCCCTATGGAACTCAGACCTTAGGAACATTTCACTGTGTGCAGAACTTGGTGGCCTAACCCGGCCCTCTGCTCCATGGCTCGGATGAGTGGGAACATTAGTTTGTTCCTATTACACGTCTCCTTTGTAATCAGGAAGTGGAATCTGAGTGGTGCTGGTTTGTTGGGTGGAATAATTTCTTTCTTTTTTTTTTTTTTAAGGAAGAATAATAGCATGAAATAAGGCCAATTGGGTTCTGGTTTATCATTAAAAGTCATATGGGATCTGGGCCCTGTTTAACGAAGTACACATTTGTGTGCTTATCCACATAGCTGGTTCCCAGCAGGAACTGTGCTCTAGATTTTCTTCTTCCATAGCTCTGGCTCAATGCTTTGCTCTTTGTGAGCCCTAAACTTCTAACAGTAAGATGCAGGACCACAGACAGTCTGCGCTGCCTAATTTAAATTTCTCCGTAGTTACTGAAAGCACTGGAAGCCTCCCTCCAAGGTCCTCCCGTCACTATTTCCTGTTCCTTATCTAACCCTTCTAGCTATTGCTGGATGTTGCATAATGAAGTTTCTGGGAAGCGAGAATCTAGGCTTTCATACCCTGTCCTGGGGATCGTGCTTTTGCGGATGGCCACAGAAGCCACAGAGCAGCTGGGAGCAGGTGCCTTCTCTGTCTTGTGGAGTAGGTAGGGTTAGTAGCTATCCGTGGATGTTGAGTGGGACTCTCTTTTTGGACAAAGGAACTCTAGGAGTCCTGGAGTCGTTGAGCCTGTTCATCAAACACATCTTCGGATGTTTGAGGAGATGATTAGATGATTAGGAGCAAGAGGAGTAGGACCAGGAGGAGAGGGATGGACCAGTGTTTCTGAAGCTGCCTCCTCCTCCTCCTCTTCCTCCTCCTCCTCCTCCTTGAGGGCCCCCATGAATGCTTCTCAAGAGTCTGGAACTTTCCGTGCACTCAGCGTGCTTGCAGACTGCTTCTCCTGCAGACCAGGTGTCCATCCCATCTAACATCTTCTTCATCTGCCTATGGAGCTGGCAGGGGAGCTATTCTGAGAGAAGCTCCTAGAGGCAGTGATGACTTGGGCTTGCTCTGCGTGGAAGATGCAGGTCCATGTGTCTCACTGAGAGGGAGCCGCTTCTCCAGCCCAGTAGCTCAGGGGTAAAGGGCTAGTTGGGAGACATTTACAAACACGCACACCCATGTCCCTTCCTTCATGTGATGAGAGTCAGTGCTCTGACTCCTTAGGGACTGAAAGGAAGTCAAGTGGCCTAACTTCTGGTCTCCTTCCTACTCCCTTCTCTTCTTTCTCTCAACAGCCTCTCCATTACCAGGACCAGATATGGCCATGAAGCCTGATGCTGGCCCGTCCCCTTTCACTGTGCTCCCCTTTGCCCCACCTACTGCTGTCCCTCCAGACCAACCCCTCTGGAAGCCATCTCCACAGTCCCCCATACCTCCTGCATTCTCTCCAGGCAATCCTCTGCTCCTTTCTGCTTTCCCTAGCCCATTGCTGGTGACAGGAGGAGACTCTGGCCCCAGTGTGGCCGGAACTGGCCAGGTCATTGTCAAAGTCAAAACAGAAGCAGGGCCAGCTGAACCCTCGCAAACTCAGAACCTTATTGTTACCCAGACAGCCCTAAACTGGATTAACTTAGGTGTTCCCTGTGGGGGCCAAGAGGGGCCTCCTCCTCCTCCTCTTCCTCCTCCTCCTCCTGCTCCTCCTCCTCGATATGTGATAGCCCCTACTGTGAAGACCATCCTGCCTGCTGTGACTGTTGGAGTGAGCCAGGAGGGCCCTGCAGGACTTCCTCTGCAGGTTCTACCACCAGCTGCCCAACTGGCCCCCGTAGTGCCCCTGGAAAAGCCCTGGCCAGGAACACAAGCAGCAGCCATGGAAGGAGGTCCTGCCCAGAAGCCCTCTCAAGGCGACCTCGCCTGTGCTTCCAAGGGTGTTTATGAGAACTATCGCCGCTGGCAGCGCTACAAAGTCTTGGCCCGGACTCAGCTAGCCCAGAGTCCTGACGCAGAGGCTCTGTCCTGCTTTCTTATGTAAGTGTGCGTGGGGTGTGTGTGTGTCTGTTCACGAGTGCATGCGTGTGCGTGCGTGCGTGTGCGTGCGTGCGTGTGTGTGTGTTGGGGCGGGGAGGGCGTGTGTGTGTGTGTGTGTGTGGTGTGTGCGTGTGTGCGCGTGTGTGCGTGTGTGTGTTCACGAGTGCGTGCGTGTGCGTGCGTGTGCGTGTGTGTGGTGTGTGTGTGTCTGTTCACGAGTGCATGTGTGTGTGTGTGCGTGTGTGTGTGTGCATGTGTGTGTGTGTCTGTTCACGAGTGCATGCGTGTGTGTGTGTGTGCGCGTGTGTGTGTGTTCACGAGTGCATGCGTGTGCGTGTGCGTGTGTGTGTGTGTGTGTTGGGGGCGGGGAGTGTGTGTGTGTGTGTGTGCGTGTGCGTGTGTGTTGGGGGCGGGGAGGGTGTGTGTGTGTGTGTGTGTGCGTGTGTGTGTGTGTGGGGGGAGGGTGTTCTGAGATTGAGTTTTCCTAGGGCCTTTAGAGAGGAGTGGGATACTCCAGAATTCATGAAGGCAGTTATGAGAGTGAAAAATAGTACTACATTCTTCCTGGCTTAGAAGAACTCTTCTGGCTGGGTGGTGGTGTCTGCACGCCTTTAATCCCAGTGCTCAGGAGGCAGAGGCAGGTGGATCGCTGTGAGTTCAGGGCCAGCCTGGTCTACAAAGTGAGTCCAGGAAAGCCAAGGCTACACAGAGAAACCCTGCCTAAAACAACAACAACAAAAAGACCCCCCCCCAAAAAAAAACCCAAAAAAGAACTGTTGGGGGGGAGGGCGGGCGTGGTGGCGCATGCCTATAATCCCAGCACTCTGGAGGCAGAGGCAGGTGGATCTCTGTGAGTTCGAGGCCAGCCTGGTCTACAAAACTAGTCCAGGACAGCCAAGGCTACACAGAGAAACCCTGTCTCAGAAAAACAACAACAAAAAGAACTGTTCAGGGACTGTTTTTCTTTCTTTTTCTTTCTTTTTCAAAGAATACCTACAGCCTCATGAAGTGAGGCAAACATTTTATACTAATCCTGAGAAGACTGAGAGACTTCCTGTCGTAGAGCAGGAAGCAGAGCTTGGCATGTAGGTCCCTGACTCCAAATGTCAGGGCCCTCCCTGCTTGCCCTCTGACACTGATGACCTGGCATGAGGTGGGCTGGGCCCTGACTCATTTCTGTGGGTTGGGGAAGATGACATTGGGCCAGGCCAAGACCTTAGTGTGTGTGAAGCCTCTCTTACTGAGGAGTCAAGGTAAACTAAGGAGGGGAGGGAGCACAGTTGGCTCCACACATGCTAGGTGTGATCCAGAGTAGGATATTTAACACCTTTGCCCTCAGTTTCCTCATCAGAAGATGGGGGGTAATTATACCTATCTGCGAGGGTTGATTAGAAGATTAAAGGTGCTTGGCAAAGTGCCTGACATAGAAAAGAAATCCTTTAAATGGTCACTATTATTATTACTGTAAAAAGGCAATCTTAAAGAGGAAGTGAGCCCACAAAAGGCTAAAATGTGCCTCCCTTAGACGAGAAGCATAGCATCACAGGCAGTCTGTTTTTGTTTATATGTCAGTCATTAGTCATCTGGGAAATTTTCTCTGCTTCCCAGCCGGACCATATCTCTCATTCAGAGACCATTGAGTAAACACTCTCTTTTTACCAGACTTTGGGGAAAAAAAATCATGCTCCCTTCCAATGGAAGAACTTCCTCATCCAGATTTTGGAGCAAGTGATCAAGACACACTCCCAAAATCCTCAATAAACACCACTTTACTGAGTTCTCGGTTTCATGAGATGGCTCCTAAGGTCTATCTGGGGACCTGGTGGCACACCTTCTGACTCTAGAACCAGTGTGAGCTTTTGAGGTCTGCTTAGGATCCATCCCCTTTGGTTTCTGGCTGACTCCCGCTCTCCATGTTTCAGTGTTATGGGTAGGCATGATCCAGACCCAATAAACAGCCACCCAGAAAGCTGATTAGATGCTCAAGTCCTGGGATCTTGACTTCTACAGTCCATGCTTACAGCAAGCTTCCCGGGTGGTTCTGATACTCAGTAATGTTTAAGGGCTTAAAGAGAAGCCAGAGAAGCTAAAATGAAGACTGTACTTTAGTCCACACTCTGGATTTTCTCTGGAGCTTTCCAGAAGTAATGGTCCAGTATTCTATCTGAAGATCTATGACAGCATTCTGGAGCCAAAGAATGAAAATCCAATGAGGGAAAACCCAATCTCCCAACCAAACCCCAAAACGACTATACATGATTTAATTAGAGCCTACTGCCGGGTTCATTAGATAAGTCTTTGGAAATTCAATAGGGTCTGGGCAGGGTTAAATCCATTCTCTCTCTCTCTCTCTCTCTCTCTCTCTCTCTCTCTCTCTCTCTCTCTCTCTCTCTCTCTCTCCCTGTTGTTGTTGTTTTGGGTTTTTTTTTTTGGTTTTTTTTTTGAGGTATGGTTTCTCTGTATAGTCTTGGTTGTTCTGGAACTCACTCTGTAGACCAGGTTGGCCTTGAACTCCCAGAGATACCTCTTGCCTCTACCCCCTGAGTGCTGGGAATAAAGGCATACACCACCACGTGGTTGAGCTAAACCCATGTTATCGTTACACACTATAAAATGATTCCTTTTTAGTGTTCAGTTAAGGCGAGCCCCGTGAGAATTAAAGATGAGTCATTTGATTTTTGTGCAAAGCACATCTCAGTGGTTAAGGTCAGCAAGAATGGCAAACAACTGTAGGGGAGGCTGTGGAGTCTGGATGCCTCATGAAAATGAACTGTGACAGGGCCCGAGGGGCTTGCTAGGTTTGTTGAAAGATGTGCGCTAGGGAATAAGGTGGGTGTCAGAATAAATGAAGGACACCCGTTTACAATATGTCTGACCTAATGCGGGTTTTAGCCCAGTGCTTCGTTCCCTGGCCCGACTGAAGCCTTCTATGACCCTGGAGGAAGGACTGCCGAGGGCTCTGCAGGAGTGGGAGCACACCAGCAATTTTGACCGGATGATCTTTTATGAGATGGCAGAGAAGTGAGTTTGATGCATCCTCATTCACCCTTCAGGGGTAGGGGAGTGGTCACGTGGTAGGGGTAGCAGAGACAGGCAGGTGTGTATGTGTGTGTGTGTTAGGGGGCAGGTTGTCATGGACGGACCGTCAAGATGGCTCAGCAGGTAAAGGTGTCCGCCACCGAGCCGGACAGCCTGAGTTTGAGCCTCAGGACCCATATGAAGGAAGTAGAGGAAGGGGCTCCCAAAAGCTGTCCTCTGAGGTCTACATATGCACGTTGTACACACACACACACATATTATAATAAAATAAATGGAATAAACTTAAAAATGGTGTCACACGAGGAGGGCTACAGGCTACATGACGGGTCTCCTGGATCCTTGTTGTTTCTGCCACCTAGATTCTAGATGCTGGGGTTATTTTATATTCTGTTTGTTCTTAAAAGGCCCCCTGCCCCCGGGGCCTTGGATCTATATAGGATACTAGGGTAGATAGGACCGGGTCCTTCCTGCGCCTCTGAAAATACCATGCTGAAAGAACCTCACCATGAAGATTCTTTTTTTTCCTAACCCATATGTGTGTGTGTGTGTGTGTGTGTGTGTGTGTGTGTGTGTGTGTGTGT
>OU015742.1:36084630-36094719 GCA_907169655.1 Acomys percivali
TGTGTGTGTGTGTGTGTGTGTGTGTGTGTGTGTGTGTGTGTGTGTGTGTAATTTATTCAGATTACATCTCAATTGTTATCCCCAGGTGGCAAGTTGCTGTTGATGTGGAACTTCAGAATCACTTTTCCTTTTATTTTTTATATATTTTTTTAAATAGCACAGAACAATTGAGATGTAATAGGAATAAATTAATAAAAAATTTAAATAAATAAATAAATAAATAGCACAGAAAATTGCTTTCTCCCCTATCCCTGAGAGGGACCAATTCTGGAAGATGTTGGCTAGGTACTGAACACCTAGACTGGTCTCTTGCCTCTTTATTCCCCATTTCTACAGGATAGCTTTGTCATTTCTTCCAAGTGTACCTTTCTTTTCTATCAGAAGGTACACTTTTTTTTTCTTTTTTTCTTTTTCTTTTCTTTTTTTTTTTTTTTTGAATCTGAAGCTTTGGCTTCCTAGGTCTACTCTTCAGGGCCTGTTCCAGCCTTTTCACTTTGCTGGGCTCTGATTCCTGGTGGTCTCTGGTTCAGGAATTCTGCCATCATTTTCAGTAGTAGAAAGGGGCCGATGAGGCTGTAAAGAGCAAACCTTTAGAGTGTATCTCTAGACCACTGCAGAGGCCAGACTGACCTCACCAAGCTCATAGGATGGAGTGAGATAGTTATGGCACAGAAGTAGAGGATGCCACCTTGTCCTGGAGTCATTCAAACTCTATGCCACTTTTAAAAATCAGCTTTTAAAGTGACCACTGATGGTGAAGGGACAATATGATGGCATTTCCCAGAACTGTCATAAGGGTACCTACCTGTGAACGGCTTCCCTTGGCTACCTCAACTTTAACAGTATTTAGCCAAAATGAGGGTGCTTGGTTTCTTGGCCATGTGTGGATGCTGCCTGATACCTAGGGTACTGATGGGCTGGGTTCTCCTCAGCACAGCCTGTGCCTTTTTTTTTTTTTTTTTTAAGATTTATTTATTTATTATGTATACAGTGCTCTGCCAGAAGATCTCATTATAGGTTGTTGTAAGCCACCATGTGGTTGCTGGGAAGTGAACTCAGGGCCTTTGGAAGAGCAGCCAGTGCTCATAACCTCTGAGCCATCTCTCCAGCCCCCCTCCCCTTTTTTAAAGTTAATTCTTTTTTTTTTTTTTTAATGAGTATTGGTGTTTTGCTTGCATGGTGTATGTCTGTGTAAGGATGTCAGGTCTTGGAGTTACAGACAGCTGTTAGCTGCCATGAGGGTGCTGGGATCTGAACCACTGAACCATCTCTCTAGTCTGGCTGCTCCTTCTTTACCCTCTGCAGGTTCATGGAGTTTGAGGCTGAGGAGGAGACACAGATGCAGAAGGCACAGCTGCCGAATGGGTCCCTGGGTCTGTCCCCTGGAGTCCCTTTGAAACTTGATCTTCCAGGGCCTCTGGTCCCTGAGGCTTGCCAGCAGCCCGGTAAGGCTACCCACAAACCAGATGAGGATTAGGAAAGTTTTGCTTTTGTTTCTGTCACTTTTCTTTCCCAGAAGTGACATTTCATGAGCCAAACACAAGGTCCCATAGGCAGCTGGGGTCTTGGCTTCCATTGTCTTGAATTAGCTATTGATCTTGGCCAAGGAAACTGCACTCTCATGTAGACTGTGCAGGAGCCTTGTACCTTACCACCCTAAGACATGGGGGTTGGATCCGGCAGTTTCTTGGAATGTCAAGGTGGAAAGATTCCTGACACAGAGTTCTCTCTCATAGCCTGCAGCTTTTATGTTTTCTCCCCCAAAAGCTTGATCCCATTCTGAAGCCAATTCTTGGACCCAGATTTCTTGCCTTACAAGTATCCCTGGGAAGTAGATACCAAAGCTTCTCTCTCACTATCCATCACTTCCCTCAGTGTACATTCCAAAGAGGGCAGCTTCTAAGTCCCGGGCTCCCCGCCGGCGGCAGCGCAGACCCCAAAGGCCTCCCGTTCCTGAGGCACCCAAAGAGATCCCACCAGAAGCTGTGCAAGAATATATTGACATCATGCAAGGGCTGATGGGGAGCCACGCGGACACTGGGAAGACAGAGGAGGAAGAGGAGCAACAGGAGGGTACAGGGACATTTCCAGACCCAAGTCTACTGAGCTACTTTGATGAACTGTGTTCTCAGGAAGTCTTTGTCTCCAAGGTGAGCTGGGTCCATGTGGCTCATTTCTAATAGATACTTAGAGGCTGGGCACTATGGGGCGGCAGCCATCTGGGGTTCTGCATATGGCAGAAGGCTCCATTCTATAATCTGGAAATGGGTGTATGTGCATGTACACATAAGTAGCTGGTGGTAAAAACTACCACCGGTTTTTGTAACAAACTCCAGGGTGAAAGTGGGGTTATATATTCAGATCTTGCCAATGGACAGCGTATTCTCCACAGTTGTGTGGAGAGGAGGGACTGACTCTGACATGAACTCTGGTGCCCCCTATTTGACCACTTCCCCTTGGTGGGGAGGCCTGGTGGCACTCAGAGGAAGGGTAAGCAGGCTACCAGGATGAGACCTGATAGGCTGTGACCATATGGTGGGGGAGGAGGTCCCTTTCTGTCACAGACCTAGGGGAGGGGAATAGGGTGAAAGAGGAAGGGAGGGAGGAAGGGGATGATACAAGTGAGGGGATAACAATTGGGATGTAATCTGAATAATAAAATGTAATAAATAAAAGAGAGAGAGAGAGAAAGGAGCTGGAGAGATGGCTCAGTGCTTAAGAGCAGTCTGCTCTTCCAGAGGACCGGGGTTCAATTCCCAGCACCCACATGGTGGATCATAACCATCTCTACTGAGAACTGGTGCCCTCTTCTGGCCTGCAGGCACACACACAGGCAGAGCACTGTATACATAATAATAAGTCTTTAAAAGAAGAAATAGGAGGAGGAGGAGGAGGAGGAGCAGCAGAAGAAATAAAAGTGGGGGTATGTATCTCATAGCGTTGCCTCTAGAGCACCTGGCCTTATGGGTTACTTCATATCCAGATTTACGCAATTATTCTTCCTGTTCCCCAGGTGGAGGCGGTTATCCACCCTCAGTTTCTCACAGATCTGCTGTCCCCAGAAGCACAGAGAGATCCTTTGGCTTTAATTGAGGAGCTAGAGCAAGAAGAAGGGCTTACTCTTGCCCAGGTAAAGTTGGGAAGCAGACAACACCAGGAACAGGAGCCCTGCCTGGTTTTGTATAACTCTTTGGTATCCGGATACTGTTTTAGAGGATTCAGGATTGGGTCTGGACCTAGAACAAGCGGGTAGGGGATTGTGTGAACAAAGCACATGGGTGAGGAAAGGCTCTCACCGAAGGAATAAAGCTCCAAGGCAGAAAGAGGTTGCAGTACCTATCTTTGATACCATCACTTGAACACTTGCTGTTCTTCCTCACACTACCTACCGTCTCCTACTGCCCACTCAGCCACCTCTTCTCCTAAGCATGTATAGAACTGGCATCTGTCGATTCCCTTCCAGCTGGTCCAGAAACGACTCTTGGCCTCGGAGGAGGAAGATGCACAGGACCCGCCAAGCTGCGGCGGAGCTCAGTCTGACTCAAGTCCTTCTGTTTCTGATGAAGATGAAGATGGGGGTCGGAGGGGTCGGTCCTCACCTGGGCTTCAGGGGGGCACTGCGGGCACTGTTCGCATTGGAAAATCTGCTTCTCCAGGCAAGCAGGCAAGAGAAATGCATGGTGGGCAGGAGCCAGTGCTAGGTGGTCCATGGGGGATTCACAAGGATGGGAATGTGCTGCCATCCTCTATCAGCTGGGACCTGCAGCTAGAGCTGGCAGCTTCACAGAGGATGCAGGAACCCCTGGGGATGGAGAGAGAAGGGTCTGGGAAGGCTATAAAACAGCTACCTGCAACTCACGGTGGCCTCCTAGGAGGCACTGGGTCCTTTGAGCACTACCCAGTAGCAGATAGGAATCCAGAGGCTTTACCTTTTTGTTGGCAAGAAGATCCCCAACCCATGAGAGCCCCCAGTTTGGGTGTTGGACTTGTAGAGCCAGTTCCTCTGCTAGGACTTGGGTTAGAAAAGCAAGCCTTGGAGTTGCAGATAGGACCACAGATCGGGGGAGTTGGGGTGCTTACTCAAGGGAGAGAAGCTTCAGCGGTGTCCCAGAAAGGCTCTTCAAGAGCCATGTGGGGAGGTGACAGAGGTCCTGACATGGTCCAGAGCTACGATCAGAACCATTCCCCTGGAGCAGATGGCAACCTAGACAGCATTTCTCTCAGCCCAGAACTGTGGCTGAGCAGTGACATGGATGCTGTGGGTGTGGAGTTGCCCTTAGAAATCGAAACAGTCTTAGATAGCATCCAAGATGAGACATGTATAAAGCAGGACCAGGCACTGGGTCCCCGAGACAGTGTTTCTACAGGTCCTAGAAAAACCACAGTGTCCGAGAATATGGGGGTTGGTGAGGTGCCCTATGGAGGCACAGATGTGACAGCTGTCCTAGAACAGAGAAACCCCTGCAGCTTGCCAGGGTCTCTGATGGCCAATGGCCCAGCTTTGAGGTCCCAAGAAGATCAAGAGCCGAGCCCTGGGACCATACAGGATCCTAGTGATCTGTGGGATGAAGCTTGCTCCCCATTGCTGGAAGCACTTGACCCCTCCACACTTGGCTCTTCAAAAGATACCCCGATATCCACATGCCAAGGCAATCTCCTTATCCTTGGGACCCAGGATGCTTCCTCCTCTTCCCCCCAGGCTAGCCAAGAGGCAGAGAGCAGAGATAATCTACTTTTTCCTCTGTTGGAAAACATAGAACAGGTCAACATACTAGATGTTAGAAATGACCGTGGTCCCCAACCAGGGGTCAGTAAGGATTCCTTCTCATCAAAGTTTAATTCCTATAATCTCCGAGAGGGCAGGGAAGATACTGTCTCCTCCAAATCTACGGACCTTGATCCTTTACAAGACAGTCAAGAATCTTACACATTCGAGGCTGCCAAGTCAACATCTGGCCAGGGCCTGGGAAGCACTTCCCCTAGGTGGGGAACTAGGGGTGCTTTTGTTCTGAGAGAAATCCCTATTAGAGAAACACACAACTCAGTAGATAGGGCAAAAGGAAGTGAGAAAGAAGAGGAGGAGGAAGGGGAGGAAGAGGAGGAAGAGGAGGAGGAAGAAGAGGATGGAGAACTCTCCAACTTTGCCTACCTTTTGGCTTCAAAGCTTAACCTCTCTTCAGGAGGGCTTCCTTGTCATCCCTCTCGAGGTCAGGGAGTCCCAAAAACATCCCACCTCTCTACTCAAGTAGAACACTGTGGCCAACCTTCATCCACTTCCAAGTCTGGGAAGCAAGCCCTAGTTGGGGGCCCAGCTACTGATGTAGAGCGACCCCAGCTTAGAGCTCAGCTTGATGGTTCGGGGCAGAAGCCCCTTACCCTGGAATTGGTGCAGCTCCCAAAGCCTCGTAAAAGGCGGCGTGACAGTTTAGTCACAAACAAAAGGAAGAAACGCCGTCGTAGCCACTAGGAAGCGGAGGGCCACCCTCCTCCACCTAGCAGCACCCAAAGGTGGGTGCCCCAGTGCCTATATTACTGTTGTTGCTCCCCAGTGGAGAAGCAGCCCCAGCCTGATGCTGTTTTTGTTGTGCAGGAAGCTGGAGAGCCTGGGGCAAAAGGTCAGACTGGCTAGCTTGCAGGGGGGTCTTTAGTGGGAAGGAAAGGGAGAGGACCTTGGAAAGTTATAAGGAAAAATATTGTTTTTGGTTGGAAAATGCTATGTGCTCTTCTGTTTGAGCATCCTGGTTGTGACATAAAGTGCTATAATAAAGGTAGATTTGGTACATCCATCTACCACGCCACTAGCCTTTTCTTGGTTCCCTGCTATGTTTTGCGAAGAACCAGACAGACCAGACAGATGGGTTCTAAAACAGTTGTGCCAAATGGTTATCCATTCCCCCTTCCTAAGCCAGAACCTGGCATTGGCAGGTCTTGTCTGGATAGCCTATTATTATCTGCCTCCTTTAGTCTACTGGGGGGTGTGGAGGAATGATGCGTTTTTTAGGTCAGATCTGAGATTTGACTTTCTACATCTAATTTATTTTACATTTTTGTGTCAAGACAGAGCATGTTGGGTGCTTACAAGAGCAGGGTCCGGGGACTTTTCTTCCTTTAAGGGCCAGATAGGAAGGACTTTTATGTCCTTGGCCTCCTGTCACTGTAGGAGAAGCACTGTGTGGCTGGTGAGACCTGGAGGATACTGATTTCCTGACACAGGTCTCTGCTCCAAGTATGGGCGACAGAATAAACTCTCAGTGGGACTGTTAAATATGGAAGTGGTAGTAAGCTATATTTTCATCTTTAATGAGGACAGAACAAGAGGGAACGGGCTGAAAAAGAGGTTCATGAAGAAGTCAGTTAAGGAGGTGGCAACAGGAGGGGAAGATACAGTCATTTTATGCTTTCTGTAATGGAAATAACCCAGTCTGTTTGTGAATGAGAGAATTCAGGTATGGCCAAGATCAATCTTTGGAGTGTTTTGTTTTTTTTTTTTTTTGTTGGTGTTGTTTTGTTTGTTCTTTTTTTTAAAATTCCAATGGAAATCTGGCAACCATCTCTTTCCTTCACAACTAACGATTCCACCCACGGGACCAAGCTTTACTTTTTTAAATAGATATATATTTATATTTATATATAAAATAGTCTTTTACAAAAAAAAAAAAACCCACCAAACAAAAAAATAAAAAAAACTAAAAAAAAAAAAAAAAAAAACAAGAAAAAACAAAGGAACAATGATAACCAAAAAAATCAAACAGGAGCTGAGGGGCTGAGGCATGGGGTAGGCCGCTGGCGCCGTCCTGAGAGCAGGGCTGGATTTGAGCTGAGGAGAAAGTTGGGGGGCTGAGGTGCTCAGTCATCCTTCTGCTTGGGGCCTTGTACAGTCCCGTTGGCCAGGGCAGTGGGGTCACTGGGGGATGAGGCATTTGGTATCTGGGAGGTGCTTCGAGGCTTGTGTGGGGGGCGTAGGTAGGCGCTGAAAAGCTTTCCATACAGAGGGTCGTGGAGGGAGAAGCTCTGGAATTGACCTAGCCAGGAAGAAGAAATGGGAAACGGAAAAGTGAAACCACCTAAGAGTGAGAAGAGAAAGCCTCTCCTCTCTTTCCTCAGAACTCGTATACCCAGCCCCTCTAATCTGTTTCCTCACTTGCCTGTTTTCCCGCCCACTCGGTCTCTCAGAGGCTCTAATTCCTTACACTGGCCACCAACCCTCTTTCTCGGCCAGCTCAGTGTTCAGGACGTATCCTGGGGCAGACGGTAACCCTGGTGTCTGCGCATGGGGGGAAGACGGTGACTCACAGAGGGAGAGGCCTTGGCTGCATCCAGGCTGGCACAGCTCGGCATGCAAACTCGTGGCAGCAGGGCGGGGTGAACCCAGCAACAGGTGCAGGATGGTGCTGAAGCCCTCTTTGTAGAGCAGGCGGCCAGGTCCTTCTGCCTGCTCTTCAGCAAAGAGCTTGGGAGAGGGAGAGAGGGAGAGAGGGAGGGAGAGGGAGAGAGAGAGAGAGAGAGAGAGAGAGAGAGAGAGAGAGAGAGAGAGAGAGAGAGAGAGAGAGAGAAATGTCTGTCAAGTTCTCTCCTCCAGACATTGCCTCAAGCTGACTGAGAAGCCTGCCCAAAGGGCTGCACATAAGCCATATTAGACCTCTAGTGCCCCTTCTTTCAGGGGAACTGTAAGTCATCTAGTTTTTGCCTTCTTGTTGTTTCCAGCTGGGCCTCAGGAGATACTGGAGACAGGCAATTTTAGGTAGTGTGTCACTGGGGGAGGATGCTGAGCATGCATTGTCTAAGAGCTACTGGGAACAGCACAATATATCGCCCTCCTGGGATGGAGCTGTGGGGTAAAGCGTATCGGCAGTCTTCCCTCAAAGGTACCTCAAAGGCCAGGCGAGTCAGCTCCTCCAGGTTCCTGGCCCCATCCAGGGCTGCTAGGGCAAGAGCCACATTTCGAAAGTCCACCAAACCCTTGGCATCCTGGAGGGTGAGAAACCAGAGGCGTGTGGGTGGGGACTGTACATCTTCCTACTGCTCTCTGGCCTTTGGGTTCTCTGCAGTAGGCTTACAAATGATGCTTGTGACCACTCTGCTCAGAATGGAGTATCGCACTCCCCAAGGCTCCTGAGAGTTCTCAGGTCGCCCCCTCCACGATCCCTTTCTGCAGTAAGCTATACCAAACGGTGTGATGACGAAACCCTCCCGCCGACATCTAGGAATGTCAGGGAATCCCCCAGGAATTCTGAAGTTACCGTCCATTATCGTCCAACAGCCCTGGTTTCCAAGCCAGGCAAACTGGTTTTCCTTTGACCCAGCCTATGTAGGAGAACTGGTCCAACAGACTGAAGGGGTGGGGTGGGGGGGCAGCGCACTGGCCTAACTTTTTTTTTTTTAACTGAAAATCCAAACAGAATAGCTGCTGTGCCAGGTCTATGGGGGACATATTGGCCAAGATAGGGGCAGTCTTCCCAATCTTTTTTTTTTTTTTTTTGCTTTTTTGAGACAGGGTTTTTCTGTGTAGCCTTGGCTGTCCTGGAGTCACTTTGTAGCCTAGGCTGGCCTCGAACTCACAGCAATCCGCCTGCCTCTGCCTCCCAAGTGCCGGGATTAAAGGTGTGTGCCACCACCTCCCAGCTTGAGTCTTCCCAAATCTTAAGATATCCATACTGCTCCAAACTTCAAAAAAGTTTAAAATATTTTTTTCAACTTATTTATTTTTATTTTACATGCATTGGTGTTTTCTGTGCATATCTACAGCTATATTTATACATCTGCCTGTGTGGGGGATGTTAGACCCCTGAAACTGGAGCTACAGACAGTTCTAAGCTGCCATGTGGGGGGCTGCAGATTGAACCTTAGACCTCTGGAAGAGCAACCGTGCTCTTAACTGCTGAGCCATATCTCCAGTCCCAAAACTTAACATTTTTAGATAGTGTCTAACTGTATCACCAGGCTGGCTTTAAACTTATGATCCCTTTGTTCTGTCTTGAGTGTTGACACCCACAGACTGTGTCTTAACACAAAAAGGGCCCTTTGAGGGGTATAAAGAGCACCTGCCCAGTACAAAAACCTTAAGTGTCTGTCGGGCATGGTGGCCATGCCTTTAATCCCAGCACTCAGGAGGCAGAGGCAGGTGGATCGCTGTGCATTCGGGGCAAGCCTGGTCTACAAAGCAAGTCCAGGACAGCCAAGGCTAACACAGAGAAACCCTGCCTCAAAAAAACAAACAAAACAAACAACCCCCCCAAACCTTAGTGTATTCCTAGCACTTAAAAGGAAAACACAAACAAAAAAAATCAGAATTATAATTTGATCGGGTACTTGGGTTATATTTCTGCAAATACAGTTTGCCAAAATTGAGCTGGGCATGGTCACCGGGACTCCATCTCTAAACCCTGAGCTCACTGGCTCAGAGGGCAAGCCACCCATTTTGCCGCAGGTTCTAACTCTATTACCTGCTGGAAGTAGCTGAAGGCACCAGCCACCGTCTGAGGATCTGAGATCTGTAGCTGCTGGGCAAATGCCTCTTGGCTGACCATTCGACTTCGGCCTGGCTCTGCCCCCATGTCCACGCAGCCAGGGGACAGCCTACAACGGAATGGTTGACAGCCGAGTTGACTCCAGTTTCCTTCTGGCTACGTCATGCATGACCTCACCCCGGGCTCTGGGCTCCTAGGGCAGGATCTGTTGCTGTCCCCTGACCCCTTGAATTGAGGGTCAAATCCAGCACAGCACTTCTTCCTTCCCCGATTCTCCCCTTTCAAGGATGCTGCTCACGTCTTCACCTTGGAGGTAACTTACCCAGCCTTCTGTAGTACCTTTCCCAGCTCCCAGAGCCGTGGTTCCAGTGCAACCTTCAGCTGGCCCACCACAATCACAGGGAGGCTCCCTACAAACTCACATTCAGTGGCTGGAATGCCCAGGGCTCTACAGGACAAAGACGGACGGAGATCAAGGGGAGGCAGCGAAAGACATTTCTGAGGTTTCATTACCTCTGTCTGACTGAAATGGTCAGTCTCCTGTATCTTTTCTCCCCTTGGTCTCACAGTGGTCCGACAGCCTCCCCCCGGCCTCTCCCCACTATCCCCTTATCTTTGCCTC